>CM076577.1:41324568-41505963 GCA_034641835.2 Pinus albicaulis | reverse complement strand
AGCTAAGAGTGCTTCTGATAGTGCTGTGTTGGAATTATGATGCAGAGTGTTGTCCTTGATGGCAACCCACTGAATGAAGATGAAGTTGTGCCTGATAGAATATGTTCTTGATGAAGGAAATCTGATGTATCTACAGTATGTACAGAAGGCAATAAAGAAAGGAATTCAGCATGTGCTAAATCTTGATGAAAAGAGTATGTCTCTTGGTATACGCGGATTCTCCTAGGGAAAGTCGCGTATGCACGCGGAAAGTAACGTTCCAAGTCGCGTATGGGCAAAAGCGCTCAAAAAGTGAAAAACCAGGGGTAACCACCATGGTATTGACCCATTGTATTGGGTAATGATCCGCCTAATTAACCCCGTCCAGGAATACCATCGGAAGTAATGTGGTTTTGGCCCGTGGTATTGAAAAAGGATAAAACTATATAAGGAGAAGAAATTCATTGTGCAAATCATAAGTGTTGGTGCAAGATGTCTGAGCTTGAATGAATACTTCTCTCTGAAGTAGATCTGAATGGAAAGGGTTACATTTGAAGATAAATCTGAATGTATGATGCACCAATGATGAAGAAGGGGATCTAGATCTGAAATGTACTTGTATCTACTAGATCTGATTATGGAAGGCTTAGATCTGAATTGAGGCGAACATCTGTCTGAAGTGAAAGGGTAAATCTGAACTGAACATCTGATCTGAAGAAGTATGCTGCTCTATAATGATTGAAGATCTATACGCTACTTGGACACGGAGGAAGCGCGTATATACGCGGCTTCACCGAAGAGAAAGCGCGTATGCGCAATGAAATATACACTGAGGTATACGCTGGTTGTTATGAACGGAAGCGCGTATATACGCGACAGCAGTAAAGGGAAAGAGCGTATGCAAACTAGGGTTTGCTGAAGCAAGGGGTATGAAATATCTGAACTGTTCTGCTATCTGATCTGTGTTGATAAGTATCTGTTGGTGATGTATGTTTGTGCTTAAAAGTATGGAAAGGGTCCAGTTTGAAAATATGATGAAACGTGGCCTGCAAGTTGTGTTCTATTGAAGTTGTTGGATCCAGTGTGAAAATTGATGAAACGTGGTCCAAGGTGGTGCTGAAGGTTGTAGCCTTCAGTCAGGGGGTTGTAGCTCCCTTCCAGGTGAGGCTGGTAAACGAGATCGGGGGGTCGTAGCTCCCTTCCAGCAGAGGCTGGTAAACGAGTCAGGGGGTTGGAGCTCCCTTCCAGGAGAGGCTGGTAAACGAGCGCAGGTGGGTGCCTGCGTGCTGGTAGAGTCTGCACCAGCACATATGTTGTAAGATGTTTTCTATATAATAAAATATTGAAGGCTGAGCAACTGCAGCGGTGGTTTTCTCCCGACTTGGGTTTCCACCTAAAAATCCTGGTGTTCATGTGTGATGCTTTGTGTGATGGTTTACTCTGCTCTTACTATTCATGCTTACTGTTTATTAAACATCTGATGAATGAATGATGGAATGATTTAAGTGAAGATCTAATAACATAATTAGATATCTGTGTATACGCGAGTTTCGTAAAGGGTATCCGCATATATACGCGAGTCTGGTTCATGAAAGTAGCGTATGGGTTTTAGAAGCAAGAAAAAGTAAAATTTTTGAATATGCAGTAAATACTGATTCACCCCCCCTCTCAGTATTTTTCCAACAATTGGTATCAGAGCAGGTTCTTCTGTAAAAGCTTGATCGCTTGAAGGAGATCCGTCGCAATGGGAAGTCAAGAAGGAGTGATGTCTATAAAGCCACCTCTATTCAATGGAAGAAATCTGATATTATGGAAGGTACGAACAAAAGCATATCTGCAAAGTCTTGGTGCAGATGTATGGGCAATCGTGGAAGAAGGCTATCAATACCCGGCAAGTATTCCCACTGATGCAGCTGAAAGGAAGAAGTATGAAACCAATGCCAAAGCAGTAAATGTCTTGTTAGGAAGCATGTCTGAATCAGAATTTGCTAAAGTAATGCAGCTACATTCAGCAAAATAAATATGGGACAAAATCATTCTGAGCTATGAAGGAGATACAAAGGTAAAAAATGAAAAACTCCAAACTCTTAGAATTGAATATGAAAATTTGAAGATGCATAGTGATGAAAGTGTTGCCAGTTTCTTCCTTCGTCTAGATGATGTTGTAAATTGAATGAGAAATTTGGGTGAAACCATAACTGATACTACTCTGGTGGAAAAAGTCTTAAGATCCTTGACTTCAAAATTTGATTCTAAAGTTTCAGCTATTGAAGAAAGGCAAGATCTGCAAACTCTCACTATTGTTCAATTACATGGTATTCTGACTGCTTTTGAAATGAGGCAAGGAGGCCCTTCTCAAATCAAAGAAGCTGCTTTTAAGGCATCAGCAAAAGGAAAAGAAAAGGAAGTTGTCAAAGAATCCAGCTATATATCTGAAGAAGAAGAAGAAGCAAATTTTGTGAGAAGACTTCAACTAGGTACCGGAAAGTTCAAAGGTACGCTTCCCTTCAAATGTTTCAATTGCGGAAGAGTTGGTCATTATGCTGCAAAGTGTCCTTATAAAGAATCCTTGGATAAAGGAAAAGAAGTAGCAAGAAGGAATAAGAATCGATCTAGCACAAGAAAAAGTTATTATACTAATGAAGACAGTGATGGATCATCTAATAGTGAGGAAGAATGTGAAGAAGACTTTAGACTTCTCATGGCCTTTGAACAAAGAGAAGAAAAGGATACTTTCGTGGATGCTCTAGAGGACGATGATTTTCTTGAAGAAAACAATCAACTCAAAGTAAGCCTAGAAGAAAAGAGCATAATCATAGAGACTCTTGAAAGTCAGCTTGAAGCCAAAGAAAAATGCATTGAGGAATTGGAGTGTGAAATAGTAAGTCTAAGGAAAGATAATGAGAAGGTGAAGACTCTCAATCTTAGATTTGCTAAAGGTTCAGAAACCTTAGATGAGATTATCAAGACACAACGGTCTCCTCTTATAAAAACAGGTCTTGGATATACTGGGGAATATTCCCAGACTTCAGCACCAAATTATCTGAAAGCAGTCACAACTGGTTCTCTTCACTCAGCCACTCAGCAAGGGAACAAAGGATCTTTACAGGTAAAGCATGATCATCTCAAATCAAGGATCACTAACAAGGAGATCCCTCAAAGAAGCAACAACCAACAGGTAAATTCAAATAGAATATTTCATGATCGCAGAAATTTCTACTTCAATGGACAATGTTTCTCATGTCACAATTTTGGTCATAAAGCCGTTCAATGTGTTGCATATAAAACCATCATGACAAGAGAAGCAAGAAAGAAAAGGATGAATATTGAACCAAAGAAGAACACCTATAACAACTTTTCTCCTCTTCAAAATGAAGTTGAATGTACTTATTGCAATAACTTTGGTCATGAAGAATCTGAATGCAGGTGCAAGGTCCAGCCAAAAGAACATGTTCCCTCAAGCTCTAAAGTATGGAAAAAGAAAGAAATACAGGTTGAAAATTGTGGGATAGCATTATTTGCAGAAGGTGAAGAAAATCAATGGTACATTGATAGTGGGTGCTCAAGACACATGACAGGTGACAAAATCAAACTTCTTACATATAATGCTCTAGAAAAGGAAAAGAAAGTTACATTTGGTAATGATACCCCTGCTGTAATTAAAGGAAAAGGGTCAGTATTTCTAAAATAAAAGGTGAAGGCTAATGATGTCATGTATGTGGATGGATTAAGGCATAACCTATTAAGTGTAAGTCAAATGTGTGATCAAGGAACATAAGTGGTCTTCAGTTCAAAGGAATGTGTGGTTCGTGATCTTGATACAGGTAAAATCATTATAAAAGGAAAAAGAAATCCTAGCAACCTGTATGTACTAAACGGTATAGATCAATGTTACTTGAGCAAGTCTTCAGAAAATTGGCTATGGCATAGAAGGCTGGGGCATCTGAGCTTCTCTCAAATCAACAAAGCAAGCAGACTTCAAGCTGCTCATGGTCTTCCCAATATTAATCTACCAGAAAGCATCATATGCAAATCTTGTCAATTCGGTAAGCAGACCAGAGTACGTTTTAATGCCAAAGAAGGATCATCAAGTAAGCCTCTTGAACTCATTCATACTGACATATGTGGACCTATGAGGAAGAAGTCACCACGTGGGGAAGAATACTATATCTTATTTATTGATGATTACTCGAGAATGTGTTGGATCAGGATCATTAAACACAAAGATGAAGCATTTGAAAAATTTCAGATCTTCAAAGATTTAGTTGAAAATGAATTAGATCAAAAAATCAAGTGTCTTAGATCTGATCGAGGAGGAGAATATACATCAAATGAATTCTCTGAATTTTGTGAACAACATGGCATAAAAAGACAATTCTCTGTAGCAGGTACTCCACAACAAAATGGCGTAGCAGAAAGAATGAACAGAACAATTCAACAAATGGCTAGAGCTATGCTCGATGATTCTGGAACTCCTGACATGTTCTGGGGAGAAGCATCACATACAGCAGCTAACATTCTCAACAAGGCTCATGTTCGGGTAAATAGTGACAAAACTCCATATGAACTCTGGTATGGTAAATCTCCATCTGTGAAGCATTTTAGAGTTTTTGGAAGTAAATGCTTTATCAAAAATAATGATGAAAAGCTTGGCAAGTTTGAACCTAGATCAGATGAAGGGATATTTCTTGGGTACTCATCTTCAAGCAAAGCATACAAATGTTACAATAAAAGGCTTCTAAAGATTGTTGAATGTATTGATGTTGTTATTGATGAGTCTCCTGCAGCTCCTAAAGAAGAAAAACAAACAACAAAAGAAGATGATGGTGACCTATGTCCTTCTACATCAAATGATATAGACAATGGATCCAATGAAGAACCCGAAGATGATCTATCTGAAAAAGCTCCATCCAGATATGTGCAAAAGAATCATCCTGAATCTCAAATTTTGGGTGACAAGGAATCAGGTGTACGAACAAGGAGAACTCTTGTGGGATCTTCTAATCATCTGGCACTTCTATCCACAATTGAACCACACAATTTCAATCAAGCTAGCAAAGATGAATGTTGGAAGCAAGCCATGAATGAAGAACTTGATCAAATTGAAAAGAATGACACTTGGGAATTGGTACCAAGACCACATGATAAAAATGTCATTGGAACTAAATGGATCTTCAAGAACAAGCTAAATGAGAATGGGGATGTTGTAAGAAACAAAGCTAGATTGGTCTGCAAAGGGTATTCTCAACAAGAAGGTATAGACTTTGAAGAAACTTTTGCTCCTGTAGCTAGACTTGAAGCCATAAGAATGTTTCTTGCCTTTTCAAGTTATCAACAAATCAAAGTCTATCAAATGGATGTTAAATCTGCTTTTCTTAATGGTGATCTAGAAGAAGAAGTATATATAGAACAACCGGAAGGATTCATTTTGGGAAATGATGAAAACCTTGTTTGTAGACTTAAAAAGGCTCTATATGGTCTCAAACAAGCTCCAAGGGCATGGTATTATCGTCTTGACAAATATCTTCATCAACAAGGATTTTCAAAGGGGTCTGTTGATAGCAACTTATACACAAAAATTGAAAATGATAAACTATTGATTGTGGTTGCATATGTTGATGATATCATTTTTGGAAGTAATGAAGAATCTATGAGTCAGAAATTTGCTTCTGTCATGCAGCAAGAATTTGAAATGTCTTTACTTGGGGAACTAACATTCTTTCTTGGCTTGCAAGTGCATCAAAAGGCAAATGGTATTTTCCTATCTCAAGAAAAATATCTTAAGCAAATTCTGAAGAAGTATGGCATGGAAGAATGCAAACCTGTAAGTACACCAATGATAACCGGATGCAATCTCAGTTCTCATGATGATTCTCCCACGGTGAATCAACCGGAATACAGATCAATGATAGGAAGTCTACTTTATCTCACTGGGACTAGACCAGACATTATGCATGCAGTTGGGATTGTTGGACGATTCCAAGCTAATCCAAAATATTCTCACCTTCAGGCTGTCAAAAGAATATTCAAATATCTACAAGGAACTCAAGACTTTGGTCTGTGGTATCCAAAGAATGTCGATCTTACTCTTCATGCTTACACTGATGCAGATTGGGCTGGAAGTGTTGATGATCGGAAAAGCACTAGTGGTGGTGCATTCTATATGGGACCCTGGTTAGTATCTTGGTTCAACAAGAAGCAAAATTCTATTGCCTTATCTACAGCAGAAGCAGAATATGTGGCTGCCGCATCTTGTTGCACTCAACTCCTTTGGATGATGCAAACCTTACAAGATTTTAAAATCAAATGTACACCTCCTGTCCCCATTAAGTGTGACAATACAAGTGCCATCAGTATTTCAAAGAATCCGGTTATGCATTCGAAGACCAAGCACATTCCCATCAAGTATCACTTCTTACGTGAACAAGTGCTTGAGCAAAAGGTGAAGTTGGAGTATGTTCCCTCCAAAGAACAAGTTGCTGATATATTTACCAAACCTCTTCCCAGGGAAGCGTTCGAGTATCTAAGACAGAAGCTAGGAGTGTTCTCTGCCAGTCAAAAGAACAATTCTGCTTAAATTTAGAAGATGGCATTGGATACGTGGGTTTCCTGAAACACAGTCGCGTATATACGCGAGTTCATGCACAGAAAACCGCGTATGTCTGATTGCTGACATTTTTCTGATTGGAGTCGTTTTCTCTTCAAAGACAGCTGAAGGAAGTAATGCTTGGCATGTCTCGATAATGCCTGGTATCTCTCGTGGTGTCTCAGCTTCTCATAATTCTATTTCTAATGTTTTGATAAAGATGCTTGATGATTTGTTGGTGAAAGTGTTCAAAGATGCACAAACTAAGGGGGCATTTAGCTGTGTGAGCGTTGCTTTGAGTAATGTATCTGTGGGGAGCATTAGCGTTGCTGAGTATAATGCATTGTTGGCATTATGATGGTTCTGAAATATGTTCTCTTTCTTGAGGACTTCTTGGTATTGGTTATGAAAAGTCATATTTGTATTTTTGATGAAGAGGTCATGTGGAGACCCATGATGTAAATTTATACTATTCAGTCATGTAAGGACTTGTCAAATTTGTAAACCCACTTGGTTGGGTAGCTGAGTCAATTTTTGTAAACCCACTTGGTTGGGTAGTTGAGTCTCATATGTAAATCCACTTGATGGTTAGTTGATGTAAGTATAAGTCTTTGGTGATAGGAAGTTCATAGAGTCATGTACTTCATTGAAAAATATGTTTGAAAATTCTTTATAATATTCAGTCATGTAAGGACTTGTCAAATTTGTAAACCCACTTGGTTGGGTAGCTGAGTCAAATGTGTAAACCCACTTGGTTGGGTAGTTGAGTCTCATATGTAAATCCACTTGATGGATAGTTGATGTAAGTATGAGTCGTTGGTGATAGGAAGTTCATAGAGTCATGTATTTCTTTGAAATTTTTTTTTTTGAAGATTCAGCATGAACTCAGGGGGAGCTTGGTCACTTCAGTTTATATCAGAACGCTTCTTCCACATGAGGAGAAAAGGGTTGGTCTGCCCTTTGCCCTTGATGTCAAAGGGGGAGAGTGACATGGTGTTTGAATGGTGTCAAAAATGGAGAGAAGGACATGGTGTCATTATATTCTTATTGTACCTATCTGTTGTGGTGATCAAACACCATCGTGGTTGCCATCAAGTCCAAAGGGGGAGATTTTTGGAATTATGATGCAGAGTGTTGTCCTTGATGGCAACCCACTGAATGAAGATGAAGTTGTGCCTGATAGAATATGTTCTTGATGAAGGAAATCTGATGTATCTACAGTATGTACAGAAGGCAATGAAGAAAGGAATTCAGCATGTGCTAAATCTTGATGAAAAGAGTATGTCTCTTGGTATACGCGGATTGTCCTAGGGAAAGTCGCGTATGCACGCGGAAAGGAACGTTCCAAGTCGCGTATGGGCAAAAGCGCTCAAAAAGTGCAAAACCAAGGGTAACCACCATGGTATTGACCCATTGTATTGGGTAATGATCCGCTAATTGATCCCTGTCCATATCACCACTCCAAGTAATGTGGTTTTGGCTCATGGTATTGAAAGAGGATAAACCTATATAAGGAGAAGAAATTCATTGTGCAAAATATGAGTGTGGGTGCAAGAGGTCTGAGCTTGAATGAATACTTCTCTCTGAAGTAGATCTGAATGGAAAGGGTTACACTTGAAGATAAATCTGAATGTATGATGCACCATTGATGAAGAAGGGGATCTAGATTTGAAATTCACTTGTTTCTACTAGATCTGCTTATGGAAGGCTTCTGGGATCTCAATCTGAGGGCGAACATCTCATTCATGAAAGGGTAAATTCGATCGAACATCTAATCAAGAATTATGCCGCTCTATAATGATTGAAGATCTATACTTACTTCCGATGTGGAGGAAGCTGCCAGATATAGCGGTTTGTCGAAGAGAAAGCGCGATGTTAATGAAATATGTACTGAGGTATACGCTGGTTGATGTGGACAGAAGCGCGTATATACGCGACATCAGTAAAGGTAAAGCGCGTATGCAAACTAGGGTTTGCCGAAGCAAGGGGTATGAAATATCTGATCTGTTCTGCTATGTTTCTGTTGTCTGATCTGTGTTGATAAGTATCTGTTGGTGATGTATGTTTGCGCTTAAAAGTATGGAAAGGGTCCAGTCTAAAAATATGATGAAATGTGGCCTGCAAGTGTTATTCTATTGAAGTTGTTGGATCCAGTGTGAAAATTGATGAAACGTGGTTCAAGGTGGTGCTGAGGGTTGTAGCCTGGGATGTGTAGCTGTAGCTCCTTCCGTGTGCAAGTCCCACAAGACTGGGTCGTGAGTCTCTTCCAGAGAGGCCGGTAAACAAGTCGTGGGGTCGAGTTCTCTTCCAGGAGAGGGCTGCAAACGAGTGTGGGTGCCTCCGCGTGTCAGAGTTCCGCCACATATGTTGTAAGATGTTTTCTCTATAATAAAATATTGAAGGCTGAGCAACGGCAGTGGTGGTTTTCTCCCGACTTGGGTTTCCACCTAAAAATCCCGGTGTTCATGTGTGATACTTTGTGTGATGGTTTACTCTGCTCTTACTGTTCATGTTTACTGTTAATTAAACATCTGATGAATGAATGATGGAATGATTCAAGTGAAGATCTAATAACATAATTAGATATCTGTGTATACGCGAGTTTCGTAAAGGGTATCCGCGTATATACGCGAGTCTATTTCAGGAAAGTAGCGTATGGGTTTTAGAAGCAAGAAAAAGTAAAAGTTTTGAATATGCAGTAAATACTGATTCACCCCCCCCTCTCAGTATTTTTCCCAACATTATTTAATTATTTATCGGTGATTTAGTCATATTTAACAAATAATATTATTTAAATAAGGTTTAAATAATTATTCTTTAGAAAATAATAAGATAAATAATGATTTATATAATTATTTTCCTTGTTTTGGGTTAAATATAACCAGAAATATTAATTAAACTGTTGTTTAACTAGTTATTCCTTGAGGAAAATCAAAAAAATATATATTTATTTAATATTTCCTCATGGGGTTTCCTGTTTAGACCATAAACAACTTAATAAAGGTGGTTTACTAAGTTATTTTCATACTGAAAGCACTTTTACTTAGGGTAAAATTGGTCTTACATGGTGTACTTGGGTCCATCTAATAATAATAGGTTAGACGACCCAAAAAATGGTATAACAGATTCCCCCCCAGCGTGCGATCATTAAGAGCTAATCATACGACCGAAGTACGTTGTAAGAACTCAATCACTAGGCACCGAAGGGGAAGTAAGAGAGGGAAATATAAGGTACACTAAAGTGATGAGAGGACTAGACCCTGAGGAGGCAAGACTTACAGGTGCAACAAGTCTCTTTTATGAGTGAGTACCTGTGGTATAGGCGGTGGGGGAAGCATACCTATGCATGCTAAGACAAAGTACAAAGAATAATGCATCCAATAAACAAAGGACTAAACCAAATAGTACATGCTAGCATAAACACGAGCCAGATAAACAACATGATAATGAATCCCACATACATATTGTGCCTAGGATAACAACCAGAACTTGTACAATAATGTCTGAGTACATGAGATACAAAATACAACCCATATTCCCCTGTAAACGGGAAAGGGCTTTGAAAATCTGATTGATACATGCAATCAAAAAGGTGCTGGAAGCGGCTGAGGCTGACATCATCAAATCTATGGAGTTGCATCGAAGGCTGAAAAAGAAGATGTCTGTTTGGGTTTCAAAATGTCACTCATTACCATACATTTTTCACCTATGCTTCCATTATATCACCCATTATTCACCACCATGTCACTTCATTTTCCCTATTATTCACCATTAATGGGTCTCATTTATATTTTCCAAATATTATTTATTTTTAAGCATTTTTAAGAGAAATTTTTGATTAAATATTAGAAAATAATATATTTTACTTTATATATGGAAAGTGGGTTGTTTTTGTGACATGTGTAGGTGCCAAGGAAGCTTCCAAGACACCTTTATGTGGCCTTGAATGATCAAATTCGAATTTGAAGAGATAAACCTCATGGAGAAGATCAAGGACAAAAAGGGGTTATGTGTCTAGATGGTTGAGAGATGTATGGAACTAAAGAGAGATTAGTGGATGATCATTATGAGTTTGTTACTCATCCCATTGTATAAATAGGAGTACAATCTCCTCCATTTGTAATCTTGAAGTTTTTTAATCTTAGAATTTTGGAGTATGTAATCTTAGAAGCTTAGAGTTGTAACCTTAGATTTGGTTTGTAATGGAGATTTTGAAATAAAGAACCATACTTCGATTTTTCTTCTACATATGAGTCTCCTTTGAAGTGGTGTGCTTGTGGAGTTATGGAGGCCCCCCATGGCCTCACTTGCATGCTTATTTGCTTATTTTAGGTATAATTTATTTTATGATTTTGTTTGATTTCAGCTTTTAAATTTTGTTAAATGTTCTAATATTGGAAGGATCTTATTTGAAAGTGTTTTTATAAGAAAACCATAAGATCTCATAAAATTATTAGATTTAGGTTTGTTTCATTTCAGCTTTTAAGTTTTGCTAAATGTTCTAATATTGGAAGATATCCTAAAATTCAAGTGTTCTTGTAAGAGAACCTTAGGATCTTGATAATTGTTAGATCTAGGTTTGATTAGTTATTGAAAGAGATCTTAATGAATATGTTCTTATAAGGGGACTTTAAGATCTTGGAAAAATTAGGAATCTTTCTAGATCTATATATTTTAGATAAGCACTTCTAAGTTTACCTTCCCAGGTTGACATTAAGTTAAACTCTGATTGACATTATCAATTAGAACCAAAAATTTTGAATCTTATTTCTCACTTAAAGGGGGGAATTTAACACTTCATTTTTTCTCTCATTCATATTACATCTTAACCCACATAGTCTTCCCACAATAAAAACTACTACAAAATGATGAGCATATTAAATGACTTCTTAAAATGATTGATCTCAACAAAGTAAATAATGATTGTAACACAAGAACCAATCATTAAAAGATGTGAATGTTTTGCAAAAATAAAAGTTATCCAAAGAAGTGAAAAGTTAAAAGGAAGTCCATGATTGAAAGATGCTTGTTACACAAGAACCAAACATCTTGTAAAAGGAAGCTCATCTAAGAATCAAATCAGATAAGTCATTGTAGTAGCTTGCATGAGGACATGCAAGAGCTTCAGTTGGGGAGTATATGTTTGGGTTTCAAAATTTCACTCATTACCATACATTTTTCGCCTATGCTTCCATTATATCACCCATTACTCACCACCATGTCACTTCATTTTCCCTATTATTCACCATTAATGGGTCTAATTTATATTTTCCAAATATTATTTATTTTTAAGCATTTTTAAGAGAAATTCTTGATTAAATATTAGAAAATAATATATTTTACTTTATATATGGAAAGTGGGTTGTTTTTGTGACATGTTTAGGTGCCAAGGAAGCTTCCAAGACACCTTTATGTGGCCTTGAATGACCAAATTCGAATTTTAAGAGATAAACCGCATGGAGAAGATCAAGGACAAAACGAGGTTATGTGTCTAGATGGTTGAGAGATGTATGGAACTAAAGAGAGATTAGTGGATGATCATTATGAGTTTGTTACTCATCCCATTGTATAAATAGGAGTACAATCTCCTCCATTGGTAATCTTGAAGTTTTTGTAATCTTAGAATTTTTGAGTATGTAATCTTAGAAGCTTAGAATTGTAACCTTAGAGTTGTTTTGTAATGGAGATTTTGAAATAAAGAATCATACTTCGATTTTGCTTCTACATCTGAGTCTCCTTTGAAGTGGTGTGCTTGTGGAGTTATGGAGGGCCCCCATGGCCTCACTTGCATGCTTATTTGGTTATTTTAGGTATAATTTATTTTATCTTTTTGTTTGATTTCAGCTTTTAAATTTTGTTAAATGTTCTAATATTGGAAGGATCTTATTTGAAAGTGTTTTTATAAGAAAACCATAAGATCTGAGACAATTATTAGATTTAGGTTTGTTTCATTTCAGCTTTTAAGTTTTGATAAATGTTCTAATATTGGAAGAGATCCTAAAATTCAAGTGTTCTTGTAAGAGAACCTTAGGATCTTGACAATTGTTAGATCTAGGTTTGATTAGTTATTGAAAGAGATCTTAATGAATATGTTATTGTAAGGGGACTTTAAGATCTTGGACAAATTAGGAATCTTTCTAGATCTATATATTTTAGATAAGCACTTCTAATTTTACCTTCCCAGGTTGACATTAAATTGAACTCTGATTGACATTATCAATTAGAACCAAACAAGGTCATCCGAGTATGTGGGGGTCTACCTGTAGGGCCACCCCCTCATGAGGGCTGAGACATCTCCCACAAACCCGGGAATCACCGGTCCAAACTGTTGCATCACTGAACCATCAAGTATATGGATCTTGATCATACTAAAAGGAGCTGGAGCTGAGAAAAAATCAAGTCAAAGGGCTATAAGGAGTCCCTTTGTCTGATCCGAGGCATCGAATAAGAGTGGAAGTTGGAACCAAGGTACACCACCTTCTAGACTTGTCTTCTGGAATAAATGATCTGATGTCGACAGAAGGAGGTCCGCTATAGGTGAGGCTATAAGGGGTCCTCAACTACAACATAAGAGAAAATAGTAAAGTGACTAATAGATGGAAACTAGGGGTGATGATGAAATGTGGGGGGGTACTGAGTAGCAGACAGAATACTTCCCTTGTTAGAGAATAAAGGGCATTGATGACCTGGCAGCGACTGACACAATATCATGAGGGATAGGGGACAGTGGTACTAGAGGCCATAATGTGTGACACGAGAGAGGGACTAAGCAATGAAGGATGGAGGACTATAGCGGGATACAAAAGGACTCGGGATAGACTCCATGAATGCAATGATGACTCAACTCAGATGTTCTAAACAAGGGCGACTCAATGATTCTACCACACATCAAAGGTCAAATGGGGGACCATAAAAACATGAGTACAAGATGATAACTCGCGACAAAAATCGACATGAGCATGGAAAAGTATGTAGGCAAAGTGGTGCCCTTAGTACGAGTGTTGAAAGTGAAAAAATTCAATTTTGAGGAGGGGTGAAGTGAAGCTTCATGGAAAAAATGTTTCCTGGTGAAGTGTCAAATCCCAAAGAGTTATGAGCTGGCTACCTAAAATAAATAAAACATGCATTTCAGGAGGGAAATGCTAAGGGTAATATTTCTTAAAGTAGAGTTCATTACGAGGGTTAGGAAGGGTGTATCCTTCGAAATTCTCTAAGAGGTATGCCCCCATTCCTAAATCCTTACTAATGATGTAAGGGCCTAGCCATAATGAGTCAAACTTCCCATGAACAAGGACATCATGGGCCTAGTCATATACTAGAACAATATCACCTTCGTGTAAACTACGAGGGTGGAATTTTTGGTCATATTTAGCTTTGGTGCGTTTCTTAGCCACTTCAATGTTTTGAAATGCAACACAATGGTCTTCGGAAGCACGTTCAAGCATGATAAGTATTTGTTCTAAAGGTTGAGTGTCAGGGATAATTTCGATGAGTAGATGAAGGGAAGGGATTTCACATTCGATCAGTAAAACTTCCTCCTCTCCGAAAATAAGGTGGAAATGACTAAACCCGAAGGTGGTTTTAACAAAATTTCTATAGGCCTATTTGTGCTCAACCTAGTCTCCTAAATTGAGTTCATTTAATTGTCAACCAGGGTTGGTAAACTGCTGAAGTGAAGTGCACTGTTTGTGCCTAGGTGTTTGTTTCCTAATGCATTGTGTTTAGTGTTTTATGATGTTTTTGGTCTTTTGATGGTTTTTATGTTCACAAGAAAAATGACTAAAAAGCTAGTGGAAAGAAGCTATTTGTTAAAAAAAACAAAGTGAGGCCTAATTGGTTGATGAAAAATGACAAATGAAAATTCAAATACAGAATCAAACCTAAACTATGACTAAGCAGAATACAAAGCTTGATAATGACTTCAAGAAAATGAATCAAAACATAAACTTAACTTGTCCAATTCTTTCATCAAAGGTTTTTTAGGAGAGCTTGAGAAATGGTCAGCTAAGTATACAAATTCTCCTAACTAAACAATTAAACAATCAGCTTATAATGATACAACATTTTATCCATGATTAAAGATTTGTTGAAACATATTTGGAGAAAAATATTGTTAACATCATAAGATCTCTACTCTAAGACTAGCTCCTAATTCTATTCTGCAACTTAGTTTAACATCACTAAACCTTATTCAAAAGTAATATATTTCTTTTTAAAGTAGTATTTTGAGGAAAGGCTTTGTTTATGAAGAAGTTGCAAAAGTACTTCAGGCCTTGAGATGATACTGTCTTCTGTTCAGATGGTTATGAGTCAATTATGGATTTGGAACAAAAAGAGATTTTGTAAATAATGAAGGTTGTATTGTTCAAGTTTAACAACTAATGTAATCTAATATGCAATGGATGACAACTAAATGTGGAATAAAAATACAATGAGCTAAGCTAAAACTGAACTAAGATGTCACTAGTCTAAAACAATGCTGAACTAACAAGACATTATCAAACTTAAAACAAAATGACAGAGCATGAATCGAATGTAATTTGACTCTGGAGTACCCTAACTAAGTTATCATGCATTAATATATGGGATTCTACAGCCTGTTTTGTCCATCATGAATGGTATTTTGGAAGAGCTTACTAGAACAATCTTGGGTATACAATTCAGTGCAAATGCAAACATAAAGACTGAAAACAATTTAAAAACTAAGACATCACAGCTATCTCCTACCCATCATTATGATATTTTGGAAGAGCGTTTTAAGAGCAAGATTAGCTATGCTACTTAGTGCAAACAAACAACTGAAACATTCAGTATCACAGTCATGCTTTAGACATCATAAGGATTTTTTTGGAAGAGTTTGCTTAGTATAAGTTCAACTGTGATAATGAACAAAAGAAATTACAAATAAATCCTACAACACTACAGCCATTTCCCATTCATTATCATGATCTTTTGGAAGAGTTTCTTCTTTTGGAAGAGTTTCTTAGAACAAGTATAGGTATAGTGGCTAATGAAATTAACTATGAACTCAAACTTCAAAAACATGAAAACGACTAAGATACTTATCTAGATTACGAAAGTAAAGCCGTGCAGGAGGCAGGGCCCTCTACCACAAGACGGAATCTAACTCAAAATCAACTCAACGCGTTCAAAGAAATGCTGTCTTCTTCATTAAAGGAAAATAACTTGAAACAGAGTAGTCTCGGTCTTCAGAAATATAGCAGTCAATACATGAAATCTAAGCAAAATCTAGAGCTTGTCTCTCGGTTTCCCGAGTGCTTTTATAACAAATCTACATAACAGAACTTGCAACAATATGGGGATCATTGTCTTTCCTTATCAAAATCGTACTAGGACTCTAAAGATGGCAGCGTAAAGGAACAAAGAACATCTGGACTAGGACATTCCTATTAGAAGTCTGCCTCCTTGAATGAGTTCCCACGTACCAAAACCACGTCCAGAATTTGGTTCAGTCTTCATGGTGAGCAACGAACAATGAGGACATAATGTGGAATATACCCATGTGTGGCTTTTCCTGAGAGGACACCTGGAACATGCTTGAACGTGAAGACAGCTACAAAATTTTTGGTTAGCTACGGAATGTCTGCATTCTGCAGCTAGTTCCGGTCAAAATGCATTATAATGACAAAATCACAAAACTTAGCAAGTTAGCCATGTTAATCATTCTAAAAGTAATTTTAACTAATTTCATTGATCATTTGGGTCTGGGATAACAATGGACAAAGGAAAATGAGGTAAATTAAGATGAAAGAAAGCACAATCTTGGGGCTCAACATACCCCCACTACTGACTTCTTGCATGTCCTCATACAACTTATTCCATAAACTCAGAGACTTCTGCAAGAACATCTAACCCCCTCCTTCTTATTTGCCTGGAAATTAAAGGTCTTCTGGGTTTTTTGAGTTTGAACCTTAAGTTGATAAGTGCCCTGATTAGCTTCTTGTTCCTCTTTTTCAACTTTTCATTAGCCTTTTCCACTTTTTCCATTTGTAGAGATAAGGTTGAGTTCATACTGGTTTTGAGTTTGACTTGTTCCTTTAGAATATCATTCTCATTTTTGATATGTCTATTAAGTATTTCCAGCTCATACCTATCCCTTCTTAACACATCTATTTCGGACAGTGGAGGACTAGGGGTTCTATCTCTACTCTCTAAAGCTTTCCTTTCCAATGTTTCAACATAGTCATAAACTTCTTGCTGAGCAGGGTCAATTTCAGGGGTTTCTTCATTAAAACCTTCTTCAACATCTTTAATAGATGTTTCGTCATCTTCTATATTTATCACCCCTATTTGTTTGATCTGTGTTTTCCTTAGTTTCCCCCTGAGTCTATGGCTTCATCTTGGCTGGGATGATCCCTCTCCTTTTTCTGTGGCAGATTTCCTGATTACCCTCTCTTTCTTAAGTTGTCTCTTAATTTGAGTCAACTTCTCAGAGATTATTTCTTCACTACTTTCCTGTACTGTTTTGTCAATTTCAATTTCAGAGGCTCTCCATTTTCTGCTTCTCCTTGTAGGTTGATGTTCAGGTGAGGGCTCTTTTGGTTCCTCAAAGTGGTTTCTTACCAAGAAATTATCCCAAGTGTCTTTTGTTTTGGCTAAATGGTGTTCAATTAAAATCTTAACCAATCCATGATGGTATAGAGTTGTATCTAGGAATTGGACTCTCCTTTGAACACCAGAAGCCATCTTTTTCTAACTTTGAAGCAAGAAATAGGGCAAATTTAGCTCTTCCTCCAGAAAATGCATTATCAATCTAATATGGTAAACATAAAATATGCCATATCTACCTTCACATGTGATAATTTGTTGTCGAATAAGCAATATGTTTCTCCATTTATTTTTTAATGCAGAACTTAGAATTCCCTTTTTAAACACAGTGACATCCATACCTGGTGATTTTAGGATTTGCTTCCATGATTCATTATGGAATTCTCTGTTTTTAAACCATCTCTCTCCATGTCTAAGCAATCATGTTGCCTATGCAATAAAAACCTATGTGACAGTGAATTTAAAATCTCCAACTTCGACCTCGGCTCCTTTGAATGACCTTGCAAATGTTTTAGTGACTTCTTTGTGGAAGCCATTAAATTTCTCAAGAAATTGTAGCCATCCTACCTGTTGCAACATTTCTCTACTTTGAGGGTATCCTTCCAGGTATTTTGTGCCCACTGGTTCAGTTCTTACAATGAGGCCCATAATTCCTTCTTTAATCTTCAGATTAGTACTCTTTCTGCTCACGGAAACAATAACTTCAACCTTCAAATTGATATACCTCTGGTTCACGGTGATAGTGCTTCAATCTTCAAACTGATATATCTCTGCTTCTCGGTAACAATGGCTTCAAATTCCGCACTGATATACCTCTGCTTCTCGGTGACAATGGCTTAAAATTCCACACTGATATACCTATGATTTACGGTGATAATGCTTCAATCTCTTCTCACAGTGATAGTGGTTTGATATTTCAAAATGATATATCCCTGCTCACAGTGATAGAGATATCTCTGTTTTGCGGAATGAAATGATGAAGGGCTGGCTACGGAATGGAGTGATGGAAGTAGTTACGGAATGAGTTAATGAAGTGAGGTGAAGAAAAAAAATCAATGAGTGAAAAGACTGCGGAGAGTTTTACAACGGATTCAAAAAAAATCATCATTAAATGATTTGGATGGGTGATGTGAGGAAATCAAACACTTCAGCCTTTTTGACCGCTTAAATGATGGTCGGGTATAGAATTTGAAATGAAAGATTTTTATCCAAAGTTTTGCGGAGGGTATATTTGGTATGATCAATAAAAATAATCAAAACAACTTTTTCGAATGATTCATAACTAGACTATACTAAAGTTTTTATGAAATGCCATTATAACCAGAACTTTTTACCTTTTCTTTTCATTTTCTTTTTGTGGTCTTTGTATACTTTGTTCTCCTCTGGAAGAGTCTTCATAATATTTCTTGATTCTTCTTGTTCATGGATATACTAGATCATCTTGTTGCAATTCAAATGTTTGTTGATCAGTGCCTTCAGGATCTGTAGCTACGGAATGAATGTCTGGCTGCAGAAAGTCTGATTAGATGCAGAATATCTGTTTAGCTGCAGAATGTACCAGTGGAGAATTTTTAATCATGGAATGGAGTGGTTTGGAATATACATAGAATATTTTATGGAATGAGTGAAGATAAGTGATGAAATATGGTATAATGAAATATGTATGAAGTGAATGATGAAATGGGATGGATTCAATTTATGAAATGGAGTGGAAGAATATAGGAAATGGCCTGCAATCCATGACATGTGTTATTCATTTTGCAGAAAAACATCAAACTTTAAATTTTGATATGGAAATGAGGTGGATGAAGTATGGAATGAAGTGAAGTATGAATGAATGAATGAAATGGAGTATAGATGGATAAGTGAATGGAATGAAATGAAATGAGATAGATCATAAGTGCAATGGATCTGAACTTATGATTTTGTAACAGCTGCTTGCAAAAACAAAATGGAAAAGTTAGAGTGTCAGAAAGACTCTGATTTTCACCCTATCTTTTCTGTATAAACATGCCAATCAATGATTGGTTTTCATGTTTATACTTTATTTTTATTTTTTTATCTATTTTATTTTATTTTATTTTTTTATTTTTTTCAAAAAATGACTTCAAAAAATTCAATCAATTTGATGAAGAAGAAAGATTCTTCTTCATTAACTTCACATCACTGTTTTCCTGGAACTTCTTGACAAATTCTTCTCTTGAGAGTGGTTTGTGATACAGCTTCAATCTATGACCATTCACAAGAAAAGTGATCTCTTCTTCATCTATTGTCCTGATTTTTATTGCTCCATTGTCAAAAATTTCAACAATTTCATATGGCCCTAGCCAATGTGTTTGAAATTTACCTTGAAAATCCTTGAATTTTGAATCAAACAAGAGAGCCCAGTCACCTTCTTTGAATTTCTTCTCTTTGATGTACTTATCATGCCATCTAGTCCTTTGCTATTGGACTAGAATTTTTTTCTGAACTGCATCTTGTCTGATCTCATCCAATTCATTAATCTGCTCCAATCTATGCTTTTGTGCCTCCGTTAAATCAAGTCCTAACTGAACTGCCATTTTGAAGGTTTGAATCTGGAACTCTATGGGAAACAAAACTTGCTTTCCATAAACAAGTTCATAAGGAGTATGGCCTGTTGTGTTTCTCCATGTAGTTCTATAGGCCCACAAGGCTTCAGAAAGCCTATCTACCCAATCTCTTCTATGTAAATGAACAGTCTTTGTTAGGATTCCTTCAATGACCTTATTAGTAGATTCCACTTGACCATTTGCTTATGGATGATAAGGAGTAGATTTTCTATGCCTGATTTTGTATCTCTCCATCATTTGTTCCACTAGCCTTGATGTAAATTGAGCTCCTTGATCTGTAACAATTTCCCTTGGGACACCAAAACGAGTAAAATATCCTCAAAAAGAAAAGTAACTACAGATGCTTCATTAGCAAAAAGTAATGGCTTGGCCTCTACCCATTTGGTAACATAATCAGTGCAAACTAATATATATCTCTTTTGTCTTGATGGAGGACTAATAGGTCCTAAAAAATCCAAAGCCCATTTTTCAAAAGGTTCAATATGTACCTGAGTTTGTAATGGCATCTCACCTGAAGGAGAAGGTTTCCCTACCCTTTGGCAACTGTCACACCTTTTGACATACTCTTTAGCATCTTTAAACAAAGATGGCCAATAATATCCTAAATTAAGGATCTTATAGGCTGTCCTCTTATCAGCAAAGTGTCCGCCACAAGGTTCATCATGACATGCTTTGAGAATCTCGGGCATCTCATCTTCCCGAACACATCTCCTAATGATCAAATCTGGACCTGTCTTGTACAACTCATTAGCAACCCATGAATATTTTTCACTGTCATAAATGATTTTTCTTTTATCTCTTGCATTCATTATTGAAGGAAATTTTCCTGAAACTAAATAATTAGCAATGTCAACAAACCAAGGAGTTTGGGTAGAAATTGCAAAAAGATATTCATCAGGAAATTGATCTTCAACTGGAGTGTCATCTTTGATGTTTTGGAGTCTAGATAGGAAATCAGCTACTGTGTTTTTTTTTCCAGGCCTATCTAGAATGGTAATGTTGAATTCTTGTCATCTTATGACTCTGCCATTAGTAATTGATTTGTTCATTAAGTATCTAATTGCAGAATGATCAGTGTAACAAAAGTTTCATAGCCTGTTATATAGTGTCTAAATTTTTTTATGGCATGAACAACAGCTAAAAACTCTTTTTCAGTTACAGTATAGTTTAACTCTACAGGAGTCAAATTTTTACTGGTATAGTAGATGGCATAAGGAATCAGGTCCTTTTGTCCCAATACTGCTCCTAGAGCTGTATCTGAAACATCTGTTGAAATATGAAAAGGTAACTTCCAGTTAGGTCCCCTTAAAATAGGTGCTTCAGAATCGGTTTTGTGGTCTCACATGAATCGGTAATGAATTTCATTTTGGAATTAGTTACTTTCAAAAGCAATTTAAGAGTGAGGCTACATCTTGGCAGTTTTCTATAAATCTTCGATAATATCCTGTAAATCCTAGAAAACTCCCAACATCTTTTTGACAACTTGGAATAGATAAGTTAGAGATGACTTCAACTTTTGACTCATCAACTCTAATCCCATCCCCTGAAATGTGATGCCCCAAAACAATACCTTCAGTAAACATCATAAAACATTTCTCATGACTAAGGTGAAAGATTTGATTCCTGACATCTCTTTAAAACTTTTTCCAAGTTTTCTAAAGCTTCTTCAAATGTGTTTCCATAAACTGTGAAATCATCCATGTACACCCTCAATAATCATGCATGATTCAAAAATTCTCATTACTTTGGAATGTTGCAGGTGCATTGCATAATCCAAATGGCAATACTCGGTAAGCATAGGTACCCCAAGGACAGGTAAATGTGGTTTTGTCTTGATCTTCAAGTGCTAATTGGATTTGATTGTAACCACTAAACCCATCTAGGAATGAAAAGTACTTTTTGCCAGCTAATGTATCTAATACTTGATCTATGAAAGGTAAGGGAAAATGGTCTTTAAGAGTAGCTTTATTCAGTTCTCGGTAGTCAACACACACCCTCCATTTTCCATTTTTCTTTGGCACAATTACCAAAAGAGAAACCCACTGACTATCTGAAATAGGATAGATGAAATTAATATTTAACAATTTTTGCAATTCTTCTTTAACAATTTCCCTAAGATTTGGATTCATCCGTCTTTGAGGTTGTCTGATTGGTTTGCAATTTTCCTCTATATAGATGTGATGAGTGCAAGTATTGGGGCTTATCCCTTTCATGTTAGTGTATTCCCATGCATATGCAGAAGAATGTCTCTGTAATACTTTGACTAACTCTTCTTGTTGAGATTTTTCTAGGTTCTTGTTTATGTTCAAAGTTTTGCCTGGAAAAATTTCACTTGTAGAGCTGCCAAATTTGTCCATAGAATGAAGAGACATCTGCCTAGATGACAAAAACTAAATATTGGATCCCTTTGAAATGATTCATGTTTGTGTTCTGGAGAGGATTCAAAGTTTTCTAGAGAGTCTGGGACTTGATTATCTTTATTGGACTTCAGTTCATGAAGAGAGGCTTAAATCTTCTTCATCCTCTATCCATTGAGTGTCATCTAGATCTGTAATTGTCCTAGCTGGAGGATATAAAGTGAATTTCTTAGTTGTACTACCATCAGAGATGTACATATCACCGGATCTACAACTAATAAAAGCATCAGCTGTAGCCAACCAAGGTCTTCCTAATATAACAGGATGTCCTCCTAGATTATTCTTAGGAGTTAGGATCATGAAATCCACAGGGTACTCCCAAGAATCTAAGGACACCGGAATGTCTTCTATTATCCGATCCGTTTGATCTAATGGGCACATTGTAATACGTAAAGAAAGATTAAAGTTTTAGTTTCATCCATGAATTGTTCACTCATGATGATCACGCTTCTCCGAACTGAGTGTGTTTTATCAATTCCATTGATGTGAATTTTACAAACTAGATCGGGTCAAGATACTTTGAATAGAACTCGCCTCATCAACAGCTGTCCGCTATTTTTCCCCGCTACTGAATTTTCTTGCTTCTTTATCTTTTTTTCTTGTTTTCTTCATGCTCAACTCCTTTATTGTTTTGGCTAAAATTGGAATTTCCTTGATGGCTTGTAATAATGGAATTTTAATGCAAACATTTCTCAGCTCATCTAGGAAATCATAATTAGGCACCATGATTAATTTTTCTACCCCTATATCAATTTGTAATATTTCTGGAAAGGGAGGTATAGAAGTAGATGTGGATGGTTGCTCTAATACAGGAGTTGAAATTATTGGATATTTTTGCTTTAATTTTTCAGTGTTTGGGTCTTGAAAAGATGTGTCTTCCTCAAGACTTTTATTCACTCGTAGAGAGTCTTCCTCAGAGTTATCTTGTTCTTGTATGATCACAGAAGGTTTCCTCTTTTCAAGTATTCTTCCAGACCTAAGTTGAACATCACTAAGGTCTAAAGGAGTAATTAAATAAGTTGGGAACTGTTGGCCTTCTATCATGTATGTGTTCTGAGGATTTTTATTATTGGGGTTTGGTATGGGTTGAGCAGGCAATTGATTTGATTTTTGAGGGAATGGTAATGGAAGTGGTTGATTTTGATGTGGTAGGTTCTGATGATGTTGTTGAAAATTTTGTTGAGTATTTTGTTGAAAATTTTGTTGAGGATTTTGAGGATAAAAATGTGGGTATGGTGGATAGGATGGTGGATACTGATAGTACTGAGAGTATCTTCCAAAGGGATTTTGTGCTCCTTGTGCCCAAGCTTGAGATTTATTTTGAAATTGAGGCCAAGGTTGCTAACCAAAGAAATTCCAAGGTGGAGAGTTGATTATACATTTGATCATGGAAGTCCTTGTGTTTGAGGGTCACAAGGTCTTCTAGAGACAAAATTAAGAGATTCCGTGGAATGCGCGAGCTTCCTCACGAAAGACCATCTTTGAGACCAAGAAGAGAAGGACAATTCTTGGTCTCATGTTTCTTCCGTAACAAATGACACAGTCTCTACAACTTTTACATCCAAAGACACTCTCTCAAGGCATGTTTCTTTCTACATTTGGGACAAAAGATTGCCAAAGCATCGAGATTCAGCTTTTTTGCTTGTTTTGTATCTTAAGGGTGTCTATTTGTTCAATAAGCACTCCCTAAGATGTCGCAGTTTAAAATCATCAAGCATATAGCTCCTATTTCCGATCTACTTACTGTCACATCTGAGAGGCAGGACTTACTTGCCCTCTTTGCAGAGAGCGAGAATCTCTTTGGACCTTTTACGATTTTAGATTTCCCTCTTGAAAAGGTTGATACATAACTCAGATATTTCAGGTAATGTGAGTTGTGATATGTCCCCTTTTCACATCATGTTAAGGGATATACAAACCATTTCATCCCTAATTGTTTTCAACAAAAAGAGCTTTTAAGGTGTCTTGATCTGGGTTTTCCATTTTTGCTCTTTTGATGTTGTATATGAAATCTCTCCAACAAATCTTCCAAGTTTTCATCTTCTTTTTGTGCCATCCAGCTTTAAACACTTCTTCCTTATGATTTACCGGCATGCAATAATCCAAATACCTCTCTAGAAATGCTTGTTTCATGTCTTCCCATGTCCTAATAGAAGCTGGCTGATCAAACTCATAAACCACTCTCAATGTCGTCTTTCAATGTTGAAGGAAATAATTTAAGATTTTTGAGCATCTTGTAAGCAGCCACAAGTTCTACACGGGATCTCAAGTTCAAATGGGAAGATTTGAGTGATCTTCGACTTTAACTCCATATAAGTTTGGAAGGATAGAGGGTAGAAATTTTTTTCATGAGTTGTATTGGTTTCTTCATCAATTATAGGGAACCCAAGAGTTTTCCTATTTCTCTTCTACCTCTTCCTCCATCTACACCTCTACCTCCTTCTCCTCTACCTCTACCTCTACCTCCAAATAATGTGTGTTCTCCATTAAAGACTCCTCCTCCCCCTTCTTCTGCCATGTTTGACTCTCCTGTGGAAGTGGAAAAGTTTGTATCCCTGACAGGAGTCTTTAGATCTTCTTCTAAGGCAGGTTCAATGGATGAAGTGGAAGGTTTCTCTAATGGGATATCTGATCTTAGGTCTTCTAGAAGTCTAGGATCAGTAAAGGATGGAATATGGGTCTGAGTTGAAGGTGTACTAGCCCTTGGTCTAGGTGAAACAAGTGGTGTTCTAGGAATCAAATTTCTGTTTCTGCTGGTTATGAATCTACCCCTTGAATCTCTCTCTCTACACATATAATTTTTTTTGGGAATTAAGAAACAAAGGTTACCTAGTTTTCACTTCCCCGGCAACGACGCCAAAATGTTTGTGCTCAACCTAGTCTCCTAAATTGAGTTCATTTAATTGTCAACCAGGGTTGGTAAACTGCTGAAGTGAAGTGCACTTTTTGTGCCTAGGTGTTTGTTTCCTAATACGTTGTGTTTATTGTTTTATGATGTTTTTGGTCTTTCATGATGATTTATGATGTTTTTGGTCTTTTGATGGTTTTTATGTTCACAAGAAAAATGACTAAAAAGCTAGTGGAAAGAAGTTATTTGTTAAAAAAAACAAAGTGAGGCCTAATTGGTTGATGAAAAATGACAAATGAAAATGAAAATATAGAATCAAACCTAAACTATGACTAAGCAGAATACAAAGCTTGATAATGACTTCAAGAAAATGAATCAAAACATAAACTTAACTTGTCCAATTCTTTCATCAAAGGTTTTTTAGGAGAGCTTGAGAAATGGTCAGCTAAGTATACAAATTATCCTAACTAAACAATTAAACAATCAGCTTATAATGATGCAACATTTTATCCATGATTAAAGATTTGTTGAAACATATTTGGAGAAAAATATTGTTAACATCATAAGATCTCTACTCTAATACTAGCTCCTAATTCTATTCTGCAACTTAGTTTAACATCAGTAAACCTTATTAAAAAGTTATAGATTTCTTTTTAAAGTAGTATTTTGAGGAAAGGCTTTGTTTATGAAGAAGTTACAAAAGTACTTCAGGCCTTGAGATGATACTGTCTTCTGTTCAGATGGTTATGAGTCAATTATGGATTTGGAACAAAAAGAGATTTTGTAAATAATGAAGGCCATATTGTTTAAGTTTAACAACTAATGTAATCTAATATGCAATGGATGACAACTAAATGTGGAATAAAAATACAATGAGCTAAGCTAAAACTGAACTAAGATGTCACTAGTCTAAAACAGTGCTGAACTAACAAGCCATTATCAAACTTAAAACAAAATGACAGAGCATGAATTGAATGTGATTTGACTCCGGAGTACCATAACTAAGTTATCATGCATTAATCTATGGGATTCTACAGCCTGTTTTGTCCATCATGAATGGTATTTTGGAAGAGCTTACTAGAACAATCTTGGCTGTACAGTTCAGTGCAAATGCAAACATAAAGACTGAAAGCAATTTAAAAACTAAGACATCACAACTATCTCCTACCCATCATTATGATATTTTGGAAGAGCGTTTTAAGAGTAAGATCAGCTATGCTACTTAGTGCAAACAAACAACTGAAACATTCAGTATCACAGTCATGCCTTAGCCATCATAAGGATTTTTTGGAAGAGTTTGCTTAGTATAAGTTCAACTGTGATAATGAAGAAAAGAAATTACAAATAAATCCTACAACACTACAGCCATTTCCCATTCATTATCATGATATTTTGGAAGAGTTTCTTCTTTTGGAAGAGTTTCTTAGAACAAGTATAGCTATAGTGGCTAATGAAATTAAATATGAACTCAAACTTCAAAAACGTGAAAATGACTAAGATACTTATCTAGATTACGAAAGTAAAGCCGTGCAGGAGGCATGGGCCCTCTACCACCAGACGGAATCTAACTCAAAATCAACTCAACGCGTTCAAAGCAATGTTGTCTTCTTCATTAAAGGAAAATAACTTGAAACATAGTAGTCTCGGTCTTCAGAAATATAGCAGTCAATACATGAAATCTAAGCAAAATCTAGAGCTTGTCTCTCGGTTTCCCGAGTGCTTTTATAACAAATCTACATAACAGAACTTGCAACAATACGGGGATCATTGTCTTTCCTTATCAAAATCGTACTAGGACTCTAAATATGGTAGTGTAAAGGAACAAAGAACATCTGGACTAGGACAGTCCTATTAGAAGTCTGCCTCCTTGAATGAGTTCCCACGTACCAAAACCACGTCCAGAATTCGGTTCAGTCTTCATGGTGAGCAACGAACAATGAGGACATAATGTGGAATATAACCATGTGTGGCTTTTTTTGAGAGGACACCTGGAACATGCTTGAATGTGAAGACAACTGCAGAATTGCCGGTTAGCTACGGAATGTCTGCATTCTGCAGCTAGTTCCGGTCAAAATGCATTACAATGACAAAATCACAAAACTTAGCAAGTTAGCCATGTTAATCACTCTAAAAGTAATTTTAACTAATTTAATTGATCATTTGGGTCTGGGATAACAATGGAAAAAGGAAAATGAGGTAAAGTAAGATGAAAGAAAGCACAATCTTGGGGCTCAAAAAGGCCCACAAATTAGGGAAGAGCATAAGGTGCCAATTGGTTTTGTGCTTATCCACCGTCTGTTGAAGCATGGTTTTAAGGATTTTATTGACCGCTTCAAATTGGCCATTACCTTGGGGGTAATAGGAGGAGTAATATTGGTGCTCAAAACCCAACAGTGAGGATAGCTCATGCCATATCTCATCTTCATAATGTTGGCCATGGTCAGACCCCAATTGTTTCGGAACTCCAAATCGAGCGATAACATGGTTAAAGAAAAAGAGGGCTGCAATAGTTGCCATGTTGTTAAATGTTGGCATGGCCTCAGCCCATTTTGTGAAATAATCAATGACCACGATGATATAATTGTGGTTACCAGCAGATGAAGGTCGACAGTCTATAAAGTCGATGGCCCACTTACAAAAGGGGCCAGCTGAGACGACAGGATGGAGGGGAGCTGGAGGAGCTCGCACCTTAGGGGTGAAGTGTTAGCAATTGGAACAGTGTTTCACTGCTTCAATGCAATTGCCAAAGAGAGAAGGCCAAAAATACCCAGCGCACATGATTTTCTGGGCAGTGGCAAGACCAGAGAGGTGGCCACCACAAGTGCTGCTATGGAAGGCATTGAGAAATTTCTCAGCTTCATCTTGCATGAGACAACGACGAAGGACAGCATCTACACCGCGAAAATAAAGGTTGTCACCGATAAAAAGGTAGCGGGGGGCTTGGTGTCGAATATGTCGTCGAGCATCACGATCAAGAAGGAGGGAAAAATTTTGGGTTTACAAGTAAGTGAGGATGTCACCATACCAAGGATCATCTGTGGTAATGGCGAAAAAATTTTCATCGGGAAAATCATCATTAACTGGAGGATCCTGCGTACAGGTAGGTAATTCGGAAATGAGTTTAGCAAGGGTTAAACCATTCTTACTTTTAGGTGTGACAAATTCAAGATCGAATTCTTGGAGAATAACGATCCAATGGGCGTACTTCCCATTGATGATTCGGTGACTCAATAGGAAGGCCATAGGGTTGGAATTAGTCACGACCTTGGTGGAACGCATGAGGATGTAATCACGAATTTTTTGGACTGAGAACACGATAGCCAATGCTAATTTCTCTTCATGTGAGTAGGATACAGGAGGTCCTACAAGGTTCTTACTGATATAATAGATAACATGCTCGATTCCATTGTCATCTTCCTGTATAAGGACTCCAGTGACTGAATAGGTGGAAGCGGAGATGTAGAGGATAAATTCCCTATCAAAGTTAGGAGGATGGATCAAGGGAGCGGATGTGAGAGCATGTATCAGGGCATCAAAATAATCTTGAGCATGTTAATCCCACACAAATGGAATGTTAGATTAGAGGAGTCTAAGGAACCATGCATAGTGGTGGCATAGTCAGGGACGAACCGATGAAGGAAACTAGCTTTGCCTTGGAGGCTTTGTAACTGGCATAAGGTACGAGGAATAGGAATCTCAAAGATGGATTGAAAATTCAATGGGTCAATTGTTATACCATCTCTAGACACAATGAAGCCTAAAAGATGGTCGGTGGGAACACAAAAGACACACGTCAGTGGGTTGAGCCAGATATTATACTTGCGACATCAGAGAAAGACGGTACGCAGGTCGTGGAGGTGTTGCACCCGATGTTTAAAATGTGCAGTGAGGTCATATAAATAAGCAAGAATAATATGGGCCAGGTCATGGAAACAGTAAGAAATGGCCTACTAAAAAGTGACTTCGGCATTTTTAAGGCCAAACAGCATGACCAGATAGGAAAAGGTTCCCCATGGACTAATAAAAGTAGTATTAAGTTGATCAGGATGATGGATAGAAATTTGGTTGTATCCGGAGAAACCATCCATGAAGGATAGAACCTTGTGCCCCACACACTCATCAATGATTTGGTCAATGAATGGTGTGGGGGGATTGTCTTTGGGACAAGCTTTGTTCAGGTCGTGAAAGTCAGTGCAGACATGGATGGTGCCTTGATTCATGAGTACGGAAACCGGGTTGGACACCCAAGTGGTGTATTCGATAGGATAGATAAAACTAGCCTACTTGAGCTTATCAATTTCAGATTTTACAGCTTCTTGTCTGGAAGGATTAATGGCTCTCAACTTTTGACAGACAGGATTGGCATTGGGCCATGTATCGATATGGTGTTCGACAATGGAAGGATCAAGTCTGGGCATTTCTGAATAGGTCCAGGCGAAAGTATCGCGAAATTCTTTGAATAGCTTGGTGTAAGCCTCAATTTCTTTCCGGGTGCATTGGGTGCCCAAGGTGATATTTTCTTCAACCGCTGGTTTGTTAGAAATGTCAATTTTAATGGTAGGAGAGATATTGGCCATATTTCCTTCTTCAAAAGCATCAAGTGCAGGAATGGGATTTCTAAACCAATTGACTTCATTAGGAATGAAGTGTTCAGTTTCCACAACATATTGGTCGTGGGACTGTTGTGGGAAGAAGTACACACAATGGTGCATATCATCCCATGGAAAGTTAGGATCGGTCATCGCTTCCATAATGTCTTCATTAGAGTGAAAGATGGGGTGACTGGAGGAAGGGCTACCACCTGATGCAGTAGAGCTACCTGACTCATCATCATTTCAAGAAAGGCTCACATGCACAACGTCATGGGAGATGACCGAAGAGTAAGCAGATCAAGGATCTATCGATGTTGAGCCGAGGGTGATCATTGAAGGGAGACCAAGTGGATCAATAGGGGAAGTCTCCATGGGAGCTTCCACCGAGGGTCTCATGGATGATGATAGGTAGAAAATGGTGGCTAAGGCTCCATCATGTAGACATCAGGAGGAGGTATGTCAATGGGAGTAGGTAGATCCTCTAGTTCTACTGAAACAGAACTCGTGAACAAGGAGGGGGTGCACTTGTTACGCTTTTCCTTGAATTAGTGAAAAGCTTCCAAAGAGGAACAATACTCTTCGAGGCAAGGACAGAGGTTAGTATAGTGGTCATGGAAATCACACAAAGCACAAGGGTGATTTGTGCACATTTATTTGAGTTTCGGGACTGAATCGGGTATAGTGACATAGACCTCAGGGATGTTAGGTTCTGGAAACATCTCATTGACCATGGGCTTAAGGTGAGGCAACTCCGGACAAGTATGGGTGGCATGATCGACAACAACACACAAAGCACACTCGATAATGGGCCTTGGCGGCCGAGGAGGGGCAAGGTTTGTCCGAGTATTCCTGTCTTTGGTTGTCTTCTTTTTGGATTTTCCCCCATTACCCAAAGCTATCGCATCAGGAGGAGGTTCCTATTGAGGTGGTTGAGGCATTGTAGCAGCGAGAGAAGTCATAGGAATTGGTTAAACTGGGTCAAAGCAAGATATGATTTGTGGTAACCAGGTGGGGTAGCAGCTGGGGGATTAAGGTACCAGAGGGGAATCCCCAGTGTCAGGCTAGGAAGAGAGGGTGGCCATGACAGGTACCATGTATACTCTGGGATGGGGGACTTGGAACGATATCTGACCGGAGGGGTAATGACCAGGCGGGACGACTCCAACATGGTAAAGGCCTGGAGGAACCATTCCAAGAGGATAAAGAGGCTCATGAGTACCAGCTAAAGGTGAAGGGCTAGGAGGAGGAGGTCCAGAAGGCTAAATTGAAGGGCTAGGAGTAGGCTGTGGAGGGTGAGGAGGCTACTGACTAGTTGAAGTGAGCCGCTTGAGGGTAGCCTCAGACGATTGCATCATGCAAACATTCGATAAGTTGGGATCAGAGACAGGAGGAGGGAGACCAGGGAATGTACCAAGCAAAGAGGAGTATTTTTAGATTTCAGGTGAGACACTAGTCAAAGGATCGATGGTTTGCTTATTGGCCACCGAAGAGATGATGGATTCAAGGGAGGTCTGAGACTTCGGTTCATAATACGTCAACTGGTCTATGGTGACTATCTTTCCATTATGAGGGAAGGACATATTGCAGTGAACCGCAGATGGGACATCAGACATCGCATAGGTGTAGCTATGACCCAATAGAATGTTGTAATCTAAGGGGGCATCAATGACTTCTACGTCAATGCAAACAACCTTTCCTGTAAGAGTAATAGGACAATTGCAGAATAGGCCAATGGGCTAGGAGGCGTGGCCATCCCACGCTCAGAGAGTGATCATGGAAGGAACCAACTCAGGTGATCCGAGTTGCTTCCAAACCAAAGCATACATCACACAAGTGGATGCCCCCTCATCAATGATACACCGAGAAACGTTGGCGTTCTGGATTTTGACTGGGATTTGGAAGGCAACGAAAGCAAGAGGAGGATGTTCTAATCGGTCAACATCAAAGACGATCAAGCAATCATTAGTAGGATCTATAGCACCCATGGAGGATAGTAGAGCTTTTCGTTGTGAAGGGCACAACTGGAGGAGTTCTAGCATTGAGATGGTAGCAGGGGATTGTGCCAAATCATATACTATACTATACAAATGGGCATATTTTCCAGAAGTAGCATTTTCGGCATAGTTGTCTCTTAGGGATCTTGGTATGGACCTGCCTTAAGATGAGAGATATTTAAGGAACCATTAGGTATCAAAAGAGGCTCTGTAGAAACTGAAGGAGGTGGCTCGGGGACAGACATAACGAGAGGCTTGGTGTACTGACGGGACCAATTTTGAAGGTTGAGGTCAATGATAACAGGTTGGTCAGAGTTCATCACGAGGATCTGGTAATCAGGGGTACCAGATGGAAGAGGTTGAGTGTCCACCTGACCTTCAGGTGGTTGGGTAGCCACAAGTCCTTGTTGAGGGAAAGGATTAGTAAGCATAGTCGGTTGACTAGGCGCAGCACTAGGAGGGATGGAAAGGGAGGCTTGTTTTCCTCGCAATGTTGCTTTATTTAAATATTTATTCTTTAGAAAATAATAAGATAATAATGATTTATCTAATTAATTTCCTTGTTTTGGGTTAAATATAACTAGGAATATTAATTAAACTGATGTTTAACTAATTATTCCTTGAGGAAAATAAAAAAAATATAGATTTATTTAATATTTCCTCATGGGGTTTCCTATTTAGACCATAAACAACTTAATAAAGGTGGTTTACTAAGTTATTTTCATAGTGAAAGCAATTTTACTAAGGGAAAAATTAGTCTTACATGGTGTACTTGGGTCCATCTAATAATAATAGGTTAGATGACGAAAAAAATGATATAACATAAGGCATCCCTATATTGCGGTATTTCTTGACAATGGTGGGTGTAATGCCCATAATTGCTATAGATAACACATGTGTGGTTGGTACGCAATGTCTTGCCTTGATTTTTGGTGGCTGGTTCCTTTTTATGGGAACTTGTTGCCCCGATATTTCCTTTAGAGCTTAGGAGTTGTTTTAGTTCATCCAGATCCCAACAAATATGGGTAGGGTGGCTTACTATGTCACATATGGCACAAGGTTGTAATTCTTATTGTATGATGGGTTTTTCTACCTTCTTCCCCTTTTTATGGGTTTTCTTGGTCGTGACAATTGATTTTGCGACGAGAGATTCTTTAGATGGTATGGTGGTGACAATATCCTTAACACGTGGGGCCTCCTCAGGGGTGAGGGTGATTAACCCTATAGAGGTGATTCTTGTGGCTCTTGTCATGGTAGGTGGGACCAAGTACCAAAATGGTATCACAAAAGATACATTTGGAAACACTATTGTTGCCAAGACTTGTGACACAAAACCAAATAGAGGGTATAGAAAAGGAGTTTGGGAGACAACATAGGATAGAGAGGCCCTTGTGGAAAAGGCCTCTCTTTCGTCACTTCTCATCTCTTTCTAATAGTTGGCTTCAGTGCTTGATGTAGACATCATGCACATCGGATGTTGATCAGTGGTTGTCATTGATGTCAACCCAAGCAGCACCAGCGACTAACCCATTATTTCATAGGAATTTTTACCTACCAAATTAATATATTCTAGGCCAATAAGGCTTTTTATGGTTTCTACTGGTCAAGATGTTTCTGTTGATATATGGCACGCCATCTAATTCTTCACGGTTTGAGAGATATTCATGTTTGAAGTTTGTACCCCCAGTTAGTGGAAAAAACCCATGGGGTTGTGGCATGGGCCATTTAAAATTCATAATTAATATTTTTTAAGCTCCTAAAATCCCTCCCACGTTCACTTTTTGAAGCCCCTCTCAACCTAAGCATTTATATAAATTCTAATCCTCATATCCTCCTCATGAAAAGGATTTCGTTATCTAAAACAGGTCATCATGGAATTTTCGCTCTAACGTGTTTTCTATGAAGGTTCAGAAGCTGAAATTTTTATGAGGCGAAGAAAAAATCTAGAGGAAGCTTCTGTGAAAATTTTAGATCAAGGTGCATAACATTTTTGGAGATTTGATCTGTGGAAGTCAGTGTTTTTGCAGGCTCCTGAAATTCATCTCAAAGAAGTGACCTTGGGAAAATCGTCATAACTCTCTCTCTGAGTATCAAATTGGAATTCTGTAAAATGTGGAAGATAGTGCACAGTGTTTAGTTTTTTCTCTATCCATTTTAGAGCCAAATGAATAAATAGTGACATGTGGCACGTCGTACAATTTTGCTCTACTGAAACAGTATCCAAATTGGGTGAGATATGTGGCATTGGAAAGATGACTCAAAGGACTAATACATTGATGAAAATAAAATATTGGGGATCTAAAATAACAGAGATACACCATATTCAATATCGAGCTCCTAGAAGGAAAAGAAAAAGCTAGATCATGTGTTGTCAAGGGCTGTAAAGGACCAGATTTTCTAGGGAAGCAAAGAAAAGCAAGGTGCAACAGAGGGTAGCATGAAAAGAGCAGCAACCAAGGTACATCAAAATAGCAAGAAGTACATCACATGAATTCTTCAAGTGGGCATCATTACATATAATCATTGTAAAGGTATCATTGTACTAAGTCATTGTAAATACATTATTGCACAAATTGTACTAGTGTCTATCTGCCAAGAGTTGAAGAGGCAGTGTCGAGTGGTCTAGGATCATCATTAGGCGATTGTGCCATAGTTGGGTTTATGTTCTAGTTTGTCTTCTTCTTCTACATCATTCTATATCATTGTAAAGTGGACCATTTTCCCTGGTACAGGGGTCCATTCTTCTTTTATTCTTCTACAGGGTGGTAGGGTGGTGCTAGGGTGAGTTGTAGCTCATTGGGTGTTGGGGCATCCGTTCAGTTGACTACTGAAGAATCTCGGGCATTGGAGCGTCCATCTACTGGGAGCTAGAGAAATATGCTTTTCTAGATTCTAGGAAGTTGGAGCTTTATTTTCAATTGGAGTTGAATATTAAAGAATTATTAGAAAATCATTAGGTGGTTTTTGTCCCGGAGTGGGGTTCCACCTTAAAAAATGTGTGCATTTGTGTTCCTCTTGTTTGCTGCTATCATTGTATGAACACTGATAATAATTGAAGATTAACTAATGCTCTAATTGAAAGGAATATTGATTCACCCCCCCTCTCAGTATTTCCAACAATTGGTATCAGAGCTTGGTTCCTTCAATAGAAGTTTAATAGCTGGAAGGAGGTCATGGAGCATACCAAGAATGGTGTACCTCTGTTCAATGAAAATAATTATGCACTTTGGAAAGGAATAATGGAGGTCTATCTCTTGGCGCAAGGTTACGAAGTATGGGACACTGTTCAAAATGGATTTACATCAACCACGGATGAACAAGGTAAGAAGAATTTGGTAAATGATGCAAAAGCAAAGAATATTATTATCAGTGGACTTATAGAATCTGATTATCATAAGGTGCTAGGTTGTAAAACCACCAAAAATGTATGGAACAAGCTTGAGAATATATATACAGGTGACTCAAATGTCAAAGAAGCAAAGCTTCAAATCTATAGAGAAAAATTTGAGCAACTCAGAATTAAAGAATATTGCAACATTGCTACATACTTCAAATAAGTTGATGAAATAACAAATACTCTGGAAGGATTGGGAGAGGTAGTTGATGAGAAGACTATTATACGAAATATTCTTGGAACATTACCAGGAATATTCAACCCAAAGATATCAGTCTTATAATAACGTGCAAATATCGAAAAACTCAGTAAAGAGGAATTACAAGGAGTTCTCATAGCATATGAAATGAGACTTGATAAAGAAGAGGGTACTTCGCATCTAGAAACTGTGTTCGTTGCATCTAAGAAAACCAATAAGGATAAACAACCTTCAATTGAAAAGAGATGCACCTGCAAGTGTGAAGGAAAGGAAGATGATGAAGAAGGTCTTTCAAATGAATAATATGCTTACTTCACGAGAAAACTAAAAATTGGTAAGGGAAAATTCAAAGGTAAACTTCCATTGATATGTTTTGGCTGTGATGAGGTTGGGAATTTCGTAGAAAAATGTCCAAACAGAAGTGATGGAAACTCAAAAGGAAAGAAAGGCTTTAAGAAATTCAACAAGCAAGGATCCAAAAGAAAATTTCTCTCTAAAGAAGATAGCTCATCATCCGATGAAGACAATGATAGTGAATAAGAAGCCAATGAGAGAGTATTGTTTATGGCCAAGCACAATAAACCCAATCACAATAAACAAGAGGTATCAAACAACAAAGAAGAAGGATTGACCATAGAAGAATTTTATAAGGAGGTAATCAAGCTTATAAAATATCTCAAGGCAGAGAAGATATGTTCCAATACTCTTGAAGAACAAGTTCAAGGTCTCAAAATTGAAGTTGAAGAACACAAATGCATTGAAGAGCCACTTCAAAAGAAGCTAGAAGAAAGCAACCAAGAAAGGGAAGAATTAGAAGCTGAAGTAGTCTCGTTGTGTGAGGAAGTGAAGAAATGAAAAACTATCCAAAACTGTGCCAATAGCTTAAGGGCATTGGAAGAACTCATCAACAATCAACAATCTTACAACGACAGAACTGGCATCGGTTACGAAGAAGAAGAAGAAGAATAAGGACCTTCTATAACAAAATACAATGAACCTATGATATCTGACATGCATGTAGAATTCATTGGACAAGATTCACAAGAACAACCTTGGAAGACAATTCCTCGATGAAAATTTCCATCTAGGTACGAACATATTTTTTCTGGCTATTGTTATTCATGTGGAAAATTTGGTCATAAAGCTGTAGAATGTTGCACGTACCCTAGGAAAGAATAAAATTCCAGGAGATATGTCAAATATGAACCTCCTAGGGGTCAGTGAAACATCAATAGATTTGAACATTTAAGAAATAATATTGAATGTTACAAACGTTGAAAATTTGGACACATAGCCAAAGACTGCAGACTTGAAAATCCTCCAAAAGAATCTTCGAATCCACAGAATGAACGAACATGGAAGAAGAAGAAGACTGATAATTGTGCTCTCTCTTTCAAGGCTCAAAAAAACAAAGATGTGTGGTATGTTGATAGCAGTTTCTCAATGCATATGACTGGAGATAGAAATAAAGTTGTATCTCTGAAAGAGAAGAAGGATGGAACCGTGTCCTTTGGAAATGATGGATCTTCAAATGTTATAGGATTAGGTACTATCACTCTCAGAAGCAAATATTCTCTAGCCAAGAATGTTCTATTGGCTAAAAACATTAATCACAATCTGCTCAGTGTTGGAAAAATGTATGATCAAGGACACACAATACTATTCAACTCGACAAAATGTGAAATTAGGAAGGCATGTATGGTGAAATTGTGGCTACAGAAAGTCGAGCTCCGAAAAACATATATGTTTTGGATGAAGCAACTAAAGCATGTATAATAGCTAAAGAGGAAGATATAATATTTGGTAGAAATGATGATCGACTAAGTACGAAGTTTGCTACAAAGGTGCAAAGTGATTTTGATATGTCTTTACTTTGTGAGCTCACATACTTATTAGGGCTTGAAATATCTCAGAAAGAGAAAGGAATATTTATATGTCAATCTAAGTACAACAAGGAAATCCTCAAGAAATTTAAAATGGAAGATTGCAAACACATCCTTACTCCAATGGTAACAGGTTGCAAATTGAGCATAGACGACTCATCTAAGGATGTGGATCAAAGGTTGTACAGATCTATGATTGGTAGCCTTCTATATGTAACAGCCTCCCAGCCAGATGTTATGCAAGTAGTTGAACAAGTAGCAAGATTCCAAGCAGTACCAAAAGAATCACATATTATTTCCATGAAAATAATTCTTCGATATCTAAAGGAAACAACAGAATATGGCTTGTGGTATCCCAAGGGTAACAATTTCATTATTCATTCCTTTACATATGCAGATTGGGCAGGAAGTGTTGATGATTGTGAGAGTACTCATGAAGCATTGGAATATCTTTGCCAGAAGCTTGGGACTCTCCCAAGTTCTCATTAGATTTTCCTTATTCAGAATATAAAGGGGGAGTGGAAGTGTGTACAGGTCCACAGGATGGCTGTGTGTCAGGGGGAGTGGAAGTGTGTACAGGTCCGAAAGATGGTTGTGTTTTAGGGGGAGTTACCCTTCACCATTGATGTCAAAGTGGGAGGGAATGTTGTAGGAAGAGGTTCCATGATTGCAGGGGAAGTACTTGTGTTTCCATCAATGCCAAAGGGGGATATTGTTGATCAATGGTTGTCATTGATGTCAATCGAAGCAGCACCAGGGGCTAACCCAATATTTCATGGGATTTTTTACCTACCAAATTAATATATTCTACGTCAATAAGGCTTTTTATGGTTTCTTCTTGTCGAGATGTTTCCGTTGATATATGGCAGGACATGTAATTCTTCACGTTTTGAGAGATATTCATGTTTGAAGTTTGTACCCCCAGTTAGTGGGCTAAAATCCCATGGGATTGTGCCATGGGTCATTGAAAAGTCATAATTAATATTTTTTAAGCTCCTAAAATCCCTCCCATGTTCACTTGTTGAAGCCCCTCTCAACCTAAGCATTTATATAAATTGTGATCCTCATATCCTCCTCATGAAAAGGATTTCGTTATCTAAAACAGGTCATCATGGTATTTTTTCTCTAACGTGTTTTATACAAAGGTTCAAAAGCTGAAATTTTTATGAGGTGAAGCCAAAATCCTGAGGAAGTGGCTGTGAAAATTTCAGATCAAGGTGCACAATATTTTTGGATATATGATCTGTGGAAGTCAGTGTTTTTGCAGGCTCCTGAAATTCATCTCAAAGAAATGACCTTCGAAAAATCATCATAACTCTCTCTCTGAGTATCGAATTGGAATTTCATAAAACGTGGTAGATAGTGCACAGTCTTTAGTTTTTTTTCTATCACTTTTAGAGCCAAATTAAGAAAACAGTGACACGTGGCATGCCATACGATTTTGCTCTGTTGAAACAGCCCATAATTGTGGCATTATGAGAGATTGGGTATAACTCTCTCTTGAAGAATCCAAATTGGGTTATATCTCTGGCATTGGAAAGACAAAGTAGAGGACTACTATAGTACCGAAAATCAGATATTAGGGATCTGAAATAACAGAGATACACTAGATTCAATATCAGTCTCCTAGAAGTCAAACAAAAAGCTAGATCATGTGTTGTCAAGGGCTGCAAAGGACCAAAATTTATAGGGAAGCAAAGAAAATCAAGGTGCAGAAAAGGGTAGCATGAAAAGAGTAGAAACGAAGGTACATAAAAACAACAAGAAGTTCATCACATGAAGTCTTCAAGTGGGCAGCATTGCATACAATCATTGTAAAGGTATCATTGTACTAAGTCATTGTAAACACATTATTGTACAAATTGTACTAGTGTCTATCTGCCAAGAGTTGAAGAGGCAGTGTCAGGTGGTCTAGGATCATAATTAGGTGATTTTTTCATAGTTGGGGTTATTTTATAGTGTGTCTTCTTCTTCTACATCATTCTATATCATTGTAAAGTGGACCATTTTCCCTGGTACGAGAGTCCATTCTTCTTTTATTCTTATACAAGGTGGTAGGGTGGTGCTAGGGTGAGTTGTAGCTCATTGGATGTTGGGGCATCCATTCAGTTTACTACTGAAGAATATTAGGTGTTGGAGCATCCATCTAGTGGGAGCTGGAGAGGAATTCTTTTCTAGATTCTAGGAAGTTGAAGCTTTATTTTCAATTGAAGTTGAATATTAAAGAATTATTAGAAAAGCATTAGGTGGTTTTTGTCCCGGAGTGGGTTTCCACCTTAAAAACTGTGTGCATTTATGTTCCTCTTGTTTGCTATTATCACTGTACAAACACTAATAATAATTTAAGTTTAACTAATGCTCTAATTGAAAGGAATATTGATTCACCCCCCCTCTCAGTATTTCCAACATCGGAGCCCTTGTGATATTAGTGGATGATTCTTGTCTGACAGGGGGATCTCCTATGAATGATCCGAGGATATACGACAGTTTGCACTAGCCAGGGCCATATTCTTGGTACCGTGTAAGTGTCTTAGAAAATCTTTCTACATAGGGTAGAATGACGTCGACGTTTTTCAGGGATCACTTTCCTCGATATGTCAATTGGTCGACAACAAGGATGTGGTCCTCATGGGGGAACATGATGGTTCAGAATAGGATGATGCTATGAAAGACATGGCATACTTATAACTCTGCCCAAGGAGTATATTGCAATCCAGCTGAGAATCCAAGACCTCAATGTCTATAAGGAGTGTATTTCTATCCAAGCAGACTGGGACATTTTGATAGAGACCGATGGGAGAAGAAGGGTGCCTATCATATGCTCTAACTGTGATGTCTAATGGCTTCAGTTCGAGTGACCCTAACTTCTGCCAGACATTCTTTGACATGATTCATGTGGATGCATCCTTGTCAATGATACATCAGTGGATAGTGATGTTTTGGACTGACACCGATATCTAGAAGGCGACCAATGAAGGAATCCTAGGGGTGTCTTTATCTAAATCAAAAGCCATTAGGCATGAATCAGCAGGGTTGATTGCACCTAATGAAAAAATTAAGGCTTTCCCTTACTTTTGGCAAGATTTTAGACTTCCAAAGCTGACATGGCAGTGGGAGATTAAGCTAGATTGTCCACAATGCTATAATTATAGGCTTCTTTGGAGTGGTTTCCTACTTGCCTAGTTGGTCCCTTACCCATCTTTGGCAAAGGTTTAATAGGCATTTTCAATATAGTCAATGGTGCTGTTGGTGCACTCGTTCTAGCCCCTGATGAACTAGTGTCTGGCGGGGTATCGTAACTTCGATTTTGGTTTTGAAGAAACATTTATTTGTCAGTCATATAAATTTCATGGTTGTTTTTCCCGGAATCGTCGGGGGGTGTTTGCTGGTATTGGGTGTAAACCATTCCTTGGTGGGGGAAGGGCTCCTGAATTAAAAATGTCTGTTGTGTGGGTCCCCCTTGTCCTTGGTTACACTTGACCTTCTTCAGCTCAGGGAGTTTAGAATAGTCATGAGTGTAATGGCCATACTCACCAAAAATTACACAAGAGTGTTTGGTTCGAAGATTAGCCCTCTTCTTCATCCCTTGGTAGTTATTTGGCTCCTAATTTTGATTTTAGTTGGATTTTCCCCCATCTTGAGATCATGGAGGGCGTTGTTGGTTGTTTCCCCTATCTAGGATTTCCCTTTTGTTTGTTTTTTGATTTTTTCCTTGGTGGATTAGGAGGATGACTACGATTCTCCTCATCGTAGGATTGGTGTGGTTGTGCCTAGAAAAGTTGCACAAAGTTCACCAATGAATTATTTTGCATTGGTGGGTTTTGTGCATAGTATTGGGAATATTGGGGTCCATGTCCCTAGTTTTTGAATGAATGCTAGGGGGGATCTCTTCCACCAGCATTTCTAGCTACGGACTGGGTCCCCTGCACAGGAGGGTATGGTCCTCCTTGCTGATGATGGTATGACTGCGCCCTATTGGTCATGTTATGTAAAGGTGCATGATGAATCTGATGGTAGCCTAGTTGCGACATGTTCTGGTTAGGATCATATGTGTAACCAGGGTACGGTTTACTGCTTCTTAGGTGATTTTGGGTCAGTGACCCTATTAATCTGTCTACAGTCTTCGACACACCTGGAAATTATTTATAATTTTGCAGGCACGGGGCATGATGTTGGATGTTATAAATGTATCCTGACTACATGTATATCAGCTCGAGTTGTTTGGATTTGTTTATGACATCCTCTTCGAACGTAGGTCCTTGAGTTTCCACATCCTTCAAAATCTCTGCAATGATAGTTTTTAGGAATAGGTCCAACAACACTTGATTCTTGAGTTTGGCTTTACACAAATTTTGACGTTGCCTCCATTCGTGGAGATGGTCCGAGATATGGATGGTTGGTGTCTATCTAAAATTTGTTAGTAACTCCATTCTTGAATCATGGTGTATGAGTAACTGAAAACATGTGAGGAACAAAGTATCAAGGGTGCTAAAGGTTCCATGTGTAGTATAAGGCTGCTCCACATACCATTTCACGGCTATTCTAGTTAAGGTGTGTTGAAATAGTCTTAGCTGAATAGTATCATCAATGATACTATTTGATGAACACCACAAGTGGAAATTCATTACATGATTTTCAGGGTCTTCCGCTTACTTCCCTTTTAAATTTGGAATTTCCCAAGGGAGCTTCGTGGGCATGGGGGGGCATGTGGGGTTGTGTGAAATCGGTTCATTCGTTAACTTTTATAGACCAGGTAAGTTCAACGATGCTAAAAAAGGTAATTGTGTGTCAAGTTCCATTGTAGACTGTGAAAAAACAGGGTTCTGATTAGGTATGGGGTTTGTCTATAACATACCCGATTGTGTGTTCTTTTGGCTCCCCGAATGGGTAGTGCTCCTCTACCTCCCTAGGGGTTGTGGGAGGAGTGGTGTGTGGTGACCTTGTGGGGGTTTCCATTGGTGTGGCTTTGGGTGGCCCTTGGGGGTTCCCAACTAAAGATGCCCCAATAAAGGATGAACCGATAAGGGTGGTGGTGCTTCGTCTTTGACGCCTAAATGGCGAAAGCCCTGGAACTCCTCCCTCTAATGGGGGGAGGTCCAAAAGACGTCTAGATCGACTAGGTCCCATTGGGTCCATTATGGTGTCGACAAGGTATGGTTTTGGAAATATTATTCAGTTCTATGAGAGGGGAGAGATTGTATATTAAAGCAAAAAAGGTGACCACATACATAAAACAAAGTAAAAAAAAAGGAAAATTTCCCTTTAGATTAGTTCTATGTGATCAACCAATAAAAAAAAAAGGTTTTGGTTGTTTTTGCACGTGATACTAAAAATCATAAAGACCTAAACCTCCTCACACTCTCAATTGTAACTTAGAATTGCGAATATATCTTCTAGTGGGTACTGGGGCTAACGTCCCAAAAGAACTAGCGATGCCTTCCAGCAGCTGAAGAATTGACCAAGGTAATGGGTAGAGGATCTAGTGATGCCTGCACCATCACCTATAGAGAAGGATGCCCCAGATCTGGCCACTAAGTATCATCATCACATGTGAGCGTTCAACTCTTCAATTTTTTGGTAAATCAAGTACCAGTATCGAGCATTAGATGGGTTAGGTAGCCAAAAATAATACTGCATGCACTGGGCCTAAGCTTAACCCCCTTTGAATTGGGTCTCTCTGGCGCTCGGGTTTTCTTTTCCATGGGCAGATAGATGGTTTTAAAGCTCCATATAAATTCAAATTCTATGTTTCAAGATGTAAATTGACCATGGTGGCTTATTGGATGCCTACCCCCATGGTCCTAACCTAAAATATTACTTATCTTGTGGCCCCTGTGGGGAGATTTTAGTGAGTTCACTTATGGTTATTTTTATGGTGGCTTACTTTTCTTAAGGTGTGGCAGTGTGTGATCGAAAGTGAAAAATAACACAATTTTAAGATGTGGATATGCGGTGATCCTTTACACGTCCCCTATTAAACTATGTTTTTATTGTTCCTTGCGATAAGGAAATGATATGCGGATAGGGTGCCTCTTACGATTTTTCCTAATTAAACTAAATGTTTTACTTAAGGGAGATGGAAAATTATCAAAAGAGAGCATTCATATGCATGCCCCAGGTCACCAAAAGGTGCAAGGGCACCAAATATTACTTGCTTCTCTAAGATAATTTAGTCCTAGTCCCAATTCCTAGTGCAAAAATTTAAGCTTAAAATAATGATAAAACTAGGAAAAATTAAATGAAAACTAGCTAAGCATATGTGGATAAGGGCGACTTACTCCTACTATTTACCTATGCGTTTTGGTGTCTGTTTTCACAAAATGAGTTATTTCATATTTCAAGGGTGGATTTTCGCCAGTTAATTTCCTCCTACTTAAACTATGTGAGTTCAGTGAAGATAAATTTGAAATTTAAAACTATGCAACTAACAAGACTCAAATGAAGGTAAAAGAATTTTCTAACCAGTCATGGGACACCAAACATAGTGTTGGAAGCTTTTCTCTGGGCTTCTAGTCACTTTATAATTCGCAAAAATTAATAAAACCACAGTGATTCTCTAGTTTCCACGTGGAAACTTCTTACACAGGCACACAACTATGCGCGCAGGTCCAAGCTGAACTCGCGCAGACCAACGCATCTGACTGAGTAAACTGCACACAGTTTTCCTGCATAAAATTTTTTGGGACTCCTAAACTGCAAATCTTCACATTGGGTGAATGAGGAGAGAAGAGGAGAAGGAGATTTCTCCCAGCAACAATCTAGAGTAGAGAGAAGGCCCCTGCAAAAAGCACAACCACTTAACTAAAGGATAAAGCCAGTGGAGTCGCCAATCCTATAGTGGTGGTTTTGGTGCATGAGCGTACTAAACCACCAGTGCTTGGTAGGAATGGTTGCAACCTACATGCTATGGTCACAGGCAGAAAATATGGTTAGTAGGTTAGTGAACACATGGTAATATATATAAAACACACTAAATTATGGAATGTAGTATGCTACATATAAGAAGAAGAAACACAACTAAATTAAAACAAAAACACAAGATCAAATGAGTCAAACAAGACAATAATACAAATGGTGGAATCAAATTCCCTCTTATTGGCTGTTATTAGTAAAATAAATTTAGAACATTACACACTTTCCAAAGGATCCTTACAATTATGGAGTTCTAAGACCCAGAGCAAGGATGTTTTTACCCTTGAGCTGATGTCACAAGGCCTCTCTCTTCTCCTAAGGGATTGAAGTTGTTGGGTGGCCAACAACCGAATCCTCTAACTCTGTTGCTACTCCAGATTACACACTGATGCTTTTCTCATGGGAAATTTGGCCAGCATAACAATGTGTTGTCATTTCGTTCTTCTCATGGTGGCAATTTATAGGAAAATTCAAATACTTCTTTCCGCTCTTGGTACACTTGTGGATGGTGACCCATGAGAGGGATATGATTCCTTTCTATGCTCACTTGACTCCTTTGTGTTCTTAATTGAGGTCCCAAGGTGGCTCTAGGAAGCTGTCCTTGGATAGCCTGAAGTGGAGGAACTTCTCCTGAATTGTGTCAAGTGGTCCTGGATGGTGACTTCCACCACTCCCGAGACTGCGTGGATTTTTGAGGGAAATCCGCGTAGACCAGTGCATCTATTGAATAAAAATGTGTGAAAATCGCATTTTTCCTGTGTCTTTGGTGCACAATTTAACATTTTGTCTCTTGACCTTAGAGATTTTAAAATTTTTCATATTCTCTAATGTTTCTCAGTCCTATAAATCCTTCTGCTTGAGATTCCATAATGTCATTTTTCTTGTCCGATTTTCCAGTGATAACATCAGGTTGAAAGCCATATATGGCAAGGGGTATGCTGGTAATGATTCAACTTTAGAAAGAAAGTTTGTTCATCAAACGTGGAATTGAAATACTTAGGTAGCAACCGAGAGCTTTGAGATATGATATTCAGCACTAAACAATATGAAAGACAAATTCTCCACAACCTTTGCATATTTCTCACAGGCTTCCTTGTTTCACGAATCCATTATGGGATATTTACATATGGGTGCAACTTGTGACAAGATTTGTGTCATACCTTTGTGTCATGTGAATTTGTCAATGTCTTGGTTAATTCATTGTGTCCAAAAAATTTGCAGTTATGAGTTCTTGCATCAACCTAATTCCCAGATCTCCTTAGGAAACATAAGTGTTGTAGTTTTATACTACAATATGACGTCAGGACCAAGTTATTTGAAGGATTCAGGTTCCAAATACCTCTATGAGCTCTATCAGTGTTCTACTGTTGGTCCTTAACTGAGGTCTGGAACATTACTAGACATTATTTCATAGTCACAATTATGTTTTATATTAAAGTAAAACGGTTGTGGTTTTACCCATACTACAAAGAGCAAGAGGGCTCAACATATTTTTGACATCTGGAGCACTAATTATCCCTTCAAAAAAAAATGGAGGATAAAGTGCAAAATGGAATTATAAGTTCTGAAATATTTCCAAAGGCTCTCTTCTATACCCACAAGAGTACTATTTTAAAAATTGATTACACAGTATTATGCAAAAGACATTAACGATAATTTATGTGAGATTCACTGGAGTTCTCACACTAGAATAATTGGATGCTACAATTGGATTTCAAGGCTTGGGTTCAGAAGCTAGATACATACTTCCACCTAAACCCCATGTGGGACACCGATGCTATTTGGTTTTCTACCCTTCATTTGGAAGGGGGTGCCCAAATGTGGTGGTACCATGTGCCAATCATGTTGCATCATAGTCATATCACTTCTTACATAGAGTTCACCTAGAGGTTGTTGAAGATGTTTGAGAGGAAATACCCAGAATTAAATTTTAGGGAGTTAGCCCATCTAAGACAAATTAGCAACACAAAGGCATAGATTACAGAGTTTCAGGGACTGGCAGTGATGGTGACTAGAATTTCAGAGGCTTGGTTGATCATGCTATTTGTGGAGGGGCTAGCAGAGCCATTGGGTGGTTGGGTGAGGTTGTACAAGCCCACATATTTGACATATGCTATCTCTAGGACCTAGGATATGATTCACGTTGTGCCTAAGACTCGTGCATTTGTCCCCACTAAACCCGATGCACCACAGGGGCACCGAGACACTAGACCACCCTGGATGGACGGAGAACATGGTCATATGGACGAGGAGACCCAAAGGGACCTTAGGAGGAGGAAGTTGTACTTTACGTCCCATGAACCCAAGGCACCTGGGCACAAGTGCACCAAGGGCAAGGCCCGCTACATTGAGGTGCATTCAGAGAGTGAGTTGGATGAAGATTTTGAGGTTTGAGCTGATCTAGGAGATGAGGGAGGACCATCATCAAGGGGAGAACCACTAGCACCACTACCACCTAGAGGGGGACCATTTTCCCCATTAGGGGGGAGTTCTTGCTTCACTTTTTGGATTTTTGAAAAAATTGACACTCAGGATTAGGGGGATGGTACAGGAGCAATGAGTTTTAGTTCAGGTAGATAGTGGGGCCACCCACAAATTTATTTATTCCCAGATGGTGGAGCATAGGGGAATCCACACAAAGGAATTTGAGGGGTTTTTGTTGGTGCCAGGAGACCGAACCATGTAGTCCATGAACTAGGCTCCTGGGTTGAGTGTGGGGATGGGGAACTACTCTGTTACTGATAACCTTTTTTAGTGTCTCAGAGGCCAACGTGGTGTTGGGTGTCTAGTGGTTATACTAATCAGGGAGGGTCACCACTAACTGGAAGAAGTTCGAGATGGATTTTATGGAGCTAGATGGAAAGCTAGTATTTTTTAGGGGGGTGCACTCTTACCCACCCTAGAAAATTTCAACACACCGAATGGGGGTAGATATATGACATGGGGACATAGAGTGGGTGTCAAGCTGAGGATTTCGGAGATAGGGGACCAACCATGGCCAATGCTCGAAACGTACAGGCTTTATTAGAGAGGCATTAGGGATTATTTTTAGATATCCCTCTCGGAATACCACCAACCATTTTGGTGTAACTTGGCCATAAAAGGGACATCTATATTTGCAGAGTTTTTAAGGAACAAATACACTTAGTGGATTATCCTAAAAACAATAAGGTCTCATCATATTGCTTAGCCATGTCCTTAAAAATATATTATTACTACTATGTTACATACATAATCTTCCCTTGCCTTACAAACAATAAGGCCTCATACACCATTTTGAAAGCTCATTGTCGTAGAAATAATAAGTTTTCATTGTTTCACTTAGCCATAACTTTAAAAATAGATTATTATTACTATTATATCTATCTATCTATCTATCTATATATATATATGTATATATATATATGTATATATATATATGTATATATATATATATATATATACTTTTATTTAAATAAAATTAACCTCCATCTCTATTTTCCAATGAAGAAAAATTATGTTTAAGAAAATCTGTTACTATGTTATCCCTAAGATCATATCATAAACTAATTTTCACCCTAGCCAATCCGAGAACTTCATTTTGATCGTTCAATCAAATGAAAATATAACACATGGAGAAAAATCACTCTCATGTTAACGTTTATGAACTTCCATATTTGCATCTAGAATTCCCTTCAGTTCACTTAACTGTACCCCTCATCTTGGTGGGCTTCCAGATGCTCCGTGGCATAGTTTGTTATCGTTCGAGGTCAGGGTTGTTCAGTTCATCCTCCAGCAATACTTCCAGGAAAAGGTTTCACTTTGCCCCCATCCTGAACATATTTCTCTAAATATTTCTTTATCTCATTACACTAAGGAAGTCTGGGGTTTAGGGTTTTATGGCATTAGCAGATTGCTCTTCCTGCCAAGGAATTTAACAACAAAGGGTTAAGGGTTCTTGCATTCGATGCACACAAAATGAATTCATTTTCATGGTTTTTTTTATTCTAATATCTAATTCATATCCTAGTAGTGGTCAGGGGTATGTTGAAACTGTGTCATACCTGCATTGTTTTTCCCATTTCAATTGGTTTTGATCAACATGGCCTCCACCTGAACATATTCAAGGCTTTGTGGATGACTAGAGTTTGTGTTTTGTCAGTTGTATATATAGATTAAAAAAGGATTTACAGATGACTAGAGTTTGATTTTTTTTAGATGTATGTACAGATTAAAAGGTACAAGACATTACTTTGTACGAACAAGATAATTCTTACATTTATTTTCATTCTTGTTTACTAAAGTGAAAGAATATACTATGCGAGTAAAAGGCGAGCACCTGCACGAATTGGTCGAAGGTGCTTCATATAGATGAAAAATCAGTATTCTTAAAAATTAATAAAAATAATGCGAAAGTATACAAAATTATCCAACTCCTAAAGAACTATGTTGACTAAATTTTCAGTATCGTATGAGAAAATTGTTTGTAGAGTTCTTGAAGTTACTCCACTCTAAAGGATTCTTAGAAGAAATGTAGTTTTTTTTTTCTAGGAGTACCAGATGTAAGAAGATTATACATATGAGGAATTAATGATGGTGATCTCAACAAGTTATTTAGAATTTTTGTCACTTCCATTGCAGTATAATGATGGAAAACTGGCCACAGTATTCTCCTTGCGTTTAAGTGAAGTAGAAACCAATATTAGTTGTATCGAAATAAAAACAAGAGAAAATACTGCATTGTATGTAAGACCTGGTGTGTCATTTGTCAAAACATTAATAAACAGAGGAATTTCACCAGCTGTTACTATCTTGAAGCACTTCAATAAAATATGGAAATATTAAACAAGGAAGTAGTTGCATCCCTCTTGCCTTTGACAATTCTATCCCAAAGAAGATTTATGAAGGCTAGAATGAAATCAGGCCTATTTCCAATTGATCTCATATATTCACCAACAGAGGAAAAGTTGAATAACACTGCATCTATACTACATATATTTCTAAGAACATTGATGATCAATTGTATGCACCAGAATGCATAATAGATAAATTTACGAGCGCAGTTATAAAATTTTCTTAATCTTTGGAATTTTGTGAACTTAGTAGTGATGCAAGAAAAGGAATGGCTCCTATCTATGCCATGCAAGGTTTATTGGTCATGGTTCATTTATCATGTAGTTTGAGTTCATAAGAAACCTACTTTTTCTCTTCAAAACCTGTAGCAAGGTTCTCTACCAGGAATGTTGTAGTCATTGCAGCGTTTAAAGCTGCCTTGAAAACCACTAGTCTTTGTCTTGATCTCAGACATTTCAGAAAGAGACTGGTATATACACAAATTGGAGGAGGTTTTCCATAGGAAGAAATAAGCATTGAAGGTGGTCATCAAGTGTGTGCAAAGAAGAGTCAAGAAAGTATCTAGGAGGTCGAGGATAGTTCAAGGAAGAGTAGAGAAGGAGATCACTAGGAACCGAGATTTCCTAGTCCTAGGGCAAAGCAGTGCAGAAAATAAGATTAGCATAAGAATCCTAGTGGAGAAGTGACAAGGTCTTGGAGGCATATTAAGTTCAAGGGTCTAGGTCATGGTCTTGGTACTTTTCAATTAATGATCTAGAAGAAGAATTACTTTCGGGTTTTCCTCTCCAAAAGGGAGAGGTTTTGGCCCTAGCTTGAAGAGCCAAAATTCTGTCTCTTGTGTTTTGATAATGGAATTAATGAAAGAAATAATAAGCTAATGAAGGCAAGATATAAGTAATAGAATAATAACAAGTGTAACGCAAGAGATTATGAAGTAATAGAATTGAATTAAACTATGCCCTACTAAATTCTCAACACCTTGAAGGGCTACCACTAGGTCAAGGGAAACAATGGAGAAATAGCCCACTATCACCTTTTCTAAGGCTCCTTACTCTTAATAAAGATCAAGAAATAATAGATAAATGATAATATGAGAGGTCATCCTGGAAGCTTATTCACAAGACAGACTCAAACATATGGGTTTCTTGCTTGGAAAGCAAGATGAAAGGCCCTCTAGGAAGGGCTTATGAGAATTCTAAGGGATATGGTTTGAGTATATGAATTTTCAAGGCGATTCCTAGACCCTAAGATCATTTTGGAAACTTGGATTCTAAGTGGTCTTTGTGAAATTGGCTACAATAAGTTGCACGATCACACGGGACCAAGTGGGCCCACAACTAAGTCAAGGGCATGGAGTTGATCACCTAATGAGGGGCTTGACCTAATTAGGGAGGAGAAGAGGATCAAAGGAAAAAAATTCTTTGATTTTTATGCAATGATCCAAATTATGTTACTAGCCAAGGGAAACCATAGGCAAGAAATGGTCCCTGAGCTAGAGCTTTCTATATCTCGACATCTAATTATCTAAATTGTCTCAAATTTGGAGGGCTTATAGAGGACGCATCAACATAGTTTTGCACAAAAAAAAGAATTATTTGGATTGCTCGAGTGTGAGATACGTAATGCCCTAGGTGACCTATGTAGGCTAGGCCAAGAAAGAAAGAGAGAAGGAGAAGAAAAATATTCTTTAAAGTGATCACTAGTGGAAGAAAAATGCTTTCTCTTTGGGAGAGATGGAGTAATGGATAAATTAGGGTTTGGATCGATTTCAAATTATCAAGGAGGCATATAAGAAATAATGCGTAGGATTAGGGCTAGTTTGAAGCAGCTTCAAGGTATTTGTAATTTGTTTATCATATTTCAATGACTTATCAGGAGAAATATTTACTTGTAGGAACATTAATTTATTCATTACATGGCCCAATCATGATACAACACCATTTAGAAACTTAATTTCCACAACTTCACGTAAAGTGGTGCAGTAAATCTACCTTAGAATAGTGAAATTCCCAACATCACGATGCAGGAAAATTACATCATCATATATGTTATTGATCTGAAAATGGTTTGGATAACTTGTTATGCTTTTCAAGAACCTCCCACTTAGTTAAACAAATAAAAGATCTAGCTTATACTTGACTTTTGCGGAAATTTATTCTTGAAACAAGTGTATGTTTTTTTGAACTGTTTAAGTGCTTTGAGTCCATTTTTTTTGCTGATATTAAACGTATGCAACATCCATATAATTCAGCAAATAAACATTAACACACAACAACAAATTTAATCTAGGAGTTCACCCGAATATCGTGGGCTACATCTCCTTGAGCTCTTGTCATCTTGACTTGGCTCTTTGGTATTATCGAAAAATTTCTTTTACAAGTTACAAAACTCAACTCCAATAGTTAGTGAAATGAAAAAATGGGTTTAGAATACCATTTATATCCTTTTCATGGATTTCATCACTCTGCAAACAGATCTAGGCTTCCTTAGAATTGATTCCTTCTATCGGTGCTCTTAAGCTACCCTAAGATTCTATATGGCACTAAATCATTCAAAATTAATTTTCTATCCTTGAAACCCCACTTACTGTCTCCATCACATATCATACCTCCAAAATGGACTGATCATTTGCTCCAAAACAACATTGCATCCCCAATCTAGGCCTCCCTCGACGATTGGTCCTTGGCTGCTGAAAAATGCCCTGTGGCTCTTCGACCTTAGAAAGTCTTCCAATGGATCTAAAAATCACTTCAATGGATTTATAATGCCAAAAATAGTTATAATAGGCTATTGGTTCACTGAAATTTTCCTCTGGCTCCTCTGGTTTCGCCTCCAACACCTGGTGGCACCCCTGGGTCTAGGGTCAAAGAAAACTTCTCTGTGGTTTCTCGAGATATAGAAGTTCTCAAAAGCTTATAAAAACTCCTGCATTTGATTCATAATGCTTATTACAATCATAAATTATTATTTTTTTTCTACATAAGGCCTCTAGCTGCCCTGGCTAGGCCCCAAACTGTCACTGGCACTTGTTGGCCCTGGTGGCCCCTGGAACTTTACTGAAGCATCTCGGCCTTAAAACATCCTATACAGGCTCTTAAAATAACAACATTAGTTCCATAATGTCTGAAACATCCAAAATTGACTATTGGATTAATGAGAAAGGCCTCAAGATGCACTGGCTAAGCCTCTTTCTGTTGTTTCCCCCTTGTGGCCCTAGTGGCCCCTTGAAATTATCTGAAGAAAAAACCTGCTCAAAAGTCCTATGATAGCTCTACAGCCCTCAAAAATGAGTCTAGAATGTCTGAGATAGTCAAAATTGACTATTGGCACTCTCTAAATGGACCAAGCTAGCTCAAGATAGAGCCTGAACTCATTTTTACCAACGACCCCTAAAAATCCTCCACCAAATGTGGAGAGATTGCACATAACTGTGGTCAAGTTTGGTGATTTTCCGAAAATTTAGTGGGCTCCCTAGTTTAACTACTAGTATAATGGTTATCATAAAAGTTACCACCAGGGTGGCCACATGGCACCTTACCTCGCGGTCTTCATGGGTGGTTAACCAATTTGAATGCAAATAAACCGCGTATTTAAAAACATAATCGTCATCTTTTAATTACATGTGACACCCTCTGAAACATGCTAGCAGACCGTTAATGGTTATGGGTTAAGCCCTCGGGTCATGGCATGATAGACATATGGGGTAGGGGTTGGCCCTCGGGGTTTTCCCCTCTCCAAACCCCTAACAGCAAACCATTATAATTTAAGTTTAACCTGCACCATTGTATAGTTAAGAATTACATGCAACCTGACTGGCACGACGTGGGTGCTTTATGCGGGAGGTCTCGGGGTCGACTCTTGGCAACCCAACCAAAATTTTATAACAATTTCCTGGGCCACATAGTGGCCTCCCATTATTCCAAACCAATACGTACAACCCAACTGCCAATAAACATCCGCCACTTGTCAAACTCCCATTCGCCTAAAAGGAATATTCTCGAGAATATTTTGAGGAATATTCTAGGAATATTCTAGGAATATTCCCTGGAATATTCTCCTTTTTTGAATATAAAAAGACCAGTCAAACTTGATCAAAGTCCAAAAATTGCAGTTTACTAGACTTTTCAAACTGCGAAAACTTTATACGGTGTCAGTTTTTTGAACCGTTTGCGGCACCGAAATCTACAAGATGAGATCTATCTGGTCGCTTAGGTTTGGCACACTTACGAAAACTTTGAATTTTGAGCTATCACTTAGGTCCTTGATCCAAATCTGATCAAACCTCCCCATTGGGAATCTTTTGGACCCAAAAGACTGATATACTGATCTATATAGTAGATGAGAGTACAACACCCTCACTTTTTAGCCTCCATACACTTACCTTGCATGGCTTAATGCCTTTGAACCACAAGTTGAAGGTAGTCGACACTTCCCTTCCTAGGTGCGCCTATCCTCCTGTCAAGAATTGTCTTCCTTGAACTCACTCAGAAATTTCTGGAGAGAAATTGATAGAAGGTAGTTGAACATCATGCCCTTGATCATTGATCCAGGCCACTCAAAAGAAAATGAGATTACAATAGAAAACATGCATACATAAATGAAATTTTCATATGTACAAATGAGTGTATGTCTTACTGTGTCAAGAAGTCAAACCACTTCTTACCAAACCACTTCCATGGCGACTTTTGCTGCTGAAAATCTTCTTCATGTGAAACATCTGTTCTTACATCATTGATTGAATATCTGGTTCCACTTTCACCAGTCTTTCTATCCTATTGCCTCATGTGCTTGGGATGACTAGTTGGATACAATGTCCAACATTGGGAAACAACAAGTCCCTTCTTCTGGCAATGTGTGCAATTCTTATGCACCTTCTTTGCAAGTTTCCTTTGCCTCAATTGTTTCCTGTATGCCTTCATCCTCTTCCAACATTTTGAAACATCATGGTTACATAGACCACAAAATGCACAACAATTCTTTCTTCCATTCAAGCATGCAAAATTTTCATGCCTTGAAGAAACATAATCAACTTGACTATGGGAAGAATTATACCTCATATGCTACTTTGCATGTCCATATTTTTTACCTTCATGAGGAGATGAACTAGTAGAGGTTCCAACTTTCTCTCGAAGACTAATATCATCTTTCTTTTCTTGATAGGTGTTCGAACTCTCCTGCTCACCATAAGTTGTATTTCTAAATCCACCTTACTGCAACATAGGCTTTAAACAATGGCAATCAAATTGAAAACAAACTTGACATGTTTGTGTATTATAGCTTGGAACAAAAGTTCTCTTTGAAGTTGCCTCACATGCCTTCATGGCTTTGGAGTCTTTGCCATTAGATTTAACGTATCCAAGACCAAACCTCTTGGGTCTTTCCTTAGCCAAAATAGGATCAATCATGCCATGTGCATGCTTGCCTAAACCATTGCCTTCATAGCCCATTTTAAACATTAACCTGGACCCTATACCTCTGGTGTGCTTTTCAAATGAACCGACACATCTTTCTGGAGAGGAAACTAAAGAAAAATTAGAGTGAATTACCTTTTCTTCATGCATGTTATTGGTTAAGGCCTCTTGAGCTTGATGGAGTTGCATCTCCATATCATGCAATATTTGAATAATTTATTCCTTTTATTGCTTCATAGCAACCAATTTCTCATGAATTATAGTGCTTTCTCTTCTATCTTCAAATTGAATTGGCACCATGTCCTTCAAGATGTAGAAGTCTCGCTTCATGTCTTCATCGAAGAATCTTGTGAAGGACAAGGATTTTGAAACCTCACTTGAAGAAGTTGTCATCATAATGTATATGAACAAAATAACTTCAATGAAAATTCCAAAGGTTTCAAAAACTATTGAAAAAGATTCTGAACAAAATGGATGTAGAGTCAAGCTCTTCTTCAAGCAGCCTTTTGCAAACAAACCCTTTTTTTCTTCAAGTGTTTACTTGAGGTCCTTTGGGTAAGGAAGATGCCTTATTCCTTCTTACCCTCTCCTGGACTTAGCTAACATTATCTCTCCCTTCACCTCTAGAAAACTCAAGCAATAGTCAATTTGCAAACAGTCAAATCCTTCGCACTATTTAAACACCTTTCAAGTCAAACAAGCAATCTATTGCTCTGTCAATCAAGAAACCAAGTGCTCTGACACCATCCTGATCTGAAAATGGGTTGGATAAATTGTTATGATCTTCAAGAACCTTCCACTTAGTTAAAAAAATAAAAGATCTAGCTTAAACTTGACTTTAGCGGAAATTTATACTTGAAACCGGTGTATGCTTTTTTTAACTGTTTATGTGCTTTAATTCCATTTGTTTGTTATGATATTAAACATATGCAACAAAAATATAATGCAGCAAATAAACATCAACACATCCAACAAATTTAATCTAGGAGTTCACCTGAATATCGTGGGCTACGTTACCTTGAGCTCTTGTCATCTTGACTTGGCTCTTTGGGATTATGGTAAAATTTCTTTTACAAGTTACAAAAATCAACTCCAATGGTTACTGAACTGAACCAATTATTTTAGAATACCATTTATATCCCTGTCATGGCTGTCATCACTCTGAAAACAGATCTAGGTTTACTTAGACTTGATTCCTTCTATCAGTGCTCTTGAGCTACCCTAAGCTTCTCTATGGCACTAACTCCTTCAGAATTGTTTTTTCTGTCCATAAATCCTCACCTACTATCTCTAGCACATATCGTACCTCTAAAATGGATTGATCATTTTCTCCAAAAGAGCATTGCATCCCCAATCTAGGCCTCCCTCCACGGTGGGCCCTAGGCTGCCCAAAACTTCCTTTTGGATATTTGACCTTTAGAATTCTTCCAATGGCTCTGAAAATCCCTTCAATGGATTCATAATGCCAAAAATAGTTATCATAGACTATTTTTTCACGGAAATTTTGCTCCGGCTACTCCGGTTTCGCCTGCAACACCTGGTGGCACCCCCTGGCTCTAGGGTCAAAGAAAACTTATCTGTGGTTTCCTGAGATATAGAAGTCCTCAAAATCCTATGTAAACTCATCCATTGGATTCAAAATTCTCATTACAGTTAGAAATGACTATTGGTTTGCTGCATAAGGCCTCTAGCTTCCCTGGCTAGGCCCTGATCTGTTGTTGCCACTTGCTGGCCCTAGTGGCCCCTGGAACTTCACTGAATCATATTGGCCTTAAAAATTCCTCTAAAGGCTCTAAAAACCACACCATTAGTTCCATAATGTCTGAAACATCCAAAATTGACTATTGGATTACTGAGAAAGGCCTCAAGCGGCACTAGCTAAGCCTCTTTCTGTTGCTGCCCTTGGTGGCCCCTTAAACTTATCTGAAGAAAACACATGTTCAAAAGTCCTCAGACAGTTTTGAAACCCTCACCAATGAGTTTTGAATGTCTGATATAGTCGAAATTACCTATTGGCACTCTCTGAATGGACTAATATAGCTCAAGAAAGAGCCTGCACTCATTTTGCCCAATGAACCCTAAAAATCCTCTGCCAAATGTGGAGAGACTGTACATAACTGCAGTTAAGTTTGGTGATTTTCTGAAAATTTGGTGGGTGCTCCAGTTTAACTGCCAGTCTAACGGTTATCATAAAATTTACCGCCGGGGTGGCCACATGGCCCTTTACCTTGCGGTCTTCGTGGGTGGTTAAGGAATTTCAATGCAAATAAACCACATATTTAAAAACATAATCATCAGATTTTAATTGCATGTGACACCCTCTGAAACATGTTGGTCGACCGTTAATGGTTAGGGCTTAAGCCCTCTGGTCATGACACGATGGCCATATGGGGGAGGGGCTGGCCCCTCTCCAAACCCCAAACAATAAACCATTATAATTTAAAGTTAACCCACACCACTGTATAGTTAAGACTTACATGCAACTCGACTGGCACGATGTGGGCGCTCTATGTGGGAGGTCTCGGGTTTGACTCCCGGTAACCCAACTTGAATTTTACAATGATTTCCTGGGCCACGTGGTGGCCTCCCATTGGTCCAAACCAATACGTACAACCCAACTACCAATAAACATCTTCCACTTGTCAAATTGCCATTCACCCAGAAGGAATATTTCGAGGAATATTCCCTAGAATATTCTCTTGTTTTGAATATTCAAAGAACAATAAAACTTGATAAAATTCCAAAAATTATAGTTTACTGAACTTTTCAAACTGCGATAACTTCTTCATATAGTGTAAGTTTATCGAACCATTCGTGGCACCAGAATTAGGAAGACGAGATCTATCCGGTCGCTTAGGTTCGTCACACTTCTGAACACTTTGAGTTTTGAGCTATCACTTAGGTCCTTGATCCAAATCTGATCATTGATGCCACATCATCATATATATCATAGATCATCTACCAAGTGCATGGTGTAACTGTGGAGCTGGCAAGGCCTTAATTTTAGATAACAGTGGTATGTTCTATGCTTAAGTGAAATTTACCCCAATTTTCCTTATTAACCCAATATCGAACTCCAGTTTAGAAATCACATTAGGTTAATTAGAGTGATAGTAAATGATGATAGAACATAAAAAAAATGTAGAAGAGAAACCAAGACAAGAGGACACAATATTTGGCGGATGCTACTTAAAAACCCCAATGTGGGGAAAACCCTTTGATCAAATTCTTCTTATTATTCTTCAATAGTTCAACAAAGAGAGAGAGTACGCATATCAAAATAACTTGCCCAAAATAGTCCTTTCAAAATTAGTAGTCAACTGCAGCCCTAACCAGAAATTCAACGTGGGTCAAAGTAGCTTTAAAATATCCTCCAAGTAGCTCAGTTAACAATAGTCCAATTCAATCTTCCAATAGGGTCAAAGTCAACCCAAAATAGTAAAGTCAAAGCTAGTGAATGCTGCTATAAAATTTCTAGTGAAACCTAAGTCAACCTCAGTCAAATTGCTCCAAATGGCTCGCAAAATTTTCCAATTAATGCGGCCCTCAAAAATAAAAATTGTTGCTTTGAAAATGCAGATAAAGGAAGAGTGTTGACCCTCGGTCAACATTGGTCAACGCTGGCTTGTTTTCCCGAAATTCGTCCTGCACTATGCCCTGAAATTTTCGACCTCCTAATTTCATGTGTGAGGTAGAGAGCTACCCCAACTTGTACAAACAAATAAGGAGAGGAGAGAGAGAGATGTGTGATGAGTGAGTGATGTCCAATTGAGGTTAAATTCACTCTTATTTATACAATTCATTGAGGGTGTGGAGACACAACTGTTGGGCTTCATGAGCCTACATTTGACTTTGTCCGACCTTGAAAATTTGCACAAGTGTGAATAATAAATTAAGAATCACACTTATGCTCATCCAAACAAGATGATATTTAAATCAATCTCGCACCTCTCCAAAAGATGAATCCAATAAAAATATCATCTCTATCATATGAGCTATCCAAGGTGGAGTTTGATCCTAGTTTCCAATTTTAACACACACTCTCAACTAGGGAGACATTGTTAATTTTAGATAACAATGGTATGTTCTATGCTTAGAGTAGTTTATTTCAATATTTTCTTATTAGCCCAATTTCAATTCCAGAATAGAAATCACATTAACATTGACAATAAATGTTGATAGACCATAAACAAATAACCAGAAGAAAAACCAGGACAAGAGGAAACAAAATTTGGCAGATGCGAGGGAAAAACCCCAATGTGGGGAAAACCATTTGATCAAATCTTCTTATTATTATTGAAAAGTTCAGTAGAGAGAGAGAGAGTACAATCTACAAATTTCACTTCAGTCAAACAACAATCAATAGGATGCCCTAACCAGAAAAGTCAATGTTGGTCCAAAAAAAAAAAATATCCACCAATGAAGCTTAGTCAAACCTAGTCAAATCGACCTCCAAAGACAGTCAAAGTCAACCCAAAATAGTCCTAAAAAACTTGGTCAAACTTGGTCAATGGAACAGTCAAATTTGTGGTCAAAGTCTATAGTGAACCCAAAATTCAAACTGCCTAGAATTGCTTGGAATGCATGGCAATATCTGTGGCCTTCAAAGATTTTAATTATGCACAAAAAATAGAAGTCAAAACATGAAGGTTAACCCAAATTCAACGCTGGCCAACCCTCTGTTTTCTACCCTAGAAATAGTCCGAACATATGTCCTTCCTTTCCACATGTGCAAAGAGAGAGAGAGGCTCCTTGGATGCTATACGAACCAATGAGAGAGGAGATATAATGTGTGATGAGATGATGTCCAAATGAGGAATGATTCTCTCCAATTTATATCGATCAATGAGGGGTGGAGATAGATCTTTTGTGGCTTATGGGCCTACATTACATTTCTATCCAACCTTGACAAATGTACATGTGTGAGAGAATAAATTTGAAATCCAACTTCTGCTCATCCAAACAAGGTGATATTTAGATCAATATTTCACCTTTAGGAAAGAGGAATCCAAAAAAAATATCATATCCATCATATGAGCTATCCAAAGTGGATTTTGTCTCTAGTTTCCAAATTTAACACTCCCTCTCAACTAGGGAGAACTCCACCCATCGATCCATCTATCAACCGTGCAGTCTTGTCATCATGTGTCATCTCATCTCAATGTAACATCCTGTCATCCTGTGTCATCATGTTGTCCCTATATTCTACTCAACGCTGTGTTGTTTAATCATGAAGAAATAATGAAGAAGATTTGATTGAGAGTAAGTCACAAGACCTTGCCACTCTCCACTGACCCCAAGTCAGTTTAGAGGTAAAAACGTCAACCATAATTGATCCTAGATCAAGTTTTTGGACAGAACCCATCCTAGAGATAAAGAGTATGAAAATACACGATGCATCCATTGGTAGTGCTATGGTCTCTATCCTCATTTCCCAACTCATTGGCCAGATGAGAGGTACTTCCCATGAGTCCCGGCCTACATGGGTAGGATGTATTCAAGAATCCTAAAGAACATCACAAGTAATTATCAATAAGAGAAGTTGTAATAAAAGCCCTAATTTATCAACATGAGGGACCACATGGCTTTCTCAGGTGGTAGACAAGTGTAACAAAAAGCTATTTTGCAACTGCAAGGGGCTATTGGATACCAACTGAGAACCATCTTGGAGAAATTATTTCTCCTAGGGATATTACCAAAAAAATGGTGTGTGACAGGCTTGAAGGTTACGAGCTTGTGTTTCCTCCCAAGAGCTCCCAAGTTCAAAACTAGGGGTAGAGAATGTACATTCCTATAGACTTTAGTGCTCAAATCGCTAGGTGGAGGTGGATCCCTTGTCTCACAAATAAGGGGACTCATACACCAATTTGGTGTTTTTATTGTCCATGTCATACACCAATTTGGTGTTTGGCTTCGTCATGACCTTAAAATTAGATTATTATTATTATTATTGTAAATATTAGCTATGTAGGACTATTCTAAGACAAAATTATTTCCTTTAAAACTCTATGTTGTGAAAGCAGAAGTAAATCACAAATATCAAGGTTTGTTGACTAAGCACATTGATTTCCAAACCTATTTTCAAAAATTCTTGCATACTCATGAACCAAAATTAAAAGAAACATGGAAATGGATGGATTTGTTTCAAAGTTACATAGAAAATGGAGATGATATATACAGAAAATATATGAAGAGCTAAAAGGCACAAGTAAAAACTTACTAACAGGAAAGCAGGATATAAAGTGAAGTGTGGATCTGCTTTAAAGGATTTACTAAAACTTCTCTGAGCATAGCAGGCTGTATTGTCATTAATCCAAAAAAATCCAATTACTTTATAACTCTATATTTCTAGGAATATTGATTAACAAAGAAATATATTCAAATAGAGATATATACTTATTGCTATAAAAAGTTAAAAACACTTTGGCCTTGAAACACATAAGAAGAATTATAGACCTTGATGGGTAATGGATTGTACAAATTGGTACAGTTTAAGTAGCAAGAAATCCATACTGTAATAACTTAGTTACAACTCGCTAAATCTAAAATATTGTAAACTAGCTAAGTTAGGAACACAAGTCCAAGGCTAAGGTTGACATGATACCTAGGACAGATGGCAAGCAAGGGAAAAAGGGCCAAATGGCATGCATATCATTGGCCTACAAGACTAACCAGTGATAACTGGGCTAACCACCAAATAAATCAAAGAAAAAGGGACAGCTGGAGCAGTTTTGGTTGTTCCTAAAAATGTGGACCAGGTCAGGCTCTAACCACCAGAATGGAGAGATAGAGTAGCGCAAAATAATCCAAGGAGGTAGCATTTAATGGGGGGTTGGTGATGGCAGAGTTCATGAAATAAGAAGAATATCATGTTGTTGAAAAAAATGGAAAGGAATAGAACAATTGTATTCAAATATTAGTTGAAGATAAAGATTCAATACAGGCATATAAGGGAGCTGATAAGTTTCTCTAAGGTTCTTGGTCCTTTAAACAGTCTCCTCACGCCTTGGAACCTATTTCAAGGGTGACTGGGATACAAGAAATGTGATGTTTCAGTACAGGTGAGTCTATGGTTGGGCAGAGAATCTTGGTCCCATACTAATTTTTAGTTTACAATCCAATAAGTACCTACTCCTTGACCTATATTATGAATTTCAAAAAATTTTACGTGCCATATCCTATTTTTTTTAGTTACATTTTCTTATAATCGAGTTGGTTTGTCGATGGTTTCTCCATGGTCATGTCATGCCTGTCTATATTGCCGACCTACATTCGTGTCACACACTTGATCCTTGTCCTTTATAGTTTCTGGCACTATTGTACTCGTAAGTGATGGGGCTAAATGAATACTATTTCTTTTTGTCATTTCCCAAACTACACCTTTCCATTTTTTCAAGTGTTAAGTTCACTTATGAAATATGTTTCATGCGGAATTATAAAACAACTTCAGCAAATAGAAATGTGCACATAACGCATTTGTAAATGAAATTTTATATATAGAATATAATAAGATTGTCCCACAGTTTTTATACAGGTCGGGCACCTGTTTTACATAAATGTCAGAAATCTGCATGACACGACTTGTCCATGTTTAGGCGTGCTATCAGGGAGTCACCCAACTCGACCCACGCCCTGAACTAATTTACTGTCATCGCACTTGCCGTAACGACCTTGTCACCCGAACCGCACGAGCTATGATGACCCTCCAAGTAGCTCGGTTAAAAATAGTCCAATTCAACCTTCCAAGAGGGTCAAAGTGAACCCAAAATAGTAAAGTCAAACCTAGTGAATGTTGATGTAAAATTTGCAGTCAAACATAAGTCAACATCATTCAAACTGCTCCAAATTCCTCGAAAACTGTGCCAATTAATGCAGCCCTAAAAAATCAAAATTGTTGCTTTGGAAAAACAGATAAAGGAAGAGAGTTGACCCTCAGTCAAGGTTGGCCAAAGCTGGCTTGTTTTCTTGAAATTCGTCCTGCATTATGACCTGAAATTTTCGGCCTCTTGATTTCATGTGTGAGGTAGAGAGTTGCTCCAAGTTGTACAAACCAATAAGGAGAGGAGAGAGAGAGAGATGTGTGATGAGTGAGTGATGTCCAAATGAGGTGAAATTCACTCTTATTTATACAATTTGTTGAGGGTGTGGAGACAAAAATGTTGGGCTTCATGAGCCTACATTTGACTTTGTCCAACCTTGAAGATTTGCACAGGTGTGAATAATAAATTCAAAATCACACTTATGCTCGTCCAAACAAGATGATATTTAAATCAATCTTGCACCTCTCGAAAAGAAGAATGTAATAAAAATATCATCTCTATCATATGAGCTATCCAAGGTGGAGTTTGAACCTAGTTTCCAATTTTAACACTCACTCTCAACTAGGGAGACGTTGTTAATTTTTTAGATAATAATGGTATGTTCTATGCTTAGAGCAGTTGATTTCAATCTTTTCTTATTAGCCCAATTTCAATTCCAGATTAGCAATCACATTAACATTGATAGTAAATGTTGATATATCATAAACAAATAACCAGAAGACAAGATAAGACAAGAGGAAACAAAATTTGGCAGATGCCAGGGAAAAACCACAATGTGGGGAAAACCATTTGGTCAAATATTCTTCTTATTCTTCAAAATTTTTGTAGAGTGAGAGAGTACAAAATACAAATTTCACTTTAGTCAAACAGTCAAAAGGATGCCCTAACTAAAAAATTCAATGTTGGTCAAAACAAAAATAAATATCCGCCAATGACTCTTGGTTAAACCCAGTCAAATCAACCTCTAAAGACAATGAAAGTCAGCCCAAAACAGTCGTGAAAAAGTCGGTCAAACTTGGTCAATGGAACAGTCAACTTTGCGGTCAAAGTCTGTAGTCAACCAAAAATTCAAACTACCCAGAATTCCTTGGAATGCATGGCAATAGCTGTGGCCTCCAAATATTGGAATTATTCCCAAAAAATAGAAGTCAAAACATGAAGGTTAACCCAAATTCAACGCTGGTAAACGCTCTGTTTTCTGCCCTAGAAATAGTCCGAAAATATGTCCTTCGTTTCCACATGTGTAAAGAGATAGAGAGGCTCCTTGGAGGCTGTACGAACCAATAAGAGAGGAGATATAATGTGTGATGATATTATGTAAAAATGAGGAATGATTCTCTCCAATTTATATCCATTAATGAGGGGTGGAGATATATCTTTTGGGGCTTATGAGCCTACATTACATTTCTGGCCAACCTTCACAAATGTACATGTGTGAGAATAAATTCGAAATCCAAGTTCTGCTCATCCAAACAAGGTGATATTTAGATCAATATTTCACCTTTAGGAAAGAGGAATCCAAAAAAAATATCATATCCATCATATGAGCTATCCAAAGTGGATTTTGGCCCTAGTTTCCAAATTTAACACTCCCTCTCAACTAGGGAGAACTCTACCTGTCGATGCATCTATAAACCGTGAAGTCTTGTCATCTTGTGTCATCTCATCTTGTACCATCCTGTCATCTTGTGTCATCATGTTGTCCCTATATTCTGATCGGTGCTGCGTTGTTGAACCATGAAGAAATAATGAAGAATATTTGATCGAGAGTGAGTCACAAGACCTTGCCACTCTCCACTGACCCGAAGTCAATTTAGTGGTAAAAACCTCAACCATACTTGACCCTAGCTCAATTTGTTGGACACAACCCATCCTAGACATAGAGAGTACGACAATGCATGATGCATCCATTGGTAATGCTATAGTCTCTATCCTCATTTCCCAACTGATTGGCCAGATGAGAGGTACTTCCCATGAGTCCCAAACTACATGGGTAGGATGTATTCAAGAAACTTAAAGAACATCACAAGTAATTATCAATAAGAGAAATTGTAATAAAAGCCCCAATTTATCAACATGAGGGACCACATGGTTTGCTCAGGTGGCAGAAAAGTGTAACAACAAGCTAGTTGGCGACTAGAAGGGGCTAGTGGCTGCCAACTGAGGACCATCTTAGAGAAATTTTTTCTCCTAGGGATATCACCCACAAAATGGTGTGTGACAGGCCTGAAGTTTTTATGTGCCATATCCTATTTGTTTTAGTTACTGTTTCTTATAAGTGAGTTGGTTTGTTAATGGTTTCTCCATGGTCATGTCATGCCTATCTATATTTCCAACCTACATTTGTGTCACACACTTGATTCTTGTCCTTTCTATTTTCTGGCACTACTGTACTCATAAGTGATGGGGCTAAACGACTACTTTTTCTTTTCGTCATTTCCCGAACTACACCTTTCAATTTTTTCAAGTGTTAATTTCAATTATGAAATATGTTTCATGTGGAATTATAAAACATCTTTAGCAAATAGAAATGTGCACATAACGCATTTGTAAACGCAATTTTATATATAGAATATAATAAAATCGTCTTGTAGTTTTTATATAGTTCGGGCACCTGTTTTACATAAATTTCAGAAATCTGCACGACGTGACTTGTCCACGTTCAGGCGTGCTACTGGGTAGTCACCCGACTCCACCCGCTCCCTGAATGCGTTTACTATCGTTGCACTCGCTTTAGTGACCTTGTCACCCGAACCGCACGAGCTATGATGACCCTCCAAGTAGCTCAATTAACAATAGTCTAATTCAACCTTCTAAGAGGATTAAATTCAACCCAAAATAGTAAAGTCAAACCTTGTGAATGCTGCTATAAAATTTTCATTCAAACCTAAGTCAACCTCAATCAAACTGCACCAAATTCCTCGAAAGTTGTGCCAATTAATGCGGCCCTCAAAAATAAAAATTGTTGCTTTGAAAACACAGATAAAGGAAGAGAGTTGACCCTTGGTCAACGTTGGTCAACACTGGCTCGTTTTCTTGAAATTCGTCCTACATTATGCCCTGAAATTTTCAGCCTCCTGATTTCATGTGTGAGGTAGAGAGCTTCTCCAGGTTGTACAAACCAATAAGGATAGGAGAGAGAGAGATGTGTGATGAGTGAGTGATGTCCAAATGAGGTGAAATTCACTCTTATTTATACAGTTAGTTGAGGGTGTAGAGACACAACTCTTGGGCTTCATGAGCCTATATTTGACTTTTTCCAACCTTGAAAATTTGCATAGGTGTGAATAATAAATTCAAAATCACACTTATGCTCGTCCAAACAAGATGATATTTAAATCAATCTTGCACCTCTCGAAAAGATGAATCCAATAAAAATATCATCTCTATGATATGATATTTATGCATCCAGCTCATATGACCACCCATCTAGCAGGCTCATCATCATCATTTTGCAAGTCTAGTGCTACGGTAGCGACGCTAAGGATGGCTTCTTGCTTGGTTGTTCATCAAACTGTCCGCTCCACATTTTTATACCAAGACTTTCTCCGAGGTGAGGCATCGGTGACTCTTGGTGCACCCAAACCAACCCCGTCTTGGCAAATTCCTTCCACTGAGATGTGTTGTAACGTCGACATTTGTCCATTGGTGTCGCGATGCCTTGGCTGACGCGTCTAGAATTATCGCTACTCGCCTCTATGCTAATACATCCATCTGCACGTCATGTCGCACACACTTGGTTATGGTGTGGCGAAATGCCCATAACGTAGCATGCTACCCAACATGACCCGAGGCGCTCTTGGGCACACCCGTCCTCTGTATTTCCTATGTGTGCCCGTGAGGGGCACCCAACTCGCCCGAGTCAAGGAACATTTACTTGTGGGCATGACATACTCCCCCACCTTGATTCATTGTCATCCTCGAAAATCCAATAGACCTCATCAACTATCGATCAAACTCTGATATATCCTTTCACCAGTTCCACAACAAATCCTCTTGTTCCCAAATCGAATCCTCTGATCATTCTCTCCATTAAATTAGGTCCCTTCGGGCATGGCCCCCAATAGCTGTTGTTCGAAGATCAAGAACCTTCTCCGAACTCAATTCTAGTCTGTCAATGATCATGGCTAGTCCTCTTGGTGGTGCTGCTTTCTCTGGGTGATTAGCATCAAGTCTTCTCTTCTTTAGTTGACTCATATGGAAGACAGTATGTCTGGAACGCATATGGTCTGGTAGCACCAATTCATTTATAACTTCACCAACTCTCTTCTTTACACGGAATGAACCATAATATCATCTCATAAAAGACCTAGAAGTCCCCTTTTGAGGATGAAACGGATCTCCGGTGATCCTCAGATAAACCATGTCTCCAATGTTGAAGTGTGCATACCTTCTATCTTTGTCTACCCATTTCTTCATTCTCCCTACTGCATCATACAGGTGCATTTGTGCTATCTCCAAGGCCTCCTCTCATACTATCAAGAACCTTTTGGCATGAGGGATCTTTCCAAATCCTCTAGGTAGCACCGTATGCAGTACAAATGGCATCTTTCCATTGACCAACTCAAATGGAGTATACCCCATTGCATACCTCTTTTGCATATTGTGACTGAACTAAGCAATATCCAGGAGTTTGGGCCAATTATGTTGATCGATCGTGACATAATGTATCAAGTAGTCCTCCAGCAATGCGTTAATGCATTCGGTTTGCGCATATGTCTACGGATGGTAACTCGAACTATGTAGCAATTTTGTCCCAACTAGCTTGAACAGGGCGCTCCAAAACTTCCCTGTAAAGCGTGAAGCAAAAAAGCTCCCCCAATACTTTACAACGTATTTGAATAAAAGCTCAGTTGTCTTCTCTGCTCCACATGGAATTTTCGTTGGAATGAAGGTGGCATACTTGAAAAAATGATCGACAACAACCATTATCCTGTTATACCCCTACACCACTGGTAAGTGAGAAATGAAGTCCATAGAGACACTCATCCATGGTCACTCTGGAATAGGGAAAGGCTGCAACAATCCTACTTGTCTCTGAGTATCCGATTTGTATTGTTGAAAAATTATGCATGTATGTACATACTCCTCCACTTCCTTCCTCATCCTTTCCCAGAAGTATCCTCTCTCTAATAATGCCATAGTCCGATGCTGCCCCGGGTGGCCAGCCCAAGCTGTGTTGTGGCATTCCTTCAAAAGGTGCCTCCTAAGTGCTGATGACTTTAGAATGTAGATTCGATTCCAAAAGAACATGAAGCCACCCTGTAAGTAAAAAATACGTGTTTTTCCTTCCTTCACCTGCTTCAAGATCAATTTTTCTTGTCTGTATGTTTCCACACTAGCTCGAAGTCTATCATGTATCTCCGTGGACATGTTTACCCTCCTTCTTGTCTTATCATATCGGTCTTCTTCTTCTAATGATGCTAGTTGTGCCTTTCGACTGAGGGCATCTGCAATAGCATTGAGTCTATTATCACTCAGTATTTTCAACAGGTTCAAGAGAAATAGTCTGAGGTAACCACAAACCAACTTTTAGGTACAGAATCTAGCCAATCTGTACCCTGAGAGGGCTCTCTCTTTAAGTTTTAGCTTTGTTTTTGAAAGATATTAGGCTAGTTATGAAATTTTAGGGATTTTGATTGTGTTTGGGTGATGGAATTCAATAACAGAGGGGTAGAACTGAGTAGTTTAGGCCATTGGGCTAATGGAGTCAAAGAATATGGCTTAACTGGATTTAGTTTCTTAACAAGAGATGGTTTCATAGGGCAAGGTAATCAAATAGGGAACAATTAAAGATCTAAAATGAATGAAGTGGACTCAAAATGGGTGAAGGGAAATTAAGAATCCTTCATCATATTCGAAAGAGGGAACTTGAATGGTTATTAATAAAGAGCAATTAATAATTATTTACCAAATAATCAAAATGAATAAACTAGGAAACAAGAGCAATTAAGAATTCATTGTTCATACTAGTTCAGAGGAAAACATTAAGAATAAAAATGATTGAAAAAATGTTTCACTCAAGCACTTTCTGAATTTTTTATTTATTTTATCATTCAGACATGAAACATAGATGGTATCATAAATAAATATAAAACTTTAAAACATAAGAGATAGAAGACTTATTGATCCGGTGTCTGACTCAAGAATCCTGTGAAAAGTTCTTTGTGTCAATTTTTTATCCAGCTAGGCAAGCGAAATTTGTCCAACATCACTTTATTCCAAAATAATCAGTATTACAGCAAAGTCTAAGAATCCACCCCCAGAAATACATCCAAGAGTGAAGTATTTATACAAATTCTAAACTAAAATATCTTGAAAGAATATCAAGATTAGTTCAGAAATCTCTACAACTGTTTTACATAAATAGAACTTAAGTAAGGGACACTCAAAATAATGCGTCTATTTCACACTATTTTTTATGGATAGGTGATGACAAAGAGTAGAATTTGAATTTGATCCAACTCTTAGTTGATGATGAGGCATCCAAGTCACTAACTGCTTCCTTTCTTTGTGCATTCTGCTCCAACAATTCTACAAACTTGGGGTCCAATGATACCTTTTTATTTCTCAATATATAATATATATGTAAAATTTGAAAGTGGTTATTGTGGATTAATATGTTGGTGAGATAACCCTCTTTCAGTTTCCTAAAATTCCTCTTCAGCTGTGCACAATAGGCTCTTTAAAAATATGTGTAAAATAGAGTTTTACAAAGTCTGAAAAATAGCCTATAAAGATGTGTATATATCTTTGATTCTGAAATCACTGTGAAAAACATGAGATAGGTTTTTATAGATGGGTTTCCTAGGAACAAAAACCTCCTTCAGTTTTGTATGATGAATTTCGGATTGGCCACAATATTCACTGCAAAATGATGACTTAACTGGAATTTTCTGCAAAAAGTGCTTTCCAACATTGTTTAATATTTCCGAAACCATAATAGCTGTTAGAAAAGTGAGAGAGGTTTTTGTAGATGGTCCTCTTAAGAACATAAAAATCCTTCACTTTTGAAAAATTCATCTTGGATTGATCGCAATAGTTTCTTCAAGACAACGACTAAAACATGAAGTTTCTGCAAAAATGTTCCTTCTTGTTGTGTTTTTCATCTTTTCACTTTTTTGTTCTTTTAACTGTTTTACTTTCACTTTAGACAAACTTTAATGTTATTTAAATTATTTTCATTTCATTTTACCATATTACTTCCTCTGTATTTACTTTTACTGTTTACCTTTGACTGCTCTGTAACTTCATTTTAACTTTCACTCTGACTTTTACCTTATACACTTTAACCACTGATACTCTTTAACTGTTATGCTCTCTGTTTATTTTCTGTTTATCCTCTTTACCATTCCTTACTGTAGTAAATAACCAAAATTCATCGAAGGATATTTTTTACAAAAGGTCCAACTTGTCTTCACACCATTGTGCTTCTAGTATTCTGATTCTTGTGGATTCAGAAAGGAATTTGGGTTTTGAGTGGAAAAATGGGAAAAATTACAAGTCTGGGAACTTATGGGCTGAAACAAAGACCAAATTGTATTGTTTTTTAGTCTTTTTCTGTGGAATTTAAAGTAAAAACCAAGACTTCCAGGGTTCGACGAAAATTGGATAAATACCTGTTTCAGAAAGTGAATAGTGAGGAAACAAGTGAAAGCAATAGTTGACTGGTTCAGCTGAAAATCATTTGACAAAGTGACGTTGGAAATCTTCAATAGCTTATTTCAACATTTTTTGCACGAGAACACTGGTCGCAGGATAAAATGATGAAAATAACGTGTATTTGTTTTTTTTATTCACAAAGTCAAGGTTGGGAAGGGTTTTTTTATTTCGGATGGACGACGTACACAGGAAATGAAAATTTGTCGTATGTGGAGGGTGGAAAACGGTATGTATCGCACCGTTTTTGGGGATGGGTGGTATCTAGCCGGGAGCCAGCGATTCCATACATCTTGTGACACGTGGCAAGGCACTATTCGCAAAACCACTCCGCGATCGCACATTATCATTCGGTCGCGGAGGGCGATGCGATATGGACGACAACCATTGGATGTGGAGGGGTTGATTAGACAGCTATCTAGGAGGCAAGATGAGGGGAGATTAACAAGGGCGGGCCCAATAGAATCAAATATTATTTAATCATATCGGGAGCAATATGATTGGTCGGGTAAGTTATTAATTAATCGTGGGGGTTCATTAATCCTTATTCAATGTAGAGGGGAGTCGGGCTCTTAATTTGTTACAGATTTAATTAATTAATCCCAATTAACATGGTATTATGGTTATATTTTAACCAAGGGGAGGGATATGTAATATTTGGGGATTTTTATATGGTTATAGTAATACGGGAATGGGTTGATTTATATAGGGAATTAATTAATATAAATTAAAAGTTAATATGTCAAAATGAATGAAAAGCGCTAAGTATAAAAACATTAGGATTATGTATATAACTTATGCTTGAATAAAAAAAAGGGATTTTATGAGATATTGTGTAATTTTTCTAAGTAAAATAGGATTTTACTTAGGAAAAAGACTTATGGAAGTAAATGAATGAGTTATGGATGGTTTTAAGTACTTAGGCTTTTTAAATTATTGGGCCGAGGGTCCGGTCCCTCCAAAAGTCAAGGAAATGCCTTGAGCCCCTCTAATTTTTAAATGCCTTAGTACTTAGGAGAAATTAGTGAAATTTTTAGGGAAAAATGAGAAGGGCAGTTAATCATTTGACTTTCTTTTGCTTGAAATTCTTCTAGTGTAATGTCTGCCTTGCATTTGTGATGAAAGTAAAGATTAACACATTTAGAGTCATTATCCATCACATGTAATTCTGCAACATCATCTACCTACCCTACATACTTTAACCTAGCATTTTTTCTTCTTTATTACGGTGCACTTAGACTGGCAAACCCTTATCACACTATCTTTTTTTTTACATGTAGAAATATATCTAAGTCTAACCTTATTACATCCAAGGGCTCAGATTAAGTTGTTAATCTCCTTTTATTGACTCTACCTATCTAGTTATTTGCCAAGATTAAACAATTTGGTCAGATTTTATTCCCTATATCTGAAACATAAAATTCAAATATGAACAAGCTAAGCTTAAGCTGTTTGATTTTTCACTAATTGTGGCATAAGATACAAGTTACACACAATTTTTTTATTACATAAGAGAAAAAATTAGTGGCATTTAGACTTGCACACTTTCCTTGGCCTTTCTTTTGGTGGGGCTCATTTTCTTTTACTTTTTTGGCCATTTTTTTATTCTTTTCACCCTTTGATTTTTCTTTTAGGGTATACCCTCTTTACATTTTTTAAATTTTTTGATTTTTTTGACAATATGGAAAACTTTTGCAACAAGGAAAGGTATGAACATATTACATAGCCCATCAAGTCAATCATGATATATGACACCTATTGGTATAGGAGCATAACACTGGCTCCACTTGGGGATGGCTTTTCCTGGTGAAAAGTCAAGAACAGCAGGTCCATTTTCCTCAGCCATTGGGCTAATCTCAAACATGCATTTGCTGTGGCTGAAAATCTTGAATTGAATATAGTCCTTTTTCTGCAACCTAAAATCTGATCTGAAACTTAAAACAACACACAAAAATTTTCAAACCAACTTAATGAAAAACTAGCTAAAAATTAAAAACTAAAAAAAATGCTCAAAATTCTGAGCTTATTAGCACTCATATACCTACTCAATCTACTGTTCAACTGCTAGCTAGGTAAAATGAAATAGCCAATGCAACCATTCAAGTATTATGTACTTTGATAGATTTTGTTGCATTTTCTTGTTGATTGTCAAAACTATACTTCTGCAACCTATTAGAAGCTTGTCAACAAATGAGAAGATAAGGAAACACTTGATTTCATTTGTTGACTCTAGAAACTGTACAAAAGGATCTTCCAAAATATATACATTGATGTTTAACTGATCTAAGCAACTATACATCTGTTCTGGATGGCCTCCATGCCATGAATCTGAAATGTTATTTTCGTCTTTATCTCCCTGTAAAATTTTAGATAAGATTTGTGATGATATTCCTACTGATTGTAATGTTTGACTGTTGAATCCTTTATCATATTGATTCTAAAAATCATAGTTAGTTAATAGAGGAATGCTTTGAATGCCTTCAATATTCAACATATCTGCTATTGGATCCTGAAAAACTTGGGAAAATGGCTGCAACCTATAGCATATAGGTTTCCATGAGACTTCATAAACTTCAACAAGTTTCTCATCCTTTTCATTAAATATGTTATACCACATTTCCTTTAAAAGCTAAAATGGTTCAAATCATAGTGGTATGGAACTTTCTTGTGTCATTTGATTATTTATTTCAATGGGAATTGATAACTGCAATTGTGAAACTGAAAAATCTTGATCAATAGTTTCATTATCTTCTTTGTTGTCAATCACAATTCCTAAAGATTGATGATTATTTATGGCATGAAAGTTGAACTGAAATGAAGCAAAAAAAAGAGGTAAAGAATCTTTACTTATTTCCACATTTTCTACTTTTTCTTCCTCACTCTCATGGTTTATCTGTATTGGTTGATTACTGTCTTCAATATGCTAAAACTGAGTTTCTTCATCCCACAAACTAGCTTTTGATTGCTCTGTAAAGTTAGCTTGAATTTAGAGAACATAAATATCATCATAATGATCATACTTAGGAAAATCATCGAAAGAAGGAATGTCATCAAACATACACATTAGATCAACAAATTCCTCTTCCTCATATTGATCTGTAAATTCATTTTCTGATCTATGATAATTTGAATTAAGAGGAATTTGTTCATGGCTATCGACCTCTTCTATTTCTTCATGGTGATTTTGAATAAAAAAATCATCTTTCATAGTGATCTCTCGTGTTCTTTCATCTATTTTTCTTACCAAAAGGTTGAGTTTTACCTCTGCAATATTTTTCTTTTCCTCTTCTTCTGCTTTCAACTTTTCCTGTCTGATTTGCAGATTAACTTCTACATCAACTGCAATGTTCTGCATCTGTACAATTGTTTTTGGATCTCTTTCTCTTAACCAAAATTTTATTTCTGGATCAAAGGAACTTGGATAATGCAAGAGAGCTGAATCATGAGGAGGTCTAATATTTTCTGGCATTGAATAATAAACTTGATTAAATCTGTCAGAAAATTGTTGTATTGTTTCATTTGGATGTCTTTTTAACTTATTATATTCTTCCATGATCACAAAAGGATTAACTTTGCTTATCCATCTATCAAGGAAAATTTTGATAAACTACTGGAAATTTGAGATGCTAGCATTAGGCAGATTTTTGAACCAATTATTTATTATATTTTGCAAAGAAAGAGCAAAAAGTCTAATTTTAACATCATCTTCATCAATTTCAAATAAATCCAAATAAGTCTCAAAACCTTGAATATGTTCTTGGGTAGTGATACCATTCTCTCCATCGAATCTAGGAAGATGGTTGTAGTATTTTTTAGGAAAATCATGGAGTATAGGAGGTAAAATAAGGGGCTTATATCTATCTGGAAATTTATATGGCACAGGGATATGTACAGGGATTGTAAGATCAGTCTTGATTATTTGAGGCTTATTAATTGGAAAATGATCATCATTAGATTCATAAGAAAGCTGCTCAAAGAGATTAGGAGAATTATTATTTACAATCTTCAAAGGAAAATAATGGAAAACAAATCTAAGATTTTCTATAAAATACAATATACATTGAAAAAATTTCTTAATGAGAAAGAACATAATGTCTTGGATTAAAATCCAAGTTGAAAGCCTAATATTTCCATATTGTTCTTTGAGATTCATTCCTCCAGTGGAGTCTTGATTGTGAAATTGATTTGCAGTCGCTAGGTGGATGACGTTAACCTTTCTGTGTCTGATCACTGTCCACCATCATAGATCAGATCTGAACCTATAAAATATTTCTGAAGAAAAAGGTTAGTCTTCCCCAGTGGAGTCGTCAATATGTTATCACTCAGTAATTTCTCTAGGTTCAAGAGAAATAGTCTGAGGTAACCACAAACCAACTTTTAGGTACAAAAGCTAGCCAATATGTACCCAAAGAGGGCTCTCTCTTTAAGTTTTAGCTTTGTTTTTGAAAGATATTAGGCTAGTTATAAAAGTTAAGGGATTTTGATTGTGTTTGGGTGATGGAATTCAATAACAGAGGGGTAGGATTGCATTGTTTAGGCCATTGTGCTAATGGATTCAAAGAAGATGGCTTAACTGGATTTAGTTTCTTAACAAGGGACGGTTTCACAGGGCAAGGTAATCCAATAGGGAAAAATTAAAGATCTAAAATGAATGGAATGGAATCAAAATGGGTGAAGGGAAATTAAGAATCCTTCATCATATTTGAAAGAGGGAACTTGAATGATTATTAATAAAGATAAATTAATAATTCTTTACCGAATAATCAAAATGAATAAACTAGGAAAGAGGAGAAATTAAGAATTCACTGTTCATACTAGTTTAGAGGAAAACATTAAGAATAACAACGATTGAAAACAGATTGCACTCAAGCACTTTCTGAATTATTCTTTTTCATTTATCATTCAAACATGAAACATAGATGGTATCATAAACAAACATAAAACTTTAAAAAATAAGAGATAGAAGACTTATTGATCCGGTGTCTGACTCAAGAATCCTGTGAAAATTCCTTTGTGTCAATTCTTTATCGAGCTAGCCATGCGAAATTTTTCCAACAAAAATTTATTCCAAAATAATCAGTATTACAGCGAAGTCTAAGAATCCACCCCCAAAAATACTTCCAAGAGTGAAGTATTTATACAAATTCTAAACTAAAATATCTTGAAAAAATATCAAGATTAATTCACAAATCTCTCCAATTGTTTTACATAAATATAACTTAAGTAGAGGACACTCAAACTAATGCATCTATTTGGCACTATTTTTTACGGATAGGAGATGACAAAGAGGAGAATTTGAATTTGATCTATCTCTTAGTTGATGATGAGGCATCCAAGTCACTAACTCCTTCCTTTCTTTGTGCATTCTGCTCCAACAATTCTGCAAACTTGGGGTCCAATGATACATTTGTATTTCTCAATCCGTAATAGATATGTACAAAGTGAAAGACATTATTGTGGATTAATATGTTGGTGAGATAAAAGTCTTTTAGTTTCCTAAAATTCCTCTCCAGCTGTGCACAATAGGCTCTCCACAAATATGTGTAAAACAGAGTTTTACAGAGTCTAAAAAATAGCCTGTAAAGATGTGTATGTATCTCTGATTCTGAAATCACTCTGAAAAAAGTGAGATATTTTTTTGTATATGGGTCTCTTAGGAACAAAAACCTCCTTCAGTTTTGTATGATGTATTTCGCATTGGCCACAATATTCTCTGCAAAATGATGACTTCACTAGAATTTTCTATAAAAAGTGCTTTCCAACATTGTTTAATATTTCAAAAACCATAATAGCTGTTATAAAAGTGAGAGAGGTTTTTGTAGATGGTCCTCTTAAGAACATAAATCTCCTTCGGTTTTGCAAAATTCATCTTGGATTGATCACAATAGTTTCTTCAAGACAATGACTAAAACATGAAATTTCTGCAAAAATGTTCCTTCTTGTTGTGCTTTTCATCTTTTCCATTTTTTGTTCTTTTAACTGTTTTACTTTCACTTTAGACAAACTTCAATGTTGGTGAAAGTATTTTCATTTCTTTTTACCATTTTACTTCTTCTATGTTTACTTTTACTGTTTACCTTTGACTGCTCTGTAACTTCATTTTAACTTTCACTCTGACTTTTACCTGATACACTTTAACCATTGATACTCTTTAAATGTTATGCTCTCTATTTATTTTCTGTTTATCCTCTTTACCATTACTTACTGTAGTAAATAACCAAAATTTATCCAAGGATATTTTTTACAAAAGGTCCAACATGTCTTCACACCATTATGCTTCTGGTATTCTGGTTCTTGTGGATTTAGAAAGGAATTTGGGTTTTCAGTGGAAAAATGGGAAAAATTAGAAGTCTGGGAACTTATGGGGTGAAACAAAGACCGAATTGGACTTTTTTTTAGTATTTTTATGTGGAATTTAAACTATAAACCAAGATTTGCAGGGTTTGACGAAAATTGGATAAATACCTGTTTCGGAAAGTGAATAGTGAGGAAACAGGTGCAGGCAATAGCTGACTGGTTCAACTGAAAATCATTTGACAAAGTGACGGTTGGAAATCTTCAACAACTGATTTCGACGTTTTTTGCATGGGAACACTGGTCGTAGGATAAAATGATGAAAATAGCGTGCATTTGTTTGTTTTATTCACAAAGTCAAGGTTGGTAGGGGTTTTTTTATTTCGGATGGATGACGTACGCGGGAAATGACAGTTTGTGATATGTGGATGGCGGTAAACGGTATGTATCGTACCGCTTTTTGGGATGGGTGGTATTCAGTCGGGAGCCAACGATTCCATTCATCTTGTGATGCGTGGCAAGACACTATTCGCAAAACCACTCTATGATCGCACGTTATCGTTCGGTCGCGGAGGGCGATGCGATATGTACGACAACCATTGGATGTAGAGGGGTTGATCAGATGGCTATCGGGAAGGCAAGATGAGGGGAGATTAACAAGGGCGGGCACAATAGAATCAAAGATTATTTAATCATATCGGGAGCAATATGATTGGTCGGGTAAGTTATTAATTAACGGTGGGGGTTAATTAATCCTTATTCAATGTGGTGGGGAGTCGGGGCTCTTAATTAGTTATAGCTTTAACTAATTAATCCCAATTAACATGGTATTATGGTTATATTTTAACCAAGGGGAGGGATATGTAATATTTGGGGATTTTTATATGGTTATAGTAATACGGGAATGGGTTGATTTATATAGGGAATTAATTAATATAAGTTAAAAGTTAATATGTCAAAATGAATGAAAAGTGATAATTATAAAAACATTAGGATTATGTATTTAACTTATGCTTGAATAAAAAAAAGGGTTTTTATGGGATACTGTGTAATTTTTCTAAGTAAAATAGGATTTTACTTAGGAAAAAGTCTCATGGAAGTAAATGAATGAGTTATGGATGGTTTTAAGTACTTAGGCTTTTTAAATTATTGGGCCGAGCATCCGATCCCTCCAAAAGTCAACGAAATGCCTTGAGCCCCTCTAATTTTCAAATGCCTTAGTACTTAGGGGAAATTAGTGAATTTTTTAGGGAAAATGAGAAGGGCAGTTAATCATTTGAATTTTTTTTGCTTGAAATTCTTCCAGCGTAATGTCTGCCTTGCATTTGTGATGAAAGTAAAGATTAACACATTTAGAGTCATTATCCATCACATGTAATTCTGCAACATCATCTACCTACCCTACCTACTTTAACCTAGCATTTTTTCTTCTTTATAAGGGTGCACTTAGACTGACAATCCCTTATCACACTTTCTTTTCTTTTACATGTAGAAATCTATCTAAGTCTAACCTTATTACATCCAAGGGCTCAGATTAAGCTGTTGAGCTCTTTTTATTTACTCTACCTATCTAGTTATCTGCCAATATTAAACAATTTGGTCAGATTTTATTCCCTATCTCTAAAACATAAAATTCAAATATGAACAAGCCAAGCTAAAGCTGTTTGATTGTTCACTAATTGTGGCATAAGATACAAGTTGCACACAATTTATTTATTACATAAGAGCAGAAAGTAGTGGCATTTAGACTTGCACACTTTCCTTGGCCTTTCTTTTGGTGGGGTTCATTTTCTTTTACTTTTTTGGCCATTTTTTATTCTTTTCACCCTTTGATTTTTCTTTTAGGGTATACCCTCTTTACATTTTTTAAATTTTTTGATTTTTTTGACAATATGGAAAACCTTTGCAATAAGGAAAGGTATGAACATATTACATAGCCCATCAAGTCAATCATGATATATGACACCTATTGGTATAGGAGCATAACAGAGTCTACCCGGCTTCTACTCAAGAGTCATGTCAAACTTTGCAAAGAAGTTTTGCCAACGAGCTTCCTTCGCTAACAGCTTCGGTTGTGGTGCAAAATAGCTTGCAGAAACGTTGTCACTCTCAGCAAAGAATGGTTTCCCCACCAAGTAATGTCTTCAGACATGAAAAAAATGAATGATGGTAGTCATTTCCTTTTCATGGACCAGATATCTGCGCTCTCTATCCTGCAACTTTCGACTTTCATAAGCCAGTAGGTGCCCATCCTGCAATAGAATTCCTCCAATTGCAAAATCTGAAGCATCAGTGTGAACCCCAAAGGGTTTCTGAAAATTAGGTAGCCTTAGTATCGGTGATGTCACCATCCTTCTCTTTAGCTCTTCAAGGGCCTCACAACACTTCTTTTTCCAATTCCATCGTTTCCCCTTCTTCAAAAGGCCTGTCAGTGGTGCAGTTACCTTGGAATACCCTTTTACAAACTTTCATTGGTAGTTGGTCATCCCCAAGAAAACTCCCATATCATGGAAATTCTTTAGTTCCACCCAATCCTCTATGGCATTGACTCTGATTGGCTCCATCCATATGTGGCCTTGTCCAACAATGTGGCCAAGGAATGAAATCTCGGCCTGGGCAAACACACACTTGGATGTATTCAAGTATAGTTGATGTTCCTTTAGCACTTCAAAGACCAATGCCAAATGCTTCTTATGATCCTCCTTGTTATCACTAAAAATTACGATGTCATCCAAGTATACCACCACAAAGGTGTCAAGGTATGGATGAAGTACATTGTTCATCAATGTGTAGAACGTGGCCAGAGCATTGCACAACGCGAATGACATGAATAGGAATTCAAAGCTTCCATATATTGTCACAATTGTGATCTTCTTCTCATCTCCTTTAGCTATCCACACCTGATAATACCCTTGTCTCAAGTCCAACTTGGAAAACACTCGGGCTTTCACAAGCTTGTCGAAACAATCCACTGCTAATGGTAGAGGATATATGTTTTTTATCATTTGCTTGTTTAATGCATGACAATCACAACACATCCGCAATTCATTCGTATCCTTATTTCGTTGGAAAAATACTGGAGCACCATAAGGGGACCTTGAAGGTCAAATAAAACCTGCTTTGAATAAGTCCTTCAGCTGCCTCTTCAACTCTTCCAATCTCGGCCCTGACAGTCAATAGGGAGATTTTGCGGGAGGTTCCTTTCCCGGCTCTAGCTCAATGGAATGGTCCACTGCACACCTCAGTGGTAGTACTTTCAGAAGCTCATCAGGCATAAGATCTGCATAACACTCTAGTACATCGAAAATCTCCGTAGGAATAGGCATCGCCACTCCATCAATCTCGACTCCTCAAATAACTACTGCAAATGTCTCGATCTCTGGGTCCTTCATAGTTTTGTTCATGCTTAGTGTAGAAACATGCAGCACATTCACTTCCCTATGCTATGCATGAGTAGGTAAAGTCCACCAATGTGAGTCCTTCCATACTGCTATCTCACTGTTAGAAGGCATAACAATTTCTTTGTTACCCTTCAAGAAATCCTACCCCAATATCATGTCAAAGTCTCTCATCTCCATCACATTAAAGTCCAGACAGCCCTGTCAATCACCAATACGAACCGGCACTTTGTTTGCGAAACCTAACACTTTAGTCCTAGAGTTCACTGCCTTCACTTCCACATCAATGGGAAGAAGTTGCAGCCCAAATTCCTTTGCTACATCTACCGACATAAAATTATGTGTGGCACCCATGTCCACTAGTGCTTGCATATTCTTTCCTAGAAGCTCTAGATCAAGAAAAACCAAGCTATGCAACCAAGTTTTGTAAGAAACTTGGCACTCCATACATACTTGGTTACTGCAACATTTCTTGGTGGCTCTAATACCATCTATCATGCCCCCATCCTTCGTTCCCTCATTGGTAGGCCATGCGGCACTAGCTAAACGACTACTTTTTTTTTTCGTCATTTTCTAAACTACGCCTTTCAAGTTTTTTAAGTGTTAAGTTCACTTATTAAATATGTTTCATGCGAAATTATAAAACATCTTCAGCAAATAGAAATGTGCACATAACGCATTTGTAAATGCAATTTTATATATAAAATATGATAAAATTATCCCGCATTTTTTATACAGGTCGGGCACCTGTTTTACATAAATGTCATAAATTTGCACAACACGATTAGGTGTGTTGCCGGGGAATCACCCGACTTGACCTGCACCCTTAATGCATTTACCATCATCGCACTTGTTCTAGTGACCTTGTCACCTAACTTTCACAAGCTGTGATGACCCTATCCATCACACTTCCGCGTGCTGTAGTGTTTGTGACCCGCGCTGCACGTCCGCACCCAACTCCGTTCACCCGAACCACTTCTACGCATATTAGCGTGACCGCACTTCTGCACATCGCACCCGCCGCTATACCTATTACCATGACACATTTCTACATGTCACATCTATTATGAATTCATCTAATTCGACCGCCCATCTAGTGGGCTCATCCTCATCGTTCCTTAAGTCTAGTGCTACGGTAGCGATGCTAAGGATGGCCGCTTGCTTGGTTGTTCATCAAACTATCTGCTCCACCTTTTTATACCATGACTTTCGCCGAGGTGGGGCGTCGGTGACTCTCGGTGGACACGATCCGACCCCATCTTGGCAAACGCCCTCCACCGAGCTGTGTTGTAATTTTGGCCTTTGTCCACTGGTGTTGTGACGCCTTAGCCTACAAGTATAGAATTGTAGTTGCCCACCGCTATGACAATACATCCTTCCGCACGTCATGTCACACGCCCTTGGTTATGGTGCAACGAAATGCCCATAACATCGCATGCTGCCCAACACGACTCGAGGCACTCGTGGGTGCACCCATCGCCATGGCACGCACCTATCCGTTGTATTGCCTATGTGCACCCATGTGGGGTGCCCAACTCTGGTATAATTTCCTAGCCGACTTCATGGTATAATCCGTTATCTCAATATTCTTAGTAACAAATGGGTCGAATATGTTACACCAATTTTTGGTCATCTAACCTGTTACTATTAGATGGACCAAAGTACACCATGTAAGACCAATTTTACCCTATGTAAAATTGCTTTCAATATGAAAAATAACTTAGTAATCCTTATTTATTAAGTTGTTTATGGTATAAATAGGAAACCCCATGAGGAAATATTGAATAAATCCATATTTTTTTTATTTTCCTCAAGGAATAATTAGTTAAATAACAGTTTAATTAATATTACTGGTCATATTTAAACCAAAATAGGAAAATTAATTAGATAAATCATTATTTATCTTATTATTTTCTAGGAATAATTATTTAAGCCTTATTTAAATAATATTCCTTATTAAATTTAACTAAATCATTTATAAATAATTGAATAAATCATTATTTATTTAATTATTACTCAACCACATCCTTAAAATAATAAATAAATCATTTATTTATTTATTATTTACAAATAAAGGGATTTGACCAAAGTCAAATTCTTTTTCCCTCCAACAAATATAATAAAATATTCCATAAAAGCTGGATCTTGATTTGGTTAATAATATTTTAATTATGTACCAATATCTAGACTAACTAAATATTTTGTTATAAATAGAAGGTTTTTTCCATTCACTCACTACCTTTTGTTGCCAAAAGATCACTCTCGATCTATACTTTTGGTCTGATTTTTATCCTCCATCATTGTCATATTTTGCTACCATTTTTTTTGTGAGCTCCCTTTGAGTTCAATTTTTTGTCTGGGTTTTCTACACCATCAAGAGAGAGAGATCTTAGATCTAAAGTGTTGAGGACTTACAAGAACCCATCCCATTGAGGGGGACTGATAACATATTTCTATGTTCCCTTCCCAGGTGTTAAAAAATACAAAAATTCTTTAAAAATATTCTTGTCTTGTCTATTGGATGCATGGAGCAACTCTTGCTTTTATTTACTGCTTAATGTCTTTTACTGCATAGATCTAGATTTTGTAGCACTTATCTTGGTCAACTAACTGCAGATCAAAAATAATTGGAAGCGATATTTGATGTTAGGGTTGTTTGTTATGCATAACTAAAGTGATCCTTTTTCGCACGCTTGTGATTAAGATTCATACTAACAACTGACGACTCCACAGGGGTTTATGATTACGACCTCTGTTGTTTTTCAGATCCCTGCATGAACAGATGCTTCAAACCCTAGGATTTATCTTCAGATTCTTGTTTTTCTTTTCTTGATGTTTTTCTTAACCTATAAAATCCTAAAACATTAAAAATTCTAACTTTTGTGTGTTTTTGGACCTATTGCGCAAGTGACAGGCATTAGTCGCAGCTGAGATGACAAAATTTTCTGAAACCTGCTCCTGAGAGTGTCGGAAGTGCAGGTCGCACGTTTTGGGCCAAAATTTGCAACTTGAACCTCCAGGACGCAAAAAACAGGCCAAAACCTGCGGCCTCTGCAGAAAACAGGTTAGAAACTGCGACCTGAACTTTTTGCGGGAATTTTTTTGAGATTTTTCTGGGTTTTTCTTGGCCCTTGTTAAGGGTTTTCTGGCCTTCGTCTCCACCCGTTTTGGAGTTTTACTTGCTTTGTTTTACTCATCAAAGTAGGAACCTAGCCCTCTAGAGCTTCAGTACCCTTCACCTTTCTAGGAGGATTTTTAAACTGCTGCAAGTCATCTGAAATTTCAGTGTGTTCAACCATTTTTTAGATGTGATGTGTCATTTTCAAATCCACTTTAGATTGGTTATTCACCCATCCAAAACCTCTCCTTTTAGTTTTTTTTGGGTCTTCCTCTAGGGTCCCCTCTGCTTCCCTCGAGGTTGTAGCCTTACACCACCTCATTTACAACAATTTTACCTCTGATTTTTTGCTGTTTTTTTGCAGCTATTTCCAGCAGATCTAACCTTTAGATCATTGTCCCTCCAAACTTTAGATATATTGGCTATATTGGTGTGTCTTGAATAGATTTTTTCCCAACCGCAGACTAGCTTTTGAGAGGCCCACCTCCTTGGGTTTATATTAATGCATAATTAGATATTTATTTTCTGTTATTGCAGTTTCATATACTATTATCTGCAAGTTTATTTATAGTTATACATCACACTTTTTATTTTTCTCTAAAAACATCTTGGTTTAAAAATTAAAATTTACGCATTTAACACACACACCCTACGTGCAAAAGATCTTGGTTAAAACTGCCAGGCAAAGACTATAACATTGTAATCAATTGATCCTACACCTCTCTGCCCTTGTTTTGACATTATAATCACATGATCCCACACCTACTTACCCTTATTGGTCTCTCTTGCCTTTGTGTGGTGTTTGTGCTTTCATCATTGCGCCCCCAAGGTGTTTATCCTGGAGATTTCTTGGCCTTCATCCTTATTTTCCGGTAGGAAGAATTACTCCTCCGCGTAGGATTCAAGTTAGTCCTCCACTGATTCCACACTCTGACTCCTCTTCTGGTTCATTGGGTTCCCCTTTTGGCTCCATCCCCAGTTCTCCCTCTATCACCTTCACAATGTCTGGTTCATGACCTAACACTGGTGGTAGCCGCAACCCTAATGCTAGGTATACTACTAGTGGGACCACAACAGGAATTATCCTGGATGCTCCATTTCTCCCCTATATGGCAGGCCTTAGTCTTCCCGATTTTAACCAGTTGATCAATGACCCTATACACCATAATGTTGGTTGGCATGCTATGCCAACCAAACTCCCTTCCAACATCCCCAAGTTTGAAGGTCTTGCTGAAGAAGATCCTACAAACCATGTTCGATCTTTCCACAAGTGGTGTTCGTTTAACTCCATTACAAGTGACTATGTCTGTCTTCGGTTGTTCCAACGTACGTTTACTAGTGAAGCTTCTAAGTGGTATGTTGATCAGGCCTCCTCCTCTCATACCACCTTTGCGACTCTTTCCCATGATTTTTTGTCTTATTTCCATCTTCCCCTTCATTATGACACTGGTACCAAAAATTTTTCTTTCCGTCAATTGTCTACGACCAGCCTATCTAATCATGTCCAGGAATGGCAAAGAAGAAAGAGCCTATGTCAAGCCCCTACCTTCGAAGATAGTGTCTACATGGACTGGTTCCTTAGATCCATTTTGCCTGCTATAGGCAAATATGTTGCACCATATTTCCCTCAAACCGAAGAAGCTTCTCTCCAGATTGCGTTAAAATATGACCCGATCTATGCTCAGTCTGGTTATGTTTATACCATCTTACATGATCTCCCTAGACCCAATAGTGCCAACGCATCAGGGGCATCCCATGCTACCGACGGTATCATTGGAGCCCTTTCTCATCCATACGCTCATCCTCCCATGGGTTATGGTTTCCCTCAGGAAGGGGCCAGCTGATCCAACACCTTTCCCCCTCCCGGTAGCATGTATCCAAGATATAGCATGCATCCTCCTTTCTCCCAACCTATTTACCACAATGTTACCCAACCTCCTTATTATCTCTATCCACATCCTGGTGAGAAAATTCCCCCAACATTAGCACCCCCACCTCCCTTGCCTTCTCAACCCCCACAATAGCAACCACTACCCCCCTAAGGGTAGGTGTATGCACAAAAGGGCACGACTAATCCTCCTTCTTCCAAAAAGAAGAGGAAATGCACCCAAAATCAATCTGCCCCCAGTAATCCTAGACCTAATTCCCAAGGTAAAGCACCTAACACTGCTAACCAGCAACAGGGCACTTAGCCCAAGTAGGAAAGGTTTGCTCGCATGAACAAGCAGTACTATTGTTGCGGTTTTTATGGTCATTACACCCACAACTGTCCTCTTTTACCATAAATGCAGCAGATGTGGGACACTGAAGAAGCATCACGAGGAAAGCAAGCCTCTCGTTCAGTTCCTCCCAATGCTGCACCGATCTAAACAGTTGTGTTTACCAATCCTTTCCCTTGACAAAGATTTGTGGCTACCCAACCACTTGAAGGCGATGCGACCACTCAAACTCCTCCATCTAGTACCTCTTATTACCATATTCTCATGATGAAATATGATCAACACATTACCGTTGACCTCAACCTTCAGACTCGGTCTCGTGAGTACAACAAGCCTCCCGCTACGTCTGCCCCTGAGCCCCCTTCTTTAGGTTCTATAAAGCCTCTTTCGACAACCAATGGTCCTTTATAGATCCCTTAGCCTAAGACAGAGGTTCATAGTAAGATACCCAAGGGACCATTACACTAAAATACTACTTCTAGCAAAGCCACCTATTCATATAATATAGTAGATGATTTGACGCAATCTCCTACTGCCATCTCAACACTGGAACTCCTCCAGTCATGCCCTTCACAACGAAAATCTCTACTATCTGACATGGGTGCTGTAGATCCTTTAGATTATAATTTGATTGTCTTTGATGTTGACCGATCAGAACATCCTCCCCTTCTTGCTTCCATCGCCTTCCAAATCCTCGTCAAGATCCGAAACGCCAACGTTTCCCGTTGTATCATTAATGAGGGGGAATCCACCTGTGTGATGTCTACTTTAGTTTGGAAGCAAATCGGATCACCTAAGTTGGACCCTTCCACTATCACCCTTCGAGTGTGGGATGACCACTCCTCCAAGCCCATTGGCATGTTCCACAATTGTCCTACTACTCTTGCAGGCAAGACTGTTTGTGTTTACATAGAAGTCATTGATGCCCCCTTAGATTACAACATTCTATTGGGTCGTAGCTACACCTATGTGATGTCTGTTGTACCATCTGCAGTTCACCGCAAGATATCCTTTCCCCATAATAGAAATATAGTCACCATTGACCAGTGGAAATATTACGAACTGAAGTCTCAGACCTCCCTTGAGTCCGTGATATCTTCGGTGGCCAATAAGAAAACCATCAACCCCTTGACAAGTTTCTCACCTAGATTCTACAAAGACTCCTCTTTTCTTGGTTCATTCTCTGGTCTTCCTTCTCATGTCTCTGATCCCAACTCATCGAATGTTTGCATGATGTAATCGTCTCGGGCTTCCCTCAAGCAACCCACTTCGGCTAGTTAGTAACCCCGCCCTCCGCAACCTACTCCTAGCACGTCGACTCAACCTTCTGGACCCCCTCCTCCTGGCCCTTCAACTGCAGTTGGTATCCGTGAGCCTCTTTACCCTCCTAGCATGGTTCCTCCCGGCCTTAACCATCTTCGAGCCGTCCCACCTAGCCATTACCCCTTCGGTCAAATACCGTTCCTAGCTCCCCCTCCTAAAGTGTTCACGGTACCTGTCATGGCTACCATATCCCTTCCTAACTTGACCTTGTGGATTCCCGTCTGGTACATCGATCCCCCAGGCGCTACCCCGCTTATTCAACCTAAACCTTATCTTACTTTGACCCCGGTCCAACCAGTCCACATGACCCCTCTCACTTCTACCATGCCTTAGTCACCTCAATAGGAACCTTCTCCCATTGTGCCAACTTCGGGTAAATGGGGCAAAGCTCACAAGATGGCACCAAAAGACAAGGCTACCCCGACTGACCCTGCTCCACCTCAGCCTCCAAATACTTGTGCTTTGTGTGATGTTGTTGTTCATGGCACCCATCATTATCCTGAGTTGCCTCGTATCAAGCCCATGGTTAATGTTGTGTTCCCCGAGTCTACAGTCCTTGAAGCCTCTGTTTCTTGCTCGACTGTAGCCAAGAACCTAATACTATTCACACCAACCAACCTTGTGTTTTTTGTGATATCCATGGCCATTATACCCACCTTTGTCCATGCCTCATGCATTACCAAGCCTCTTTGGAGGTAGTTTGCAAGTACGAGATTGAACAGAACCAGTCTGCCTCTCCCGTCCTGGCGTAGTATGCTTCGGGCTAGGTTGACAGTTTACCCGCTCCCATTGGCATTCCCCCTCCTGATGTCTAGATGACAGATCCCATGACCACCATCCTCTACCTATCATCATTCATGAGATCCACGGTGGAAGCTCCCTTTGAGACTTCCCCTTCTGTTTTGCTTGACCCCCCTTCAGCGATCACCCTGGGCTCAACATCAGTGGATCCCTTGTCTACTTGTTCTTCTGTCACCCCCCGTGACGATGCGCATGTGAAACTTTCTTCTCATGATGATGAGTCAGGTAACTTCGCCGTGTCATGTGGTATCTTTTCCTCCAGTCACGCCATATTCTACTATGATGATGACATGAAGGAAGCAATTTCCACCCGTGACTTCATCTTTCCCACCCATAAGAGAAATGACACCATCCATGTTTATGGTGACTTTTGTGGCCTGAGCACAAGCTCCCCCCAAGGTATCTCCCACACACCACCTACCCATCGGTGTGCAGGGGGTAGACATCTTGCCCTGAACACTCCCTCTAGCAGTGTTTGTTCGATTTCTACTTTGCGCTCAAGTTGCCAGCATTGTTCGTCATCCTCTCATTTGTGTTGTGGCACCTTTAAGATGGACCCCCCCATCCACACCTTATATCTATTATGCCAATGGTGCAAGTTGCTACTCTCGGAATCTAGCCTCGGCAAGTTGGGCAACTTTTACCCCCTTACATATGTTTGTTCTCTCGAATAGTGTATGTATTGGTACTACCACCAATAATCAGTCTGAATATGATGCAGTGCAAGGTTTATTAGCTGATGCCCTTTCCCATCACATCCTCCACCTTCATGTTCATTTATATTCCCTACTTCTTGTCACGCAATTGAATGGTGTCTATCGTGTGCATAATCCTATCCTTTTTAGAAGATATTTACGAGTGAAGCTTTGGATGCGTGAATTTGAAATCATTACATTCAGTCATGTGCCTAGAGCTCAAAATCACTATGTAGATAACATTGCGAACAATATTCTAGATTGGAACTTAACACACACATTTAACATAAGAAAATAACATAAAACCATCAAAACTATGCATATCCATTGTATGTGTCGTATAACATGTTTTAGAGTCCACTAACTCTAATACATATGACATGCCCATAGCATGTGACAAAAACTCAAAACTGGGGGCACCACTTGCCCCTACACCTAATCACTATCTGGAGGATCTCGAGCCAATGGCTTTGCTCCTGCAACTTATAGATCATGCATCCCCTATCCGTGCATCGCCATGCGCCGCATGACCCCTCGCCACTCTGAGGGTAGACAAATACATGGCTCTATGTACTAGTCATCTAAGTCTTTCCAGCCGCGCTCTGAAACACTGGTCAGAAGCCTCTCACATCTACGATAAATGTCCTCCAGGAGGGCCGTTGCATCCTCATTTTTCGGCACTATCGATCCACTAGGTTCTGTAGCTCCTGATATTGTAGGTCGTCCCATATACCTGGCCGGTTTTACCAGTGTTGTATCTGCATACCAAAAGTGAAAGAAGTAGTACCATATACAATATTCTAAAACTTTACAATGCACAAAAAATATTAGCAACTTGTCACTTACCATTGGGCCCCCATACTCAACTAGGCGGCCGTGGCAAGTCCAGGTCCCCATGATAACTCATCCCACTATAGGGATAGTCGTTTATGTACAATGGCATCTAATCCCAATGAGCATATAAATCAGGTTGGAACACCCGTCTAACCACCCCATCTCCTCCTCTACATAGTAGTCACCCCCATCAGCGCATATTGGGCTCTCTCGGGTGCCCATCCTGGATCTGTATGCAAGGTCGAGGTGTCGAGATCTTCTCAAAGAAGAGCAACCACAACATTGTGCCATATGCACAGTCATGGTTCACTTTCCACATGCATAGCGAAAAATGTCATTTCAACGATGCCAACATCATCTGGGCCCATCCATAGTAGATCTTGCTCAACACACTCTCAAAAAGCATCATCTGTCCTCCAGTAATGTGGTGGAGTGCCTAGTTGAACTGCTGCGGCCACAACATGGGTCTCTAACCTGTCTAGATCCCCGATGGGTATTTGTGTCCCCTTGACATGGATACCTGGTCAACAATGGTGCTCTAAAAACTCCATGATGTTCCGCCCTTGTAGTAACACTAGCTTAGTATTCCCCACCATCCCAAGTGGTGGGAGACCAGTCAGAAAATATATATCATGGATCGTCAACTCGATCCAGTTCCCCTGCATTATAAAGACCTCATGGTCTGGATACCAATAACTGACAATCCAGGCCAACAAGGGCTCTCTAGCTCGCATCAAAGGGTTCTCCATAAAATTTAGAACCCCAAACCTGGCTAATGCACTATGGACACCATGATCCTCTTGGATCTCTGACCATAATATGTCCAGGTCTCTTTCTCTCTAGTTGATCTGTAATTCTTCCATATCTACACAAAAACACCATATTTTTCAGTGTACATAAAGGAAATACTTCATTCAAACATAAAAACCTAGCTCTCAGCAAAAAATCAGCACAGAAAAATCCCTCTATGCCAGGTCACACTTTTCAGGAAAAATCCTGTGACAGGTCGCACTTTTCTACCTAAAACCTCCTACCCAGGTTGCAGATGTTGCCCCAAAAAGTGTGACCCAGTCATGAAGAGGAGAAGGGGTATGTTCTTACACTCTGGGCACCTAAAATAAACTTTCAATCCAATAAAATGAAAGAGTAGGGTTAGGCCTTCTACCTGCAACTGGCGGATCTCGATTCCAATGGTTGGTTTTTCCACTACAATTGCCACAAGATTTAGGGCCATGTCTCCTCTCTACATTCAGCACATTTACACTTGCAAATGAGTGAATTTGGAGGGAAAACACCTTATCAAAAGAGAAAACCCAGATTTTTCTTCCGCCTACTATGGCCAAACTGTAGCTCAGTTTGAAAAACCGTCTATACCATTCAAAAGCTCTCACTGGGCTCTCAAATGGGTATCTATTAGTTTTTTGTGATTTGATACTTCACTAGGACACATTTTGTCCAAGAAGCGTCAATTCACCAATCCTCAAGAATTGAATTTCTTCACTTCCAACACTTGTACTTGGGGCACCACTTTGCCTCCATACCTATCCATGCCCGTGTTGATTTTTGTCATGAGTAACCATCTTGTACTCAAGTCTTTATGGTCCCAATTGAACCCTTTATATTTGGCAGCATCATCGAGTTTCCATTTTTTATAGAATCCAAGTTGATTCATCATCGCATCCATGGAGTCTATCCCGAGTCCCTTTGTATCCCGTTATAGTCCTCCATTCTTAATTTCTTGATTCCTCTCTCGTGTCGCACATCATGGCCTTCAGTCCTACTGTCCATTGTCCCCTTTGATATTGTGTCAGTTTCGACCAAGTCATCCATGCCCTTTATGCTCCTACAAGGGCAGTTGTCCATCTGCTACTCAGTACCCCCCATTTCATCATCATCCCTGGTGTCGTTCTGTCAGTTGCTCTACTATTTTCTCTCGTGCCTTAGTTGAGGATCCCTTATTGCCTCACCTATGGTGGACCTCCTTCTGTCGACATCATATCATTCATTCCAAAAGACAGGTCTAGAGGGAGATGTACCTTGGCTCCAGCTTCCAATCTTGTTCGGTGCCTCAGATCAGGCAAAGGGACTCCTTATTGCCCTTTAACTTGATTGTTTCTAAGCTCCATCTCCTTAAAACATGATCGAGATCCGTATACTCGATTGTTCAGTGATGCAGCAGATTGTACTGGTGATTCTCGGGTGTGTGTGAGATGTTTCATACCTCATGAGGGGGTGGCCCTTCATGTAGCCCCCCACATGCCTGGACGACCTCTTCATTATAGCCTTTCATGCATCTCCACAGATCTTATGGTGTCAACCTCAGCCGCTTGCAGCGCCTTATAGTTTGCATGTATCATTCATATTTTCAGAGCCCTTTCTTGTTTACAGGGCCTCTTTGGTTGTACTTATATCTCATGTAGTTAGATATTATTGTATAAGTCCTGGCTGTTATCCTAGGCACAATATGTATGTGGGATTCATTATCATGTTTTTATATGGCTCATTTTAATGCCAACATGTACTATATAGTTCATTCCATTGTTTACTGAATGCATTATTCTTTGTACTTTGTCTCGGGCGGGCATAGGTATGCCTCCCCCGCCATCTATATCATAGGTACTCACTCTTAAAAGAGACTTGTCACACCTGTAAGTCTCACCTACTCAGGGTCTAGTCCTCTAGTGCTTTGGTCTACCTTATATTTCTCTCTCTCTAACTTCCCCTTCGGTGTCTAGTGATTGAGTTCTTACAACGTACTTCGGTTATACGATTAGCTCCTAATGCTCACATGCTGGGGTGCAATCTGTTACACGAATTTTTGGTCATCTAACCTATTACTATTAGATGGGCCAAAGTACACCATGTACGACCAATTTTACCCTAAGTAAAATTTCTTTCACTATGAGAAGTAACTTAGTAATCCTTATTTATTAAGTTCTTTATGGTCTAAACAGGAAACCCCATGAAGAAATATTCAATAAATCCATATTTGCTTAATTTTCCTCAAGGAATAGTTAGTTAAACAACAGTTTAATTAATATTCTTGGTCATATTTAACCCAAAACAGGAAAATTAATTAGATAAATCATTATTTATCTTATTATTTTCTGGAAATAATTATTTAAACCTTATTTAAATAATATTCCTTGTTAAATTTGACTAAATCATTTATAAATAATTGAATAAATCAATTTTTATTTAATTATTACTCAACCCAATCCTTAAATTAATAAATAAATCATTTATTTATTTATTATTTACAAATAAATGGATTTGACCAAAGTCGGATTCTTTTTCCTTCCAACAAATATAATAAAATATTCCATAAAAGTTGGATCTTGATTTGGTTAATAATATTTTAATTATGCACGAATATCTAGACTAACTCAATATTTTGTTATAAATAGAAGGATTTTTCCATTCACTCACTACCTTTTGTTCCCAAAAGATCACTCTGGATCTATACTTTTGGTCTCACTTTGATCCTCCATCATTGTCATATTTTGCTACCATTTTTCTTGTGAGCTCCCTTTGAGTTCCATTTTTGTCTGGGTTTTCTACACCATCAAGAGAGAGAGATCTTAGATATGAAGTGCTAAGGACTTAAAAGAACCAATCCCATTGAGGGGGACTGGTAACATCTTTCTATGTTCCCTTCCCACATGTCAAGAAATACAAAAATTCTTTAAAAATATTCTTGTCTTTTCTATTGGATGCATGGAGCAACCAATAGAGTAACTCTTGCTAGTATTTACTGCTTAATGTATTTTACTGTATAGATATAGATTTTGTAGCATTTATCTTCATCAATTAACTACAGATATAAAATAATTGGAAGCCATATTTGATGTTAGGGATGTTTATTATGCACAACTAAAGTCATCCTCTTTCGTATGCTTGCGATTAAGATTCATACTAACAAAATATTACCTTAGCGGTAGTGTTAGAGCCTTGTTCTAGTGGAAATGTCGTAAAGACCTGTGGATTTTTCAATATCTACTCTATTCCTTTTTCTTCCATGCCCTTTCAGACGATGTTGTTGGTGGTGCAGTAGGCTTTGTGAGGCGGTTGCTTGTTATTTTAGACTTCTCGCTCAGATTACGTTTGGGTTATTTTGGCGAATGGTGCTTAGGGTCTCAAGGCCTCTACCTAGTTCTATTCTCTCGTGTTCTTTGTGAGTGTCACTAGCTTTGCAAAATGACTGTTGAGGCTGGGGTTTTGTTTTTCTCTCCCATTACTATTGAACTTGGAGCTAAAATTTACCGTGGAGGTGAAATTTTAACATTCTTTGCAGTGGTCGGTCGTAAGATCGATTCGATTTATTCTGAGAATCCCTAATCCAGTTGATGTGTAATACGATGCTTTTCTTTAGTCAATTCGATTCATCAGTGGCACAAGGCCTTTCCTTGCTACCTCTTCATTACTTAAATTAACTGATGAAGTTTGTTTGGTCTCTAGATACATTTTATTCTTTCAGCTATAATTAAGCTTTCAACAAAATCGAAATAATATAATTTGTCTATCGCAAGAATCTTGTTATAGCCCTGAAACATTTTTGAATCCCACTTCTTGATTATTTCTTGTGAATATTGGATGATTACATCCATGTATCTTGTGGCTTGTAGGTGGTTCTGAGTTTCAGGTAATAAATGATGCACTTCCGATAATATGTTTGATATGATCCACTTTCACAAAAATGACATGAGGGTCTGAAATTTTGGATGCTCTATACACAAAACTTTGTAAAAATTCCTTTAATAGGGTTTCACATGGTTAATCGGAAATCCACAAAAATAATTTTATATACCTATTGTTGAAATGAAATATCCATACACTTGCACTGTATAAAAAAATTCTTAGTATTCTTAAACTGGAATGGAGGGTTAATCACAAGTTTAAAAATTACAATTAGAGCATTTGATGGTTATTCCACTTAGGACTACGCAAATTGTCTTACTGCTGGAAGAACCATTTATTCTTTCTCCCTACGGTGATGGAGGGTAGATTCTCCATGCTATATCTGTTTGTAGTATTAAGGCCTATGTGTGGTTGTTGCTGTTAAGGAATTGGCTTCACACAATTAAACTTGTTAGCAACTTAGCCCTTATATTGGCTCTGTCTTTTCTGTATGCAAAATGCTACATTCAGATTGGACACACCCCAATAGCTATTCTAGGTCCCTTCACTAGAAAGCTTGAATGGGTTATCTTCCCTTCTTGTCTGGAGTAATGACACATGAACAAGTCACGAGGCATAATTGCCAGAGAATTTTTTATGACTACTGTTAATGGGACAACATTATTCCATGATACCAAACATAGGGAAGGGAATAGTTATATGTCATTGGAAGCCTCCCTTTTTCCTACATGTAGTCATTTTGAAAACAAAGGTTTTTGTAAATTTGAGGTAGCCAATGATTTTCTGTGTTTGGGAAAGCAAACAAAGGTGTTGGGGAAAATGTGATTCCCCCTCCAAAATTGATGAAACATAAACACTGATAAGCAGGTAGATAATGGTGTTATTTTTGCAAATGAACAACATCGAGGGGTTGAAGGGATATTCTTTCATTTCCTTAACTTTATGAATAACCCAATTGCCTACTTACAGGTGGAGAAAAGGTCATATATTCCAGCTCTCCCATCCTTAATGACTATGATAAGGTATGAAAAAAAGGATGCTCCTTCTATTTACCATTTTTAAGTATGAAGACAAAGATCCATGCACAGAGCTTTGGAAAACATCTAAAAGACCTTAGTTTGTGAAGAGTTCACTTCAATCTGCAAGTGTTTGTATTGAAGATACGATGTGTGGACATTTGTACCTAGAAAATAAACAGGAGGTTAGATCTCACTCTAAGTTAATAAACAGGAGGTTAGATCTCACTCTAAGTTATCATCTCCAGGTATCTCATTTGTTATTTGAAGGTGTGACTATCAACCTCCAAACAAAAATAAAAAAAAGCTCATTGTTCTGGCTATGGACAATACATATAAAAAATCATCCCTCCAATCCATTAATAAAAGATTACAATATGAGTTGCATAAATCCTTACTGGTAACTGTGGCACTGTTGGAGTGCTTTCTTGTAGCAGAAATTGATACTCATAACCCAATTCCTATAGTATATCTCTCAATGGATATCATAGTAGTTAGTAGAAGCCACAAGAAAATCAAGCCTATACTATTCTTTAAGAGACTTAATCATATACAGAGATAGAGTTTGAGCTCAAGTGCTTGTCAACGTACGAAATTGATTACAGGGTCTAAATATTATATTGCAACAGTAGGTGTAAATTCCTTAAATTAGATTGTTACATTCCAAGATGAACTAAAAATGATGAAGGGTTAATTGTGACAGATTTATTGGAATAAATTGTTTCCAAGATTGTATCAACTACGTGTAAATAGAATTTCATGTTTGAAGAGGCTAGTTAGGGATTAAAGGATCTTAATCTTCTCACAAGCCCTGGTTACAAGGTTGATTTTGGCACTGTCTCCGTACAGGTTGTGCTATGATGGTGGCAACCGATGCCTCTTCTTTTTGGTGAAATCAGATCACATTCAGTCAATAAACACGGAATAGAATTCTATAAGAATTATTGGTGACACTTAGATTGGTTTGGGCTTTGATTTCCACATGGATGTAGGTCTAAAAATTCTCTTTAATGATGCAAGTATATATATATACTTTTGCACGCAAGATTCCCTTGATCACTCCTAAAAAACAAGTTTGTCATTAAACAATCTAGAGGAATTTCATAACCCATGCAACCATCTCCATCTAACACGAGCTGGTATAAAATTGTTCGAAAATGTAGACATTTAAAAATGAGGAGTATAGCCATTGACAGGTGAATACATGGTTGACTTGGGATATTATATATATTTTTAGTTTGAATAGTAAAAATAATTTGCGGCAATGGTATAGAAAGTTAGATCTCCTTTTGAAGGTGAAAATATGTACATGGTTGGCATTGAAAAACAACCTACTTACCTAGGGTCAGTTAAAAAAAAAAAAAAAAAGGAAATTTGACCCCATGCTCATAACTGGAGCTTCTTGGGTTAGCTTAGTGACCACTTCTGATTAGGTAAGGGGGTGTGTTCAACATACCTATAGCCTCTGATGTTGTTACAGAGAAATCAATTAGGATGCCATGAACTGTTAAATTCTTGTTGTCCACAAACTGAAGATATTCCCTTATCGGATGATGGATCATAGTTATAACTGTGGCTCATGGCATATTCATCATTCGAAAATTTATCAACAAATATTTCCATGCCTGCAGAGTGATTTGGATCTCATTTTATTAGAGGGAACAAGAAAATTCTTTAGGTGCTTGTAAATAAAATCTTATATCGACATGGCAAAATTAGTCCTTTGAAACCATAATTCCAATGGAAAATGTTTGCACAAATGTTAAATTTTCTACGAGGGAACCATATGCTGCAGTTTTTGATGGGTTCACATATAATTTTCCAAGAAGAATCATTAATAGCTTTGTCTTGGTTATTCTAAATTGTGGTGTAATGGATTTTAAAAAGAAAACCCTTGGTGGAAGAAATGTATTTTTGTTGGCAATATGATGCAGAGTGTTGTCCTTGATGACAACCCACTTGATAAAGTTGATGGCAACTTGGTGAAATGAGATTGTTGGCTATATGATGCAATGTGTTGTCCTTGATGGCAACCTACTTGATGAAGATGTTCTTGATGGAAGCCTGCTTGATGAGTTGCCTATGATAAGCAACCTATGTGTCAAAGATGTAAGAATGATGTATCTACAGATCAGTTCAGATGTGACAGAGAAAGGAATTCCAGTAAGTACCAGAAAAATGATAAATATAATATGTCACAATGTATACGCTACTTTTGTGAAGGCAACCCGCGTATGCATACAATGTATACGCTACTTTTGTGAAGGGAACACGCGTATACATTCAGGGTTAGCATATACGCAGTTTTTATGAGGCGAAGTTACATATACACGCGGAAACGAACGTTCCAAGTCGCGTATGCCCTTTTGCGCTCTAAAATTATGATACCAAGGGGCATTACCATGGTATTGGCCCATTGTATTGAGCGCTAGATTATCTAATTGATCCCGTCCAGGAATACCATCGGAGGTTGAGTGGTTTTGACTCATGGTATTGAAAAAGGCTAATCTATATAAGGAGAAGAAGATCATTGTGCAAAGAGGGTGCATGAGTTTGGGTTTGAATGAGTACTTCATTATGAAGTATATCTGTATGGAAAGGGTAACAGTTTGATGATCTGAATCTGTGATGCACCTATGAAGAAAATGATGAAGAAGTGAATCTAGATCTGAAATGTATTTGTATCTTCTAGATCCGTTTATGGAATGTTCTGATCTGAGATGAGGCGAACATGTTTCTGAAGTAAAGGGTAATATCTGAGCTATGCATCTGTTCTGAAGAAATTGCGCTGAAATGTCTGAAGAAGTATACGCTGGTTCGTTTCAGTAAAAGCGCGTGTATACACGGATCTGATGAAGGAAAAGCGCGTATGTCCAGTTAGGGTTTTCTGAAGTATGTGCAGAGGTATACGCGGGTTTATATGCATGAAGGCGCGTATATACGCAGGATCAGTGAAAGGAAAGCGCGTATGATAAACCAGGGTTTGCTGAAGTTGTGAGATGTCTGATCTGTTCTGCTGTCTTGCTGATATCTGTTTCTGATGTGTACTGCTATCTGTCAATATTGATTTGGGTAGTTCGAATATTGATTATGCTGCTATAGAGCAAGTTGTTGAATTGATGAATGTTCCTTGAGATTAATTGTGTGGGTTCGATCCAGTGTGAAAATTGATGAAACGTGGTCCATAGAGGTGTTGAGGGTTGTAGCCTTCAGTCAGGGGGTTGTAGCTCCCTTCCAGGTGAGGTTGGTAAACGAGAGGAGGGGGTCGTAGCTCCCTTCCAGGTGAGGCTGGTAAACGAGAGCAGGGGGTTGTAGCTCCCTTCCAGGAGAGACTGGTAAACGAGCGCAGGTGGGTGCCTGCGTGCTGGTATGAGTCTGCACCAGCACATTGTTGTAAGATGTTTTCTCTATAATAAAATATTGAAGGCTGAGACAATGACAGCGGTGGTTTTCTCCCGACTTGGGTTTCCACCTAAAATCCTGGTGTTCATGTGTGTTGCTTATGTGTGATGATTTATTCTGTTCTTACTGCACATGTTTACTGTTTATTGAACATCTGATGAATAAATGATGGAATTATATTAATGGCATAATTAGACCTCTATGTATACGCGAGTTTTATGAAGGGTATCCGCGTATATACGCGAGTCTGTGACAGGAAAGTAGCGTATGGGTTTTAGAGCATGAAAAGGTAAAAAAATTTGAGTATGCCCTAAATACTGATTCACACCCCCCTCTCAGTATTTTTCCCAACAATTGGTATCAGAGCAGGTCCTTCTGCAGAAGCTTGATCGCTTGAAGGAGATCCGTCGCAATGGGAAGTCATGATGGAGTAATGTCTATAAAGCCACCTCTATTCAATGGAAGTAATCTGATATTCTGGAAGGTACAAACAAAAGAATATTTACAAAGTCTTGGTGCAGAAGTGTGGGCAATCGTGGAAGAAGGGTATTCGTATCCAGCAAGTATTCCTACTGATGCAGCAGAAAGGAAGAAATATGAAATCAATGCCAAAGCAGTCAATGTTTTATTGGGAAGCATGTATGAACCAGAATTTTCCAAAGTGATGCAGCTAAATTCAGCAAAAGAAATATGGGACAAGATCATTCTAAGCTATGAAGGAGATACAAAGGTAAAAAATGCAAAACTCCAGACTCTCAGAATTGAATATGAAAATTTAAGGATGCATAGTGATGAGAGTATTGCCAGTTTATTTTTACATCTGGATGATATTGTGAATCGTATGAGAAGTTTGGGTGAAACTATAACTGATACTACTCTGGTTGAAAAAGTCTTAAGATCTTTGACTTCAAAATTTGAGTCAAAAGTAGCAACTATTGAAGAAAGGCAAGATCTGCAAACTCTTACTATTGTTCAACTACATGGTATTCTGACTGCTTATGAAATGAGACAAGGAGGTCCCTCTCAAATCAAAGAAGCTACTTTTAAGGCATGTGCAAAAGGAAAAGAAAGGGAAGATGTCAAGAAATCAAATTATATATCAGAAGAAGAAGAGGCAAATTTTGTGAGATAACTCCAACTAGGAACTGGAAGATTCAAAGGTAAGCTCCCCTTCAAGTGTTTTGATTGTGGAAGAGTTGGTCATTATGCTACTAGATGTCCTTATAGAGAAAATCATGAAAAAGGAAAGAGTTATTATGCAAATAAAGATAATGATGAAGTATCTAATGAAGATGAAGAAGATTCTGACAAAGATCTGCTAGCGCTTATGGAAAAGAAGCAAAAGAAGAAGACTACTCAAAAGGAGACATCTCAGAAAACTTGTGTGGTAGAAAATAAAGAAGATAAAACAGATACTGATAGTTTTTCTTGTGATTCATCTTCTTGTGCATGTAATAGTGAAGATAGTGAAATGAATGTTATGGATCTAGAAGAAGCTCTCAAGAATAAAGTTGAAGAACAACAAAGAGCATCTAATAAGCAAGAAGTCATCTACAATGAGATGATCGCTCAAATGAAAGGACAGATAGAAATACTAAATGAACAGGTAGAAAAATATCAAAGGTTCCATGCTTATGCATCCAATCGAACTAAAAGACTAGAAGCAGAAATCGACGATCTAAATGCAGATCTCGAAAAATCAAACAAGAAGAATGAAGGACTTGAAGCTGGAATCATCTCTCTGCAAGCAGATCTTGAAGCATCAAGTAAGAAGAATGAGGAACCTATACAATCATTTGAAAAGGAAGCTCTTGAAGCAGAAATTTTAAAATTGAATGATCAAGTTGAAGAAGGAAAAAGGGGTGAAGGAAGTATGAAGAAGAAATGCCAAAAATTGGAGGTTGAGGTAAACATTCTCACAGGTAAATTAGAAGAAAAGGATAAACTCTTGAGGTTTCAAGATAGTACTAAGATTCTGGACAATATTCTTAGTAATCAAAGGTCTCCTGCTATTAAACTTGGTCTTGGTTTTCATGAAACTGTTAAAGGAGAATCTAGTTCACAAGGAAGTGCTAAAGATTCAAAGAACATCAATGCAAAACCTGAAGTATTGAAAGAAACAAAAGGTCAACCAACAATGATGAATTCTCAAAGGAAATCATTCAATAATGTTGAATGCTTTAAATGTCATAATTATGGGCATGTTGCAGCAAATTGCAGAAGTAGATCATTCCAGTCACAATCAAACAGATTCTATTCAGAAAGGTACTCTGGTGGCTTCAAGGGATATTGTTTTTCATGCAACAAGTATGGGCATAAAGCAGCTGATTGCAATAGAAGAAAGAATAGAAGAACACACTATGATCCTTATGCTTACTTTTCTGGTCACATAAGATGTTATTCTTGTAACAAGTATGGACATGTGGAAAAAGAATGCAGGATGAAAAAATATGAGAAATTGGATAACTTCCAGCCCGCAATAAGAAGTTTCAAGAAAAGCTGGAAAAAGAAGGAGGACCGGTCAGAAACGTAGGGAATACTGACCCTACTGTAGTCATCCGCTTCTGAAGTTTACTTCTCTTATTGACTGCAGGAATGATGTGAATGTATCATCACAGGGGGAGCGATGTATGGTGATTTCCATGATTGTTTTGGTAATTCTGAGTATGTGTATTTCTGACAGTGCATCTGGTGTGAAGAAAAGACATGAACAGAAGGTACAATTGCAGGGGGAGATGAAGGTGTGAAATTTTCTATATTTCACTTTCCATACACGGGTTCAATGAAACAAAGTCACGTATACACGCAAGCTCCAGCAAACACAGTCGCGTATGAATTGATGATAAGAGAATTTATATGATAGCTAAAGATCTGGAGCAGAGGGTCAGGGGGAGCATCATTCTGACTGTTAATAACTGTATTACTGACTCTGTATCAACTTATTTTCTCAGTTCTAAATAATGATGATATGATAATTGGTTTCTTATGTTGAAGATCATGGATGAGCCCGGATCGATGAAGAGTATCTGTTGGATGAGATGGAAGTCTTATGATTCAGAGATATGGACAAATCATGCAAAGTTTGTTGCTGATGACTTGCTGTTGAAGGTGTTCAGGTTGCACAAGTTAAGGAGGAGCCTTGGCCATATGGAAAGGATGCATTGGATGCACAGCTTCAGGGGGAGCATTGGTCTTGATGAGTATAATGCATTGTTGGCATTATGATGATTCTGAAAAAATGATCTCTTTCTTGAGGTCCTTCTGGTATTTGTCATGAAAAGTCATATTTGTAATTTGATGAAAAGATCATGATGAGACCCATGATGTAAAATTGTAATATTCAGTCATGTAAGGACTTGTTCTAATTTGTAAACCCACGTGGTTGGGTAGTTGAGTCAAAATATGTAAACCCACTTGGTTGGGTAGTTGAGTCAAAATGTGTAAACCCACTTGGTTGGGTATTTGAGTTTCATATGTAAATCCACTTGGTTGGATCGTTGATGTATGTTTGAGTCCTTGGTGATAGGAAAAGTCATAGAGTCATGTACTTCATTGAAAATATAGCGTGAACTCAGGGGGAGCATGGTAACTTCAATACACATCAGATCTGCATGGGAAGCAAAACCTTGTCTTGGTTTTGATCCGCCCTTTGCCCTTGATGTCAAAGGGGGAGAGTGACATGGTGTTTGAATAAGGAAAGAATATCATGATGCTTAATGTAACTATCTCCTGTGGTGATAAAACACCATCGTGGTTGCCATCAAGTCCAAAGGGGGAGATTGTTGGCAATATGATGCAGAGTGTTGTCCTTGATGGCAACCCACTTGATAAAATTGCTGGCAACTTGGTGAAATGAGATTGTTGGCTATATGATGCAATGTGTTGTCCTTGATGGCAACCTACTTGATGAAGATGTTCTTGATGGAAGCCTACTTGATGAGTTGCCTATGATAAGCAACCTATGTGTCAAAGATGTAAGAATGATGTATCTACAGATCAGTTCAGATGTGACAGAGAAAAGAATTCCAGTAAGTACCAGAAAAATGATAAATATAATATGTCACAATGTATACGCTACTTTTGTGAAGGCAACCCGCGTATACATACAATGTATACGCTAATTTTGTGAAGGGAATCTGTGTATACATTCAGGGTTAGCATATACACAGTTTTTATGAGGCGAAGTTGCGTATACACGCGGAAGCGAATGCTCCAAGTCGCGTATGCCCTTTTGCGCTCTAAAATTATGATACCAAGGGGCATTACCATGGTATTGGCCCATTGTATTGAGCGCTGGATTATCTAATTGATCCCGTCCAGGAATACCATCGGAGGTTGAGTGGTTTTGACTCATGGTATTGAAAAAGGCTAAACCTATATAAGGAGAAGAAAATCATTGTGCAAAAGGGTGTGCATGAGTCTGGGTTTGAATGAGTACTTCATTATGAAGTATATCTGTATGGAAAGGGTAACAGTTTGATGATCTGAATCTGTGATGCACCTATGAAGATAATGATGAAGAAGTGAATCTAGATCTGAAATGTATTTGTATCTTCTAGATCTGTTTATGGAATGTTCTGATCTGAGATGAGGCGAACATGTTTCTGAAGTAAAGGGTAATATCTGAGCTATGCATTTGTTCTGAAGAATTGCGCTGAAATGTCTGAAGAAGTATACGCTGGTTCGTTTCGGTAAAAGCGCGTGTATACGCGGATCTGATGAAGGAAAAGCGCGTATGTCCAGTTAGGGTTTTCTGAAGTATGTGCAGAGGTATACGCGGGTTTATATGCATGAAGGCACGTATATACGCAGGATCAGTGAAAGTAAAGTGCGTATGATAAACCAGGGTTTGCTGAAGTTGTGAGATGTCTGATCTGTTCTGTTTTCTTGATGATATATGTTTCTGATGTGTACTACTATCTGTCAATATTGATCTGGGTAGTTCAAATATTGATTATGCTGCTATAGAGAAAGTTTTTGAATTGATGAATGTTCCTTGAGCTTAATTATGTGGGTTGGATCCAGTGTGAAAATTGATGAAACGTGGTCCATAGAGGTGCTGAGGGTTGTAGCATTCAGTCAGGGGGTTGTAGCTCCCTTCCAGGTGAGGTTGGTAAATGAGAGCAGGGGGTCGTAGCTCCCTTCCAGGTGAGGCTGGTAAACGAGAGCAGGGGGTCGTAGCTCCCTTCCAGGAGAGACTGGTAAATGAGCGCAGGTGGGTTCCTGCGTGCTGGTATGAGTCTGCACCAGCACATTGTTGTAAGATTTTTTCTCTATAATAAAATATTTAAGGCTGAGACAACGGCAGCGGTGGTTTTCTCCCGACTTGGGTTTCCACCTAAAATCCTGGTTTTCATGTGTGTTGCTTATGTGTGATGATTTATTCTGTTCTTACTGCACATGTTTACTGTTTATTGAACATCTGATGAATAATTGATGGAATTATATTAATGGCATAATTATATCTCTGTGTATACGCAAGTTTTATGAAGGGTATCCGTGTATATACGCGAGTCTGTGACAGGAAAGTAGCGTATGGGTTTTAGAGCATGAAAAGGTAAAAAGTTTTGAGTATGCCCTAAATACTGATTCACCCCCCCTTCTCAGCATTTTTCCCAACAAGTTCAAATTCATATATTTTGATAGAGATATCACAAATTATGACATGCTTACGCTATTCTTTTCAAAAAACATAGAGTACTGCCGCATATTAAGAAAAATTTAAGTATAAAAGATGATGAAAAGAAAAAAATCGAAGCATGAGAGAAATCATTCAAAACAACACCCACAAAATAATCTTGGAACTTTCTAGAAAAAAAATTACTAAAAGTTCACAACTGTGAAATGGAACAATAGATATGGAAATTAGAAAGATATACCTGTAAATTCAACCAAACTGCAACTGGTTGATATTGAGTAATGCCTTATAGTTGAAGCAATGGATAGATATTGTCAAATGCATAAAGTGGGATTGAAATACTTAACTTGCTACAAAAAATGGAAGCATGAGATTCTTATAACTATTCAAATTAAACAAAATCATGAAATTCCACTATGCATGTATATATTCCCCAATTTAAATGCCCATCAACTATAATATCTATTAGACTTTGGCCATTAGAGGTAACACTACGTATATTCTGTTATTATAAGAGGTTCTCGAAAAGTTGATTAAAGGAAACATGTACCATGGCATTACTGCATACAAATAGTAGGCTCTGTAACTAGTTCTGGTAGGCTCTTTAACACATATGCATCTAGGTGATTTGCAGACACATCATTCATAAGAAATGGAGTCTCCTGAGAAATTAGAGCTTTTATTACAACTTCTCTTATTTATACTTGTGATTTAATTTATTCTTCTTTATCTTAGATGGTGTCTTCGTTAGATTATTATGTTCTTCATCAATTCAATTATCAAATACATAAGAGACACAATATTTAGGCTTGCAAGCCAGGGCCAAAACCTCTCACTCTTTGAGAGGAAAACCCGGTCATAAATTATTAATGGAATCATATTCTTCATGCATAGCATCCTTCAAAACTTGATGCTTTATGGCTTCTTCAAATGATCCAGGATCATATTGTACAATTAAACCCATGGCTACTAGGTACCCTTGGTACATATTGGGCTTCTTGCTTTCACAGAATGTCCCCCTTGGGGCAATATGTCTCTCAACATATTTTAGAGTGTCTCCAAGCCATGAGGGTCTCATTTTATTAGAAGGAGTTGGATCAATAAGATTCATCGGTCCTTCAACATCGGGTATAGTTTCATCCTTCAATTCTTCCTGCCCTCCAGCTTCTTCTTCTTCTTCTTCTTCTTATTCTTTGTCTACCTTTGAACTAGGAATATTTCTTACTTTATTAAGGGCAGCATATTCATCGAAGGTGACATCGTGGCATATATCCAGTTCTCTTTGACCATTCATATAGATTCTATATTCCTTTTAGGTTTAACTGTAGCCCACAAACATTCCCTTCTTTCCATAAGCATCTAACTTGCTTCTCTTTTCTTTCAGCACATGAAAATAAACAATACTTCCAAAAAATATAAGGTGGGAGACCTTTAGGATTTTTACCAGAAAAGACTTCCTAAGGAGTTTTGTAGTCAAAAGCAAAATGTGGGCATCTGTTTTGAGCATACACAACAATGTTCGTAGCTTCTCCCCATAGAAACTTCAGAAGACCTTGGTCATATAGCATGGCACTGGAAACTTCCACAATCGTATTGTTATTTATTTCAACAATAGTATTTTGCTTAGGAGTATACACAGTTGTGGTCTCCCTCTTAACTCTAGCTTCCCTACAAAATTCATTGAATTGATTTGAATAATACTAGGTCCCATTATTGGTCCTCGAAATTTTTATTTTCTTCCTGGTTTGATTTTCAACCAAGGTCATGAAGGTACAAAACCATTTGAATGATTCATTATTCTTCTTCAAGAAATATATCCATGTTTTGAGGGAGAATTAATTTATAAAATTCATGTAATAGGAACACCCTGCAAAGGATGTCACAGGCGGCCTACCAGATAGATCAGAATGTATCAATTGCAAGATATTTGATGTCTCTGTGACACTTCAGGTAAATTTTCCCCTTGTATGCTTCCCTTTAGCACAACCCTGACATATACCTTCATGATCATATTTAAAATTGGGCATCATTTTCACCACCTTCCTTGCTTCGAGAATGGATTTGTAATGAAGTTGTGCAAACCTCCAATGCCATAGCTCAGTTTGAAGATTTGTATCACATGACATGGCCCCCAAAGGAATTCCTCCAACTTGATAGAGTGTATCAACTCTAAAACCAATAGTAAGAGCTTCATTGAAGTTCTTCAGCCAGATTCATACCTTTCCACCAATGAATGCCACCTAGAATCCTTTGTCTTCCATTGTCGAAATGGACAGAAGGTCTTGTTGAAGCCTCGAAAATAATTGCTTCAAGAATTGGGGGAAAACCACCCGGTCCGGACCTTAGAATAACTCCTTCTCTGTTTGGGATGGTGGCTCCGACTGGATTTGTAGGACTAGTTTCCTAATGATGAAATGGATTGGTGATGGGGTGTTTGTGCAAGTAGATAATGAAACTAACTAATTTAAAACAATCTATCTAAATTAATCTATGACTTGCAAATAACTCTAAAACTAACTCAGGTATAAAACATGAATACGACTTAAAGATTGTTTCAATTAACAAATAACCATGAAAATGTATAATTTACTTAAAAGAAAGATGCAGTATCATGTAATGATAAATCTGTTTAAGAAATTAAACAGAGTTATAATAGCACATCGCATTCATAAATTTATATCGTTTACACACACTATGAAAGATGATATCCCTCTATCTTCGTAAATGATATGATAAAGAAATATTTAAGAAACAAGTATATATAAGAGATAGCAAATTTTAAAGAGAATATTTCATCACATAAAGAAAATAAAACAGAATCGATAGAAATACCAGATACATTTGATATCTTCCTGATGCAATTTGATATTCCGATCCTGTGCTTTAACTTAGAGCAATCTTCAAGGTACATAAATGCAACTCTCAAAATAATTCACCATGAAATCACAAGAATCTTGCGCTTTAACTTAGAACAATCTTCAAGGTACAGAAATGCAACTCTCAAAAATAATTCACCATGAAATCACAAGATATGATCCTTTATAAAAATAAGATAGTCAAGGAGTACATAAATGTATTGTCCAAGCCCAAAAATATTACAAGTTCAGGACCCTTTCTAAAATGCTTGAAAGGGGTTTAAATAGGAAATTTGGAAAAAAAATTAACTAAAACTTATGCTAGAAATGATCATCGGAGATCCGAGAATAGGATTGCGATATCCAATAAAACAGATTAATTGAATTTCTTCAATCCCCAATGTGCTAAGCTGGAATATTTTAAACATATGCTCAACTTTGGTTGGATCAATCAACCTCGAATGCAACTGACTGGTGTATGTGGCATCAGAGAGCTCTAGAATGATGAAATTGATGGCATTAGAAAGGCATTTGATTGCCATCTACTGAATGTGTGGTTTAATCAAATATGTCCATAGGACATCCCATGCAATTTCTTGTATTTTACTAATTTTTTGATTCTGATTGATTGATTCCTGCTTCCACCTAGTATCAGTTTCTTTTACCCTTAGCAGCTTTCCTAGAGTACAATCCAAAATTAAATTAGCTGCATATAGACTATCATTAACCAATTGTGTCAGATTTTTCATTATGGTTTTTGCTCTTGATGTAGCATGGTCTTCTTTAATCAGCCGCGTTTCCCATTCAGCAAATAAAATCTCTTTATTCTTTTCTTCAATTTTACGAACATTTGCAATCTTTCCCTATTCTGAGTCCTTCCATGAAATAAATTCTGAAATCTTTTCATCTGCATTTTCATATTCTATTCTTGTGTTGACTTCTTCATCGGTGAGAGATGATGTTATTTCACATAAAGCTTCATCTTGTGCAATTTTCTAACAGAGATCATCCAACTGTTGAGATAACAACTTACTTGTTTCCAGAGCTTCTGTTTTGAATTGGTAAATTTTAGGATAATCCTTGAATTTATCCATTCTCACTTGAAATATTTTACTTTTCTCTTCTTTGGCAGTCTTTTCATTTTGCAACAATGTCTGCAATTTGGATACCTCTTGAGACAACTGTTTTTGTTTATCTAAAGATTGCTGATCAAGCTTCTACTTTTCAATACTCAATTGTTCTTCTAATTGTTTGACTTTGAGTCTTTCTTCTTCTAACTGCTGCTCTAACTCTAATATATTTTGCTAATCACCTATTTTTCTTTCTTCTAATAATGCTATCTGTAAGTCTTTTTTTTTAACCAATTGAGTGACTTCAGTAGCTTTATCTACAGTGGCTGCACTATAGGCACCTACATATTGTGATAGTTTGGTAAGATCCTCTGAAGGATTTACTTCAGTTTTTTTCCAAACAACATTCATTAATTCAACATATGAAGTTGCAAGTGGTCCTTGATCGATCCTCCTTCTCCTTCTTTGTTTTATGACAATAGCCCTATGCTTAGGGCTGTAAAAGATATCCATAGGAGGTATGTATTCAACTCTCAACACAATTTCTTCAGATGGATTTTCGGGAATGATCTCAATATCCTGATTGTTCAGATTATCAACTTGAGGATTGTTTTGTTCTCATATTTGCTGAGCGAATTGTTCATACTATTGTAGCAAATGGGGAGTAATAATCATTTCAGCAGAATTTCCCTCTTTCTATGAGGTATTTTCTCTTTCAAGTTGATCATCAGGCTTATTACTTGTATCTTCTTTTTCAGACTGCACATCAGGCTTGCTACCTGTATTCTCCTTCTCTGACTGCACATCAGGCTTCCTCCCTGTATTCTCCTTTTCAGACTGCATGTCAGGCTCGCTAGTTGTCACTTCTTTCTCTGTTTTGTTGGTTGTATCTTCCTTTTTCTTTTCTTCTATTTCAGTACTTTTATTTGCTTGTAAAGGAATCCTCAGCTGGTCAAGGGGAACTTTAAGTAATCTCTGGCTTCTGATTTACATAAATTTATTCATATCTTCTTCTTGAAACTTAGATTTAGCTAGATCATAAAATTCGGAAAATTTCTCAATTGAGACAAATAAATCATCAAAATCATCAGCCTCATGCTCAAACTTAGCAATTTGGACCAAAGTTGTGAAATCAAAAGCTACTTTATTTGGATCATATCGCCTGCCTGGAACAGTTGCAAGCTTAAGATCTCTTATCTTAAAGGCTTCTTTTTCAGCATGTTTAAAATCATTAAGGATATAGGTTCCATAATGAAAAGGAAAGGTAGGCCACATAAATTTTTTGGAACTCTTTAAACACCTAGACATCCCTCTTTCTGTCAACTGGTAATAGATCTATTGAGCTAAAATTTTATCAGGGACATATAGAGGTAAGACATGAGGCTCAACAATGCTTCCAAATATTCTAATATAGGTCAACTTTTCTTCACCGAACAAATTTATAATTTGGGATAAGTCAAGTTTTGCCTTATCAGAGAGTCGAGGAGGAGGTTGGTTAAAAATGGTCTGGTAAATAGGCAACATGTAGCCATGGAAAATTCTGTATACATGGTTCTTGAAATGGGCTTTCAACAAATACTTATCGTAGATTTGTATAGGGATAGGATCTTGAGGAGTCCATTTCCAACCCAGAATAGGAAATTCAAAATTAAAACACAAGGCATCTAAAATATAAGCACAGAAATGAAACAGGGGAACATTTCGAGTATGCTTATTTCTTCTATAATCCAGAATCTTATTTTCTATTTTGTCCGATAGAATAACTAACCAATCCATAACAACAAAACCTACAACAGCCTCAATCATGGGTACCATTTGAATAGAAAACCTTGCCGAATTATTACTCCCAAAAAGTCTGCACATCATTGCAGCAACGTAGCAATATGGAGGTGCGAGAGACCCTACATAATACATACCCGAGGCATCGTGCTTATGTTTGTCTAGATCTCATCTCCATTCCTTAATTATGTTTGATTCGATTTCATTGCTTGAGGTGAAATCTTCTATGAAGGATTTATTGTAGGTCTTTTGAGGATTTGGCAGATGGTACATTTCTTTGATGTCTTCTGCTCTAAAGGATCCAAAAATCTTCCCCCCAACTGTTATGAATGTTCTATTTATGATGGTGGTGTTGTCTATCACCCATCGTATTATTTCATAATATGGGGATACACTCGCCCGAGCTGCAATTCTATGAAGAAAAGAATTTGCGAGTTCTTTAAGGGGATTATCATCTGAATTTGATTCTTCATCTGGCACCGTTGCCTTTACCTCTGTGACTGTAGGGTTTTATTTTTCAAGAAAATTATAGACGGATTCCTAGGAAAGCTTCCCGAGACCCTGGCACATAGTATCTGTAACTAGATTTATCTTGGCTGACTTTTCCTTTGGCATTGTGGTAATGGCAACGGTCTTTGAGGTGGCAACAACTCTTGATTTCTTAAGTTTCTTGGACAATTTCTTTATCTAGTATCATTTCACTAACTTGGCGAACGAGAGGGTTTGATGTTCTATAGACCTGTGAATGATAAAATCCTCTTAGAAGCGGGCAAAAATCAAGTCAGAATAAACACCATTAAGTAAAAAGGAAATCATTAAAGGATAATGTTACGAAAGATTTTATTCATGATCCCAAATTGGTTAACTCCGTATTAAAATTTAATTCCTTAAAGGAAAATCACTTTCACGCATTCATAATAGAATCGATTACCATAATTCATTTGATTTTCGAATTAATGATGCTCGTACACTCGGAGATCAGCGATATCAAAATCTTGATGCAAGATTTATCTTTTGGAACTTCCGATTGCGATTTGCCGATGTGCGAAATATAAATAGCGAATGGTTTATTGCATCAGAAGTTTCCAAATGGAATTGTATTATAAATGTGATTTTCCGAAATGCGATTGCGATTGGTGATACTACATTGTTTATCGCATCGGAATTTTCCAATGGAATTGTATTGTAAATGTGATTTTCTGAAATGCGATTGCGATTGTAGTGGGGTCCATCGCATCGGATATTTTATAAAACAAGTAGTTGTGATGTTTCTTTTTTGAAATACGATTGCGATTATGACATCGCATCGGAGTTTATTAAATATAACTAAATGAAATATAGCTTATTCGAAATGTGATTGCAATGAGTTACATCGCATCGGAGTTTTGCAAAGAAAATATGAAAACATAACACTCTACCGATTTGTGATTGCGATTTACTTTATCGCATCAAAATTTTTAACATGAAGACTTTTATACTTTGTGGCGATGTGATATAATCTTTATAGTTGATCGGGTTGGAATAAATTTAATGTTACATTTTTTTATTTTCACTTGAGATATGAGATATGCGATACATGCTTTTTAATCAATGAATTTTTTTTATTGTTTTATTTTATGATGATCGGATTTCCTCAAAGTTTTTTATTTCTATCTAAAAAGAAAGGGGACCCATTTCTAAATGAAATTTATTCTAAAATTATAAAATGGGGAGGGTTGTTGTACAGTACAACAATTGGAGATTCACTGGAAGAAACAGTTATCTCTGAAAAATAAAATGAACACTATACTTTTAGTAAGTAAAAATTTTTAAAGATAATGAAAAATATCTTAGAATAATTTAAATAAAATATAACTCTGAAAAAGAAATAAAAATCACTTACAACCTCTTTTTAGTTCCTCAAAAATAAAAATAAAAATTTTTGGTTTTATTAAGCCTTGATTGGTTGATAAAGATAAATAAGGGGTCCTCTCCGTTCTTAGCTTTGTGATTTACTTTGTTGTCATAGGTAGTGCCTCTGCTTCCTGCAAACGTCCATAGTCTCGATAGGGTTACCTTTTAACCATTAATATTTAATTGTCCCATCCATGTAAGAGCATGACTCTTTACAAGATAAATTCATAAGATATACTATCTTGTTTTTTCTCTTTTCTTTTAATTTAAAAGCCATTGTTCTAGTTTGGTAGCCAGTTGATAACAATGCCATTCAGCAGTTGTAGCTAAACTGAACAAGCTAGCTCATGATGAGACCCCTTGTCTTATGATTATAAACCATTACCCTGTTTTGGTATGCAGTAGTGGTAATGTTAGTCTCATTACTTCTTATGATCATGGTAAGCAGGCTCGTGATGAGACCTCTTATCTTTTAATATTAGATAGATAATTTCTTAGAATTACATTCTAAAAAATCACAACCTTAATGGATGGGGTGAATGATTTTTCTCCTTAAGGGTGAATGGATGACAATTTTTAGAGTTTTGAGTGCCAAAATTGGAAAAGACTTTAATTTTTATGGATAACCATCTCTCTGCTCAACAAAATTTAAAATGATTTACAATATTTTTAAGTTTTCGGAAGATTTTGCAAATTTTTAAACAGATTTTCAAAGTTTAATGTTTTATTTAAACTATCTAAAACTGTAATAATTTCCTTATTTGTTTTTTTACATAAATAAGTATTTATAATATTTTCTCAAAGATATTTTCAAATAGTAAAAAGTCAATTAAAGACTATTAACAACCTTATTTGTAAACAAACAACTTGAATAATGGAATATGTATAGGTAAGAAGGGGTCACCTTCCTAAGAAAAGAATTTTTTCAAAATAAGCCCATTCATAGTGTTAGTGTCAGTCTAGTCATACTTCCATCAGTGATAAAAATCACTCTTTTGCATTCTCATATTAGGAGTCCCATACCAATAAATTTCACCATTCCTCTAGGTCATGTATTCATTGATGGTAGTGATTTTTATTATCAGTTTTCCCTCATGAGAAACTTGTTGATTCTCATCTCTATGGTCTTTAGTCATGAGTAACTTTCACTCTCAAAATCATGTCAGTAGGTCATAGGATGGGTCTCATCATGGTCAAATCAATGAGTCAAGTGTCAATAAATATCATCAAGGTCATGAGGAAGTCAATAAACTCAAAGTCACAGCACCTGGAAGATCAAAGAGATATTTTATTTAGTTGATGTAATTTTCACCTCAAAACCATGTTTTGAGGTGAAAACATGATACTTTGCCTTTATTATCATTTATTTTGTAATTTTATGTCAGCATATGTAATAAGTCACACTTCAGAAGCTGTTATCTCCACAAAGTCATCACCCTACCTTTCAGAGAAGTTTTCCATAGCATGTTTAGCATCAAATCATGTTCCAAGTAGATTGAATAGAAATAGCTCAGAAAGAGCTTTCCAACGGTATATTACACTCTCAAAACTGACTGCTGGATTGAAATTTATGCCTAAGTGAAGTAAAAAGTCCCCTATACCCTTAAACAATCCTTTTTCTTAAATTTTATTTTATTAAAGTTTATTATTCTCTTCTATAAATCCCTTTTTCCCCTTCTGATTTACAAAATTGCATTATAAAATTGTTTAAACAAAAATGCGATTTATACATAAACCACTCCCCCACCATTACCCCTAAACTTTATAATAAGGTTTATATATATAAGTCCCTGCTGTTCCCAAACCACTTCCCCTCCATGCTTTGAAACTTTATAATAAAATTCAAAGTTAAGTTTTATTATAAAACCCCCTACTGATACTTTCCCTTCCCTTTCCATCGCAATCGCAACATTTCAAAGGGGTGTCCCGATTGGCCCTTTGCCAAACCTTCGATGCGATTATATTGAGAACTCCCGATTAACCCCGTCCAATGTACATCCTGACCATTGATCGAACCCCCTAATAAGATGGCCCATATGCGATCTGGCCATCGCAATTGACGATTTTATAATATTCTTCCCCCGATTGAGCGCTCCCAATTGATTCTCTCCTATTGCACTCCCGCCATCGATCTGTTCATCCGATCGGAAGGCCTGCAAGTCATCGTGCTCATCGGCATCGACAATTTCATATATCACTCTGCCCCGCTCCCCTCTGATATCCCGATGTCGATTGACCCTAGTTCCACCATAATCCTCTGCCCATTTATAAATATAAACAAGCATTTTCCTTTCTAAAAATCGAATTTCATATTAATTCATTTTATAAAGGACTTTCCCCTTCATAGTTAATCCTCATCGCATAGGAGGAAATCTATTATATGATACATCCGCCCTAATCTCCCTGATCCCGATTGTGATTTCCACGGGCCCCACTTTAAAAATCCCTCCGCTCCTTCATACAAAAATCACCTTTTCCCTTTGTAAAAGCGTCGAAAACATTTTTATTTATTTTTCACTATCCCTTTGGCTTGTTCTATTATTCCATCAGATCTATGCCAATCGCATCGGACATTTTCCTCCTCCCAATACTTCGGCTCCCTTTCCCCTTCCGATCTCAATTGCAATGATACCATCTCATGCCACATTTGAAATACTCCATTTTATATTATGTCCCCTCTACCCATTGGTTCTGATTACGATGCCAACCTCACTTCCTTTCCCTTCCCTTTTCCCATTCAAAATAGATTTCTCCCTTCACTAAAGGCATAGTTTCATTTCAAAGACATTTTATTAAAAAGTTGGTTTTCTTCAAAGCGACAGTCAAAGGCTGAGAGTTAATAATAAAAAAGAGATTCTTACAACAGTAGGAAAATAGGATCTGATTGCCTATTTTCTGTTCAAACAGTGTAATAGTGAATCTTTCCAAGTAGTAAAATGTAATGGTGTACATTCTTTAGGGCAGATTGTTGGTTCTCTTTCCTATCTTAAGATTTTAGTTCTTGAGCTGTTAAAACAACTCCATTTTTCTTTGGATCTGTGTTTCCACATTTAAGCATATTTAATATAACTGTAAATCATTTGTAAATCAGTCGGTAACTCAGAACTAGGGGAATAGTGTGGAAAAGAACGCCCTGCGTTCCATTGTAGCAGTTTTGGATAGGGAATTAATAAGAGATTCAGCTTTGATTTTTGGGATCCATGTGGTATGAGTTTTAGCATTTTTTCTCTCCTTTGTGTTCATATGTAAATTTTTATGTGTTCCATTCCTTCATAAAAATTTCTGGTTGAATGCTTTCATGATAGAAAGGTAGAATCCATTTTATATGCTCTTCCTTGGGAAATCGTTCATACTTTGTGTTCTTCTTCTATTTGAAAATGATCCATCTCCTATGCCCTTTTCAGCCCCTCACCAGTCTTCCCATCCCATCCTTATTTAACTTTATTGCTAAAATTTCTTGCCTACCTTGCCCCATGAAATACCCTGTATCCTGATTTTATTCCCCAGTTTCAAACTGTCCTATTTGTCCCACACATCCCTGAAAAAAATTATTCATTTCATTAAAATGTTTTTCCCTTTTTTTATACCTAGCCTAGAATCAGTTTCATTATTATACTTTGTTGAATATCCTTTTACGGGGAGAGCCCTCTCCTAACCTTGTAAGGCTAGCTACAAGGCTAAGCATGGTTTAGATGTTGCCATGTTTTGCCCTTTTTTAGCCTGGGGTCCATACTGGGGACGCGATTTGACTATCTTCGAGCTCGCACTCTCGGCGCTCATTGACTGTGTTTACTTTGTTTTCAAAGAAAATCATATTTAGGCTGTGTGAAATAAAGAGTATTGAGAAACTCTGTCTGAGGTTAAACTCAGGCTATATTAAACGCGGCGAAACTTTTTAGTTGAAGTAAAAAAGCTTGATTCTTTTGCCGAAGAAATAATATTAAGTGGGACCTAGCCGTTGAAGTCAACGTGAGGAGTTAAAGTGCCAAACCTCAGTTAAAGCGTGGTTTAATTACCACCAGTGGGTTTCGAAAACCAATACAGCTTTCATCATGCCTCTTTTGGCTAGAAGAAAAACCACTTCAAAGTTACATGATCCAGTAATATTTGGGCACGTCATCTCCCCAATAATGCCCATATCACGCAAATTTTCTGGGTTAAACTTCGACCTTTGAAAAAACGCGATATTCATCAGGATCGTCTGATCTGGAGAGCCTTAGATCTGATGAAAATCACACGGTGAAAAGCACAAGCGATAATCGAGGTATGATCTGGTAGATTTTGAATTATTATATGTTTATTTAATTCATCAAAAGGTGAAATATATATGCGTAGGCCCCCGTTGAATGAAATCTATGTCGCGTTGGTAGAATAAAAGGATTTCATGGTATAAAGTTCGAAGGTTGGTAAATAAGGGTCACGCCATTGTTATAATATGATATTATGATCAGAGTAAAGTTCGCTTATGTGTTTAATGTGTTCCCTTATATTGCGTTAACCTTTAACATTTTTTTAAGAAGGCGAACATTGTTAAAGAGCTTCGGAAATTAATATAACTACAGCCACTTATTCCATAGTCATAATATTTCTGGTATCAGTGCTTAAAGACAGATCACCCGAGCAAATATTTTCCCTGTAAATTTCTGGATTCTGGAAAATGATTTTTAGAGTCTATTAGGTTGAAAAAAAAATTGTACATTAGATATTTAACCACACTAGCTTTAAGAAGATACACAAGTGCTAATCTAGATCCAAATCCTCCCCCTGTGTTTGAGAATCCTAATCTTATCCCAAGAATTGTCAGAAGACAAGAAAGATCACTAAGTCCAAGACCTATCTTTAGATCCTATAATTGGCCGAGTGAGTGGTTTTTTGTAGAAGATCTTTCTTTTGATGAGATTTTTGAGCTTTCTTTGTTTAGAAATAACTCTGAAACTGCACTTGATGACACAGTTTTAGATCCAAAATTCCTTGTATATATTGAAGTTCAAAGAGAAAATTCCTCAATTGATGATTATATTTTGACTTCCCCTCAGTCATCTATCACTATAAATAATATCCCTGAGCCTTTAAAGTCATCAAGAACAACATTCGCTCCTCCTAATTCATCAACATTCCCATCATTCAATTCCCAGTTATCATCTCCTCCATCAACACCTCCCTTGAATCCTTGTACTAAAAATATTGTTGTAAATCCACCTAGAGCCATGGCTGCCCGGTATGCACCCCTAGTTTTACCTTAGGTTCTCAATGATATGCCTGCTGATTATCAGAGTAAAATTCTCATCTTTGATGCCACTCAAAGCATCACAGCCCATTAGCACGTTGATAAGATAAATGACTTTTTTTATCTACATGAGGTAGAGGCAGAAAATGTAACTACCAGGTTGTTTGTTCAAATATTTGGAGGTGAAGTTAGAAAGTGGTTTAGAGCCTTACAGGCAGGCTCTATTCAGACTTTGTAGGAGTTACACACAGTTCTTAGACCGGTGGGAGGTAAAGAAAACCCACTCCAAATTTTTTCTAAGTATGAGAATATTAAAAGAAATGTGGGTGAAACTGTACAGGATTATTGTCTAATATTTAATGCTGTATACAATGTTATTCCAGCTAACCTAAAACCTCCTATGGGATTAGCATTGCTTAAATTTCCAGATGGTTTCGATGTCGATATGGCATATTAGCTGCGAGAAAGACACCCTTCCTCACTTGAAGACATGCAGAAGATAGAAGTAAGTGTAGAAACGAACCTTCTAGCCAAAAGAGCTTAAACCATAGCGGAAAAGAGAGTCACAGTGAAAGAAGAAGCCTCACGTTTAGACAGCAAAATGGACACTTTGATTCGGAGAGTGGAGAAGATGGTTGATCGATTAACCTTTTCAGATAGACCTGAGCCTCAAATAATAAATCCGAATTTCAGAGGGCAGCAGCCCCAATTCAGAATCAAGCAGAGAGAACAGAGGGCGCAGGACCAAGCGCCACCACAGCAGCAAATGAAAACTCCATTACAGTAGAACTACATTCAAGGAACAGAGACAGATGATGATGATGATCCTCTGAATTAAGCAAATCATTTTTTCACCGCCGATGGTGCTCCAATTTTTCTCACTAAAGACGAAGAATACACAGTGGCGACTCTAGACATTCAAAGGGATGAAAATTTCATTTTGGCTAATGATGCAGTGTTAGAAGATGAATCTGATGATTACCAGAGAGATTACATGAATTATTTATTGGCCCAACAAAAGCAATATTCTCTGAGGAACAAATATGTTCCAGTCAGTCCCATTCAGAGGAGAAAAGATCTCCAAATGAAGAATGATGCTCAGAAGAAAGGGAAAGAGTCAGTTGACCCTTCTTCTGGCAAAGCACCTTCAGCGACTAACGTTGTAACTGAAAGGAACCATCAGAGCGCAGCAAAGGAGAAAATAGAGAAAAAATATCCTCCAGTCAAAGAGGTAGAAAAGCTCTTTCTTTTAATTTAGAAAATAACATTTCTAAACCAAAAGTGCCCATGCCCCTCACTGAGTTGGTGAAAAATAGTGCGTATAAAAACCAGGTGTCTAAAATTTTGCAAATAGACTCTGTTTTTGATATGGTTAATGTTGAGGATGACTATCTAGAACTCAACTTTGGTCTAGCCACAGAAGAATCTGAAGAAAGTAAAGTCCCTCCCTTTTACCTGAGTCTTAGATTACATGAGTTCATCTTACATAATGCTATGTTGGACTTCGAAGCCTCACATAGATTGATGCCCAAAGCCATTATGGAGAAGTTAGGACTTGATATTACTCGTAAATACCATGATTTGTATTCCTTTGACTCAGGTAGGGTCCATTGTATTGGTCTTATCAAAGACTTGGTAGTGTCTTTAGATCAAATCCCAGCCAAGAATGTTTTAATGGGTGTAGTTGTTGTTGATGTCCCACCACGGTTTGGAATGCTTCTATCTAGGTCTTGGGGTGCAAAACTTAAAGGAACCATGTAGCTGGACTTCTCTTATGCCAGCATTCCCGTGTTTGGACAACTGAGAAAGCTATATAGGGAGAAGAAAATGAAATATATGATCACTAGAAAAGAGAAGCCAGTAAATCATCCCATTAATGCAGTCCACACAGATTTAGAGTCCTTTGTCTTATATTCAGATGGTGGTTTGAATGATGAAAATGTTCAGTTGGTACAAGTAGATGAAATACTAGAGATTTCAGAAAATTTTAGGGAAGTCCTCAAGCAGGAGAAAGATAAAGTAGCAAGCACTTCTGAGCCTCCTGCCAGCCAGTAGCAAAAAGATAGTGAACAACAATAGGATGCAGAAATCAGCCAAGGTAAAGAAGAGAAAGAAGCAAATTTTCAGCATCTACAAGAAGAAGAAGAAGGAATATGGAGCATGGATTTTGATGGAACTGTCGGTAAGGATGGAGCTGGTATTGGAATGTGGATTCGGAGCCCTGTTTTTCAGCCAGAAAAGGTTCCTTGCAATGTTTGAGTATGTGCTTATAAGTTGGCTTTTGACTGCTCTAACAATGAAGTAGACTATGAAGCTTTGATTGCAGATCTGAAAATTTTTAAGAAGTTGAATGCAAAAATGATTTCTGTGTATGGAGATTTGGAGCTCATAATAAATCACGTGAAAGGAGAGTACCAAGAAAAGCATTCAAGATTGAGGGCATACAGAAATGCAGTCCTGGACATCTTGAAGACATTCCCTGAGTACACTTTGACAGAAGTACCCGGGATGTAGAACATTATTTCTAATTCTCTTGCCACTACTGCAAGCAACCTGAAGATTCCGATGAACTCCAACAACAAGTTTGAGATTTATGTCAAACATAGGCCCGCTGTTCCAGACAATTTAAGGTATTGGCAAGTATTTTGGGATGATAATGAGATTAATGTTTTTTTGCAGAGTGATGGGAAATTCAAAGATACTCCAATAGAAGGTGAGTATGAGGTTGATGATGAAGAATTGGAAGAAAATCAGATGGACATATTGCAGCTGAAAGATAATGTAATTCCTAGAGGTCTCATACCTTTAGAGGAGATTTTTGATTAGGATGATGTTGCAAAGAAACCAAGCTTGGTGCCTACTGAGAAAGGAGTTGAAGATGTGAATCTTGGAACAACTGAAAAGCCCAAGTTTGTGAATTTTTCAAAGGCATTGTCCCCTGAGGTAAAGGAAAAGTATGTTAAATTGCTTTCCGAATTTTCTGATGTGTTTGCATGGGATTATTAAGATTTGAAGGTGTATGATAAGAACATAATCCAACATACTATTCCTATCAAGTTGGATCATAAGCCATTTAGACAGAAGCTGAGAAGAATCAATCTGAAGCTACTGTCATCCATTGAAAAAGAGGTAAACAGATTTTACAAAGCAGGTATCATAGTCCCCATTAGATTTTTTGACTGGATTTCAAATTTGGTCTCGGTATGTAAGAAGACAGGAGAGATAAGATTGTGCATATATTTTCGGAATCTGAATAAAGCATCCTTAAAGGATAATTATCCACTTCCGAAGATGGACCATATTCTGTAGAGAGTAGTTGGAGCATCTAGGATGTCACTACTCGATGGTTACGCAGGCTATAATCAGATCTTGGTGCATGAGAAATACCAAGATAAAACTACCTTCACAACACCCTGGGGAGCCTTCTAGTATGCGAAAATGCCATTCGGACTGAAGAACACTGGAGCTACTTTCAAGTGAGCAATGGACATTTCTTTTGCAAATGAAAAATATGTTTTTCTTGTTGTTTATTTGGATGATTTGGCAGTATTTTCTAGTTCTGATGATGAGCACTTGCACCATTTGAGAGTTGTTTTTCAACGATGCAGAAAGTTTGGGATTTCTCTCAATCCCAAGAAGAGTCTTTTTTCCATGGATGAAGGCAAGCTACTGGGGCATATCATCTCTAAATATGGTATCTGTATTGATCCTTTGAGAGTGGAGGCAATTCAGCACATAGACCTTCCACGGAACAAAAAGGAGATCCAAGCATTTAATGGTAAAATGAACTTCTTGCGCCGATTTATACCCAATTTGGCTAAACATCTGAGAGAAATGACCAATATGCTGAAGAAGGATAGCATTTTTTAATGGACTGAGGAGGCTATCAAGTCATTCAATCTGGTAAAGTTTACTTTTTCCAATGCCCCAGTCTTGATTAGCCCTGACTACACTCAAGATTTTATTATTTTTTCATTTGATTCAGAGCATACTATGGCTGTTGTTTTAATGCAAAAGAGAGATCAAGTTGAAAAGCCAATTTCCTTTTTCAGCAGGACTATTAGAGATGCCGCTTTAAGGTATAATATTATTGAAAAACAACCATTGGCTCTTATAAAGGCATTGAAGGATTTTAGGGTCTATATTCTGCATTCACATACTATAGCATATGTCCCTAACACAGCAGTGAAGGATGTGTTGATGCAAACTGATCCAGAAGGTCGAAGAGGTAAGTGGATAGTAGCTATGTTGGAAACCCACAAAGTTGATCAAAGGCTAAGGCTTGGAGAAATTGATGGCCCAATCAAATATGCGTGCCCTGGATATAAACCTCATTATGGAAATGTCAGAGGAGGAAGATGAAGGTTTGCTTGTTCCAATTTCAGATATTTTTATACAATCCCCTTGGTATTCAAATATTGTTTATGTTCTTCAGCATCTTGCACCTCCTCTAGGAATGTCTAAAAGTAAAGGTAGATCATTGAAACTTAAATCTTCTAAATACTGCATTTTAAATAGTGCTCGGTATTGGAAATATCCAAGAGGTATTCTGCTCAATTGTTTGGTTGAAGAAGAGGCTCAGAAGGTAATGCATGACTTTCACAAAGATTATTGTGGTGTTCATTTTTTTTGGAAGACTACAACTAACAAGGTATTGAGAGCAGGATATTATTGGCCCACGATATTCTTAGATTTATATAAAACAATGATGAATTGTCATGAATGCCAAATTTTCCAAGGTAAGAAGAAATTGCTTCCTCTTCCTTTGAAACCAGTTTCAGTAAACGCTCCCTTTCAGCAGTGGGGACTCGATTTCATATGAGAAATCCATCCCGCATCATCTGTGCAGCATCGATGGATATTGATAGGTACGAATTACTTTACTAAATGGATCAAGGTTGTCCTAGCAAGGAAGGCAACTGATACAGTAATTATTCAATTCCTTGAGTCGAATATTTTATCTCGTTTTGGCTGCCCTTACAAAATATAACAGATAACGCAACAGCGTTAAGATCTAAGAATATGGTCGAGTTCTGCAACAAATATAACATAGTGCTGGGCCATTCAACCACGTACTATCCACAAGGCAACGGCCTGGAAGAATCATCGAACAAATCGCTGATAAATATAATTAAGAAAATGTTGGAGGCAGACAAAAGAAATTGGCATCGAAAGCTCATCAACGCACTGTGGGCAGATAGAGTTAGCAGTAAGAAATAAATAGGTATGTTTCCTTTTGAATTGGTTTATGGTACTGATGTTGTCTTTCCTACATCTCTTACAGTCCCAGTTATGATATTATTGCAAGAATTTGGCGGTGAGGACGATGACAATCATCGAAGTATCAATCAAATGATCCACCTTCAGGAAAAAAGAGAGGAAGTGTCACAGAACGCTATTCAATTGTAGGAGAAGATTAAAAAAATATATGATCAAAACACCAAAGAATAAAAGCTTCAGTTGGACAATGTGGTGTTAATATGGGATGCAAGAAATGAGGACAAAGGGAAGCACAATAAGTTCAACAATCTGTGGAAAGGACCATACAGGATTTCAGCATACAGGGGACTGAATGCTTTCTTGCTTTCAGAAATGGATGGCTAGGATTTCCCTGGAGGAGCAGTGAATGGTAGGCTTTTGAAGCACTACAATTGTTGAAGATAATGGATCAGAATCTATGTCACCATCATTGTATATACCATGTTATTTTTTGGTCAGATTTCAAGTACACGTTCATTGAAGTTTGGGACCCGAGGTGAATGCTATAAAACTTAAATGATATGTGTATGGTTTGATTTTATTTCAGTTTTCAGTCTTAGTCTTGAGTCAGAGTCAATATGCATATTGTCAGATTTCAGTATTTTTGACTCCATGCCCAATGGATAAGGCTACTTGGTCTACAGTGTTCTTGGCACCTCCAAGGAGCTACCATCCCCATTAGAGCCAATGTTAGTATCCGTCTAGTCATACTGCCATCAGTGATCAAAATCGCTCTTTTTCATTTTCATTTTAGGAGTCTCATACCAATAAATTTCACCATTCTACTAGGTCATGGATTCATTGATAGTAGTGATTTTTTTTATCAGTTTTCCCTCATGAGAAACTTGCTGATTCTCATCTCTATGGTCTTTAGTCATGAGTCAGTTTTGCTCTCAAAATCATGTCAGTAGTTCATAGGATGGGTCTCATTAGGTTCTAGGGTCTCATTAGGTTCTAGGGTCTCATCATGGTCAAATCAATGAGTCAAGTGTCAATAAATATCAGCAAGGTCAGGAGGAAGTCAATAAACTCAAAGTCACAACACCTAGAAGATCAAAGAGATATTTTATATTCAGTTGATGTAATTTTCACCTCAAAACCATGTTTTGAGGTGCAAACATGAAACTTTGCCTTTATTATCATTTATTTTGTGAATTTATGTCAGCATATGTAATAAGTCACACTTTAGAAGCTGCTATCTCCACAAAGTCATCACCCTTCCTTTCAGAGAATTTTTCCACAACATGTTCAGCATCAAATCATGTTCCAAGTAGATCCAACAAAAAGAGCCCAGAAAGATCTTTCCAATGGTATATTACACTCTCAAAACTGACTTCTGGATTGAAACTTATGCCTAAGTGAAGTAAAAAGTCCCCTATACGCTTAAACAATCCTTTTTCTAAAACTTGATTTTATTAAAGTTTATTATTTTCTTCTATAAATCCCTTTTCCCCTTCTGATTTACAAAATCACATTACAAAATTGTTTAAACACAAATTTGATTTATACATAAACCACTCCTCTACCATTACCCCTATACTTTATAATAAATTATATATATATAAGTCCCTGTTGTTCCCAAACCACTTCCCCTCCATGCTTTGAAACTTTATAATAAAATTCAAAGTTAAGTTTTATTATAAAACCCCCCGCCGATAATTTCCCTGCCCTTTCCATCGCAATCGCAACAGTTGAAAGGAGTGCCCAGATTGGCCCTTTGCCAAACCTCTGATGCGATTATATTGAGAACTCCCAATTGTATATCTCCCGATTAACCCCGTCTGATGTACATCCTGACCGTTGATCAACCCCCCTAATCCGACGACCCATATGTGATTGGGCCATCGCAATCGGCAATTTTATAAAATTCTTCCCCCGATTGAGTGCTCCCGATTGACGTTCACCGATTGCACTCCCGCCGCCGATCTATCCATATGATCGGACGGCCTGCAAGTCATCACGCTCATCGGCATCGGAAATTTCATATATCAATCTTGCCCACTCCCCTTTGATATCCCAATGCCTATTGACCCCTGTCCCACCACAATCCTCCGCCCATTTATAAATATAAACAAACATTTTCCTTTGTAAAAATCGAATTTCATATTAATTCATTTTATAAAGGACTTTTCCCTTCATAGTTAATCCTCATTGCATCGAAGGAAATCTATTATATGATACATCCGCCCCGATCTTACCGATTCTGATTGCGATTCCCACGGGCCCCACTTTAAAAATCCTTCTGCTCCTTCATACAAAAATCACCTTTTCCCTTTGTAAAAGCACCAAAAAAAAATTTCTTCATTTTTCACTATCCCTTTGGCTTGTTCTATTATTCCATCGGACCTATGCCAATCGCATCGGACATTTTCCTCCTCCCAATACTTTGGCTCACTTTCCCCTTCTGATCCCGATTGCGACGATACCATCGCATGCCACATTTTAAATACTCCATTTTATATTATGTCCCCTCTACCCATTGGTTTCGATTGTGATGCTGACCTCACTTCCTTTCCCTTCCATTTTCCCATTCAAAATATATTTCTCCCTTCGTTAAAGGCATAGTTTCATTTCAAAGACATTTTATTAAAAAGTTGGTTTTCTTCAAAGTGACAATCAAAGGCTGAGAGTTAATAATCAAATAGAGAATTTTACAACAGCAGGAAAATAGGATCTGATTGCCTATTTTCTGTTCAAACAGCGTAATAGTGAATCTATCCAAGTAGTAAAATGTAATGTTGTTCCTTCTTTAGGGCAGATTGTTGGTTATGTTTTCTATCTTCAGATTTCAGTTCTTGAGCTGTTAAAATAGCCCACTTTTTCTTTGGATCTATGTTCCCACATTTCAGCCTATTTAATGTAATTGTAAATCAGTCTGTAACTCAGAAGTAGGGGAATAGTGAGGAAAAGGACACTCTGCATTCCATTGTAAAAATTTTGTACAGGGAATTAATAAGAGATGGAGCTCTGATTTGTGGGATCCATGTGGTATGAGTTTTAGAATTTGTTCTCTCCTTTGTGTTCAAATGTTAATTGTTATGTGTTCCATTCATTCATAAATATTTATGGTTGAATTCTTTCAAGATAGAAAGGTAGAATCCATTTTATATGCTCTGCCTTGGGAAATCATTCATACTCTGTGTTCTTCTTCTGTTTGAAAAGGATCCATCTCCTATGCCCTTTTTAGTCCCTCACCAGTCTTCCCATCCCATCCTTATTTAACTTGATTGCTAAAATTTCCTGCCTACCTTGCCCCATGAAATACCCTATATCTTGATTTTGTTCCCCAGTTTCAAACTGTCATATTTGTCCCACACATCCCTAAAAAAATTTATTCATTTCATTAAAAAAAATTCCCTATTTTTATACATAGCCTAAAATTAGTTTCATTATTATAGTTTGCTGAATATCATTTTACGGAGAGAGCCCTCTCCTGGCCTTGTAGGGCTAGCTACAAGGCTGAGCGTGGTTTATATGTTTCCTTGTTTTTCCCTTTTTCAGCCTGGGGTCCAGATCAGGTGCTAACACATAGGAAGAGGTTCTCTCTTTCCTATTAAATCTTGCAATATGAATGTTGATGAGACTATATTTTCGACAATATAAAATGGTCCAAGCCACATCTTTTGAAATTTGGTATGCTTACCCTTATCTTCATGTGCTTTGTCCCATTTTAGAACAAGATCACCAATTTGCAAAGTTTTGGATCGGGTAGAACTTGAATCAAAAGAATATTTTATGAATTGTTGATGTTTGGTATGAACACTTTTAGCTTTCTCTCTATCTTCTTCTAATTTAAGAATTTGATGAAATCTTAATTGAATAGATGATGAAGGATTCTCTTCAATAAATTGAACTATGGCCAGATATGGAAGTACTAGGTTTGATGGTATAACAACTTCCTTTCCATAAACTAGATTAAAAGGTGAAGTACCTATTGAAGCTTTTTGAGTTATGCGATCAGCCCATAATGCAAAAAATAAAGACTTATGCCAATTCTTTTGACTCTAATAAATTTTTATTTTGATGATTTTGATGAGATTCTTATTTGTTGATTCAGCTAAACCATTATCTTGTGGATAATAATTTGCTGAATATTTCAATTTGAAACCTCTCTTGATTGCAAATTCCATTATACTATTTCCAGAAAAATAAGATGCATTATAAAAAACAAGGCATTAGGTACACCAAACCTGGTAATGATGAACTGATCAATGAATTCAATGATTGCATCAGAATTGGCTACCCTTAAAGGAATTGCTTCTACCCACTTTGTAAAGTAATCTGTTGCTGTAAGGATGTATCTGTGTTGTGTAGAAGAATGTGGAACAATTTCTCCAATAATATCAAGTCCCCATTGTTCAAATGGTTGCTCAATATTTGATGGTTGTAAAGGAAAGGCTAGTTTCCTTTGTCTCCCACTAGCAGTTTGATGAGTCTCACATTTCCTTAGATAGTCATGTGCATCTTTGAACAAGGTAGGCAAATAGTAACTTGCATGGATTATTTTGTGGGCTGTAGTCTCCTCCAAAATGTCCACCTACTGGTCCATCATGTAATTCCTGCAACACCTTGTGTGCTTCAGTTTTTTCAAGACATCTTAATAGAATGGAATCATAATTTCTTCTAAATAACACATCATCAATGATTTCAAAATGTTTGGATTTTAATCTTAAAGAACACTTATTTTTATAGCTGAGATTAGAAGGAGCATACCCGTTTTTCAAATAAAACATCAGATGAGTATATTGAGATTCAGAATCAAGAACACTTATCTGATTTACTTGAACAATATTATCTTAATATTGATGTTCTGGTATGTTGGAAGATCCTGGTAACAATCTGCAAAAACCTTGTCCTCTAACAATTCTGGCTGGCTTAATATCAATATCATATTCTTGTAAATATGTTACCTAATTAGCTCTCTTTTCTCCTACTTCCTTTTGTACTAACAATTGTCTCACTGCAGAGAATTGGACAAAAAATTTTGTATGTGTCTTTAGGATATATGGTCTAAAATGTTTGATTGATTTAAACATAGCAAAGGCTTGTTTTTCTACATCAGAGTAGTTAAGTTCGGCCCCTTGCATATTTTAACTAAAGAAAGATATTGGTGCTTCTACTTGTTGGTCACTGGGTTGTGTCAAAACAACAACATAGGATGTTTCAGTAGCCAAAGTATACATAATGAAATGTTTAGAAAAATCAGGAGTATTCAATGTAGGTGCATTAATGATTGCTTGTTTGACTTAATCAAAGGATTGTTTTTCTTTATGTAACCATTTGAAAACTGATTTTTTCGTAATCATATTCTACAAAGGTAAAACTATTTGAGAAAAATCAGGAATAAATATTTTCACAAAATTGATCTGTCCCAAAAAGAATTGCATGGATTTCTTGTTTTTTTTTTTTTTTCTCAATAAGACTAATTCTATTAAGAAAGAAACATATAGTACAATCAGAGCATGCAAAAGCAGAGCATAGAAGCAAGGGGCTGGCAATGAAACATTATCAACCTCGGACCCCAAAAGCAACCATGGAATGAACAAAAGAAAACAAGGATGACATAAAAAGGAGAGCGAAACAAAGGAAGCTACCCAGAGTGGGCAGAGACTTCCAGACGAACTTTTTTCCCTTTCTTTTTAATGACTTTGACCCAACCATTATGATTTGGCTGGGCAGGAACCAATTGTAGATTATTTTGCACTGTAGAATGAGTCTCCTTGTCTGAATCGGAGGAAGAAGACTCATGCAAACGTTTCTGTGGGATCGGAGGGGCAGAGGGATCCTCAGGGCTGGCCGAGGGGGTGACCTACGGGTGCACATCTTTCTCTCCTTCCTCTTCCAGTTCTTCCTCATCCGAGCTGGAAGACGCTAGATCATTCATGGGAGGAGGATCGCATGGTTTCCAGCTCTTGGACTTCGGTTTGCTATTGGTTTTCTTTTTTCTGTCGGGGAAGCTGGTGCATGTGTTCTGAAGATGCCCCGTCTGATAACAATGTCTGCACCGGAATGCAGTGTTCTCATAATCCAAGGTTTGTGTCCAGTGAAAGTCCCCAATTTTGAGGTTGATCTGATCAGGCAGTCCTTTTCTTAAATCTATTTCCGCACAAACTCTGCCATAGGTATAGATTCCTTTGTCCGCTCGAGAGGTATCTGTAGCCAGGAAGCGGCCCAAGGCATTTCCAATCCCTTGGAAAACCGAGACGTGCCAGAGATGAGCCGGAAGGTTCGGAAGACGGACCCAGATGGGAAGCTTGGTGACAACTGCTGAAGAGGGGTCGAAATCTGGGAACCAAGGAGTGAGAAATAGTCCGGCTGCTCCCCAGAACCATGGGCCTCCTGTTAAGGCTTTCTGATAATCTTCGCTGAATGAAAACACTACTATGAAGAAACCCTTTGAACAAAGGAAGACTTGACAGGTGTCTATCCAATTAGCGTGGATCCATTGATATAGATCTGTTGTTCGAGGCCAAAGGCCATTGAATCTGCAGATGATGGCGGACTCTGCATATATCTGAATTTTTTCGTCCAGCGATGGATTGGAGATTTCAATAGAGGGGACTTCCTCCATTTTGTCCAGAAGGAAAGGCTTGGGAGCCTCAGCTGGAATAGCAGATTTCTTGGGCGGCTGTGCATGAACCGCATCCTTATAGGAGAAGACTGGAGTGGAGGATGGCTGCCCAGGTGCTCCGTCTCTAAGTCTCAGGGAAAGCACAATCGAAGCGTCTCTATTAATGCTGTAATAAGAGAGGGGGAAAGGGTTTTCAAGTTGTTTACCTTTGTGAAGCAACCTTTGGAGCTCCGATGGAATCCCCAATCTGCGTTCGAGATTGTTTAAGAGATCTTGCACTAAATCCGAAGCTTGCACCCAATGAAACATGGTTCTGCCAGATAAAAGCGTGATCTGGATCTGGAAAGAAGAGAGGTGATTGGCCAAAAGAGCAGCCGGTTGAATATCGAAACCCTCCTGCGTCAACCTCCTATCCGGTTTGCCTTGCTTCTTCGAGAGGCTGATACTGAGTTTGTGTAAGGGAGGATCCAGGCTGTTATTGAGAGAAGCTGGAGCGATTTCAGAAGATCTGCAAGGCTGCATAGCCATTCCCTGACCAGAGCCGTATAAAATCTGCCCTTGGACGCGGCAGAGGAGGCCAGCATCAGGAATAGTCCTGCAAAATAAACCGTGGAGTGCATGATGTCGGCGTCCAAGTGATGAGGAGGCTAGGTAGCACAGCCAATCCATCATGCCGCAAAACAGTAGCCGGGAGACAGTAAATCGAGCATTCCCATCCTTCAGAATTCTGCATAGAGCTTGTGAGATAGCGACCAGGAGGGCCGCGGACTTGTCGGTGCCGTGGGAGACTGAATGATCGCCGGGAGACCAGTAGTGGATTTCCACGAGGAGCTTCCAAGGGAGCTTGGGTGCCGGGGCGATAGTCTCAGCAGCGCTGGACGAGATCAGAGAAATCAAGGTACCGTCACAGGAGCATGTTGTAGAAACCCTAAGAGCCATCGCTACTCTTACCTTTATGTGCATTGATTTCTTGTTATGTGGTAAGGAAATATCAGAAATTTCTTTCACTCTATCAAGGTCAATATATATGCCATCTTTAGACACAAAAAATCCTAAGAGCTTTCCTTCATTGAGAGCAAAGAAATATTTCTTTGGATTTAAAGAAATGCCAAACCTTCTACATCGTTCAAACATATGTTTCAAATCATGCATATGATTAGCTCTTTTCTTTGAAAAGACGGTTATTTCATCAAGATAGATAACAACTAATCTATTAATCAACCCTTTGAATGCTATATCCATAGCTCTCTGGAAAGTAGCTCCTGCATTGATCAAACCAAAAGGAATTTTTTGGTAGGCATAAGTTCCCCACTTGGTTTTGAAGGTAGTTTTCAGCCTCTCATCTGGATGTACCAATATTTGGTTATAACCTGAAAAACCATCAAGAAAAGACATTAGTTTAGAACCAGCTACTTTTTGAAGTATTTGCTCCATCGTTGGTAATGGGAAGTTATCTTTTTGGCATGCCTTGTTCAGATTTCTAAAATCAATACAGATTCTAATATCTCCATTCTTTCTCCTAACAGGAACCATGTTTGAGACCCAATTAGAATTTTTTATAGGAAAAATAATTTTAGCCTTCAAAGCTTTATTTAATTCTGTCTTGATTTGACTTCCGAGATTGGGATGAATTTTTCTTAACTTCTGTTGCACTGGTTTTACATCAGAAAGAATTGGAATTGTATGCTGAATGACATAAGTATCATAAGTTTTCAAATCTTTATAATTCCAAGAAAAGACATCTTTGTACCTATTCAGAAGGTTGATGAAAGAGATCCTTTCCTCTGAAGTTAAATCGAGTCATAAATTAACATTTTGTGGTTTAGACTCAGTACCAGGATTTACTAATTCAAACTTCAAAGTAGAAATTTGAAGTTTGGCATTGGTAACCTTTTTGAATCTATCTTTGATATCATATAGGTCTTCAAGTTTAACTACTGATTTGGGAATAAAATTTTCATTTTCTTTTGATGTGTTTTGAATATCATGATCACTTTCATCAATTATTTGGTCATCATAAGATTTTTCTAAAGTCAAGAAATTTAAGATATATTCATCATGATAGAATACTCTCCAATTGGTGACATTATCAGGTACAGAAGGTCGGAAAATTAATTCAACTGAAAACCTATCTGGACGATAATCTTCGGCTAGGAGAAGTTTGAAAGCAACATTAGCTAATAGATCAGCTGCTGAATTCTAATTCCTAGGGATAGGAGAGATGTTGAATGCTAAAAATTGAGTGGTAAGATCTTGAACAAGGGATTTATAATGTTTAAGATGATCTAAAAGACAATGGATAGTGTTTCTTACTTGTCTGATAACAATTTTAGAATCACCCTACACTTTTAGGTATTTAACATTCAACCCTATTTCTTTGTAAAGCCCTTGGATCAAGGCTTCATATTCTGCAGCGTTATTTGTACACTCAAATTGTAGTCTGCATGACAGCATATTTTTCCCCCCTTTTGGATCAACTAAAATGCATCTCGCTCCTGCGCCATCATTGGATTTTGATCCATCAAAATACAAAGAGCAAAATAAAGACTTATCTACAAGTTTATTTATAGTTTGATCAGGAGTATTAACGCATCTTGAGGAATTGGTTTGTGAGAAATTTTCAATTTGTGAAGTAAAATTATTTACAGAAATAGGTGATTTGGGTGCTGTAAAATTTCCAAGGAATGATTCAGCACAATAACCTCTGAGAATGTTATTATTAAAAGCCACAGGTTGATTTTCTTGTTCAAATTCTATTATAGTATGCATCATGTATTTTTCTCTCTCAACCTTGATTTGATTAGGTTTCCCTTTGTGGGGAAGCCACATATGAGAATAATTAGTGGCAATATAACCATTAAGCTTCGCAAACCAATCCTTGCTTAATATTAATCCATAAAACTTAGGAATATCTACAATTAGAATATCAATTCTCTCGACTATCCTGGGATGAGAAGCTAACCTAACAGTGACTAAATTAATTTCTCCCACAACTTGCAGTTTAGTTCGATCTAATTGAACAATATGTACTACAGATTTTTGGGGTTCAATGTTTAATCTTGAGCAAACTGAAGTAGGCAATATATTTGATGATGCTCCTGAATCAATCAAGCAATTATGTAAATTATTGTTATAGATCTCATAAGTCAAGAGAAAAGGAGGTGTTTGGGAATTAGATCTATCTCCAATGAGAGCAGTATCAGTAGCATCTACTTTATCTGGTGCCTTACCTAATCCTTTGGCTGCTTTGGCAATTACTCCATTTGATAGAGGAGAATTAGGTTTTGCATTTAATTCTTTCAACAACAGCTTTTTTTGATGCTTTAGCTTGTTGAGTTCATGTAAAGAGATATTTTCTCTGGTTTTCTTCATGTCTTCAATAATATTATAATCCATAGAATCAAAGACTACCAGAGTATTAGATGTTGTTGTAGGAGGATTAGAAGATGATGGTTCATTTTGAGTAGGAAAAGGAGAAGCTTTCTTTATAGTGGTTTTATCTTTGGTGTTTACGGTTGAACTTTTCTTCTTGGGGACTGTTTGAATAGGTTCTGCAGTAGATTTAATTCTTGTACTTACTGGCAGGGCTTCTTGTTCTTTTTCACTGTCTGAGTTAAGAAAAATGAAATCCCACATCCCATGTAATTCAGCTATTTCCTCCTCTTCTTCTTCTTCTGATAATGGTGGTGTATCTTCTTCTTCATCTTCCTCTAAATCTAAATTTGCATTGTATATTGAATTGGGCAGTTTAGTTTTAGTTTTCTTATTTCTTTTGAAGTTCCTAAACGGCCTATTGGTGGAAGTTTTTGCTACTTGTTTTTTAATTTTGACTATTTAATTAGACACAGTCTTCAATAATTTATGTAATCCTTCCATGTCATAAGAATCCCTAGGTGTTTTCTTCTTTGAATCATCCTTGAAACTAACTTTTTTGGATTTTCTTTCCTCATTAGCGTTCTTTTTATCCAAAGTAAATATTCGTCGCTCAACTACAATTACTTCTTTCATATTTTCAGCTAAAGTAGGTTTAGCAGCTCTATCTACAAAGATGGCTATATTTGAAGGTAAAGTTATTATATACCATTCACTTTGGACTTGCTCACTGGGTTTTGATGTTGTAGGAATTTTATTCAAAAGTTTGTTGAATCAGGACTTGAAATATTTGATACGTTCTTTGGATTCTACTCTCAAATTGGAGAGATCATTGATTAAAGTCGCTATTGATCTATCATCTCCAAATTTGGTTAAGAAATGTTCCTGAAACATATCCCAACTTGTAATAGATCCCGATGGTAATGAAAAATACCAAGATCCTACTACCCCTTGCAAATTGTAAGGGAATAATCTAACCACAACATCTTCATTTTCTACTGCATTTAAATTTATAGACAACATAAAGTTATTAATATGTTCTTCTGCTTGAATGCCAAGATCATGACTGAATTTTGGCAGCCATTTTTCAGAATGATATGGTAAATCATGCAAAGGTACAGCCATTTCAACAGCTCCTGGATTAGTCCATGGTCTTTGTGCCATTTTTGTGATAATGGTTGAGGGACTTGAAGAGACAACAGGTGTTTGAATAGATGTTGTTGGGATAAATGTACTCTTCTGGGTTTGAGTTTGGGAAGCAGTTGAGTGAGTTTGTGATGAAGAAATAATATCACTACCTGATTCCGATGGTTTTTTTTTTGTTTTAACTTGACTAGGTAAAGGAAATTTGTTTGGAGGAATACCAAGTTTTTCGCTTTGTGACCTTGTAAGAGGTTTTGAAGATACGAATTGTGAAGTAACACTACCTTCAGATAATTCAGATTATTCTAAAGATAATGAGAACCCTTAGAGTTTATGAATTAAAGATTGCACTTCAGGGGACTCAGGAAATTGATTGTATGATAGATCTAAAGCTTTGGTAGTAGGTGTATTGATGTTCCTCTCAATTTCTTCTCTAGAGATTTGAGATGTTGAAGAAATTGAAGAAGGTGATGAGGGCGAATTACTCTTGGAATGGCCTGTAGGTTTAGCTTTACTTGCCATTCATAGATTAGGCCCTCCTTCTAGCACCAAAAATGATGAAGCCTCAAAAATCGTTGCTTCAACAATTGGGGGAAAACCACCTGGTCCGGACCTTAGAACAACTCCTTCTCCGTTTGGGATGGTGGCTCCGACTGGATTTGTAGGACCATTTTCCCAATGATGAAATGGATTGGTGATGGGGTGTTTGTGCAAGTAGATAATGAAACTAACTAATTGAAAATAATCTTTCTAACTTAACCTATGACTTTGAAATAACTCTAAAACTAACCTGGGTATAAAATATGAATACGACTTAAAGATTGTTTCAATTAACAAATAACCATGAAAATGTATTATTTACTTAAAAGAAAGATGTAGTATCATATAATGATAACTCTATTTAAGAAATTAAACAAAGTTATAATAGAACATCGCATTCATAAATTTATATCATTTACACACACTAGAAAGATGATATCCCTCTATCTTCAGAAATGATATGATAAGGAAATATTTAAGAAACAAGTATATATAAGCGATAGAAAATTTTAAAGAGAATATTTCATCACATAAAGAAAATAAAACGGAATCGATAGAAATACCAGATACATTTGGTATATTCCTAATGCAATTCGATATTCTGATCCTGCGCTTTAACTTAGAACAATCTTCAAGGTATAGAAATGCAACTCTAAAAAATAATTCACCATGAAATCACAAGAATCTTGCACTTTAACTTAGAACAATCTTCAAGGTATAGAAATGAAACTCTCAAAAATAATTCACCATGAAATCACAAGACATGATCCTTTATAAAAACAAGATAGTCAAGGAGTACAGAAATGTATTGTCCAAGCCCAAAAATATTACAAATTCAGGACCCTTTCTAAAATGCTTGAAAGGGGTTTAAATATGAAATTTGGAAAACAAATTAACTACAACTTATGCTAGAAATGATCATCGAACATCCGAGAATAGGCTTGCGATATCCAATAAAAGAGATTCATTGAATTTCTTCAATCCCCAATGTGCTAAGCTAGCAGATTTTAAGCATATCCTTAACTTCGGTTGGATGACTCAGCCTCGAATGCAACTGACTCGTGTATGTGGCATCGGAGAGATCTGGAATGATGAAATTGATGGCATTAGAAAGGCATTTGATTGCCATCTGCTGACTGTGTGGTTTAATCAAATATGTCCATAGGAAATCCCATGTAATTTCTTGTATTTTACTGATTTTTCTATTCTGATTGATTGATTCCTTCTTCCACCTAGTATTAGTTTCTTTTACCCTTAGCAGCATTCCTGGAGTACGATCCAAAATTAAGTTAGCTGCATATATATTATCATTAACAAATTGTGTCAGATTGTTCATTATGGTTCTTTCTCTTGATTTAGCATGGTATTCTTTAATCAACTGTGTTTCCCATTCAGCAAATAAAAACTCTTTATTCTTTTCTTCAATTCTGGGAAGATTTTGCAATCTTTCCCTGTTCTAAGTCCTGCCATGAAATAAATTATGAAATCTTTTCATCTGCATTTTCAAATTCTATTCTTGTGTTGACTGCTTCATCGATGAGAGATGATGTTATTTCACATAAAGTTTCAGCTTCTGCAATTTTCTGACACATATCATCCAACTGTTGAGATAATAGATTACTTGTTTCCAGAGCTTCTATTTTGAATTGGTTAATTTTAGGATAATCCTTGAATTTATCCAATCTCGCTTGAAATATTTTACTTTTCTCCTCTTTGGCAGTCTTTTCATTTTGCAACAATGTCTGCAATTTGGATACCTCTTGAGACAACTGTTGTTGTTTATCTAAAGCTTGTTGATCAAGCTTCTCCTTTTCAATACTCAATTTTTCATCTAATTGTTTGACTCTGAGTCTTTCTTCTTCTAACTACTGCTCTAACTGTAATATCTTTTGTTGATCACCTGTTGTTCTTTCTTCTAATAATGCTATCTATAAGTCTTTTTGTTCTACCAATTGAGTGACTTCAGTAGCTTTATCTATAATGGCTGCACTATAGGCACCTGCGTATTGTGATAGTTTGGTAAGATCCTCTAAAGGATTTACTTCAGTGTTTTTCCAAAAAACATTCATTAATTCAACTTGTGAAGTTGAAAGTGGTCCTTGATCAATCCTCTTTCTCTTTCTTTGTTTTCTGACAACAACCCTATGCTTAGGGCTGTAAAAGATATCCAGAGGAGTTATGTCTTCAACTCTCAGCACAATTTCTTCAGATGGATTTTGGGAATGATCTCAATATCCTGATTGTTCAGATTATCAACTTGAGGATTGTTTTGTTCTCCCATTTGCTAAGCGAATTGTTCATACTGTTTTAGAAAATGGGGAGTAATAATCATTTCAGCAGAATTTCCCTCTTTCTGTGAGGTATTTTCTCTTTCAAGTTGATCATCGAGCTTATTACCTATATCTTCTTTTTCAGACTGCACATCAGGCTTGCTACCTGTATTCTCCTTCTCTGACTACATGTCAAGCTTGCTACCTATATTCTCCTTTTCTGATTTCACGTCAGGCTTGCTAGTTGTCACTTCTTTCTCTGTTTTTCTGGCTATATCTTCCTTTTTCTTTTGTTCTATTTCAATACTTTTATTTTCTTGTAAAGGAATCCTCAGCTAGTCAATGGTAACTTTAAATAATCTCTGGCTTTTGAATTTCATAATTTTATTCATATATTCTGCTTGAAAATTAGATTTATCTAGACCATAAACTTCGGAAGATTTCTCAATTCAGACAAATAAATCATCAAAATCATCAGCCTCATGCTCAAACTTAGCAATTTGGACCAAAGTTGTGAAATAAAATGCTACTTTATTTGGATCATATTGCCTGCCTGGAAGAGTTGAAAGCTTAAGATCTCTTATCTTAAGGGCTTCTTTTTCAGCATGTTTAAAATCATTAAGGGTATAGGCTCCACAATGAAAGGGAAAGGTAGGCCACATCAATTTTTTGGAATTATTTAAACACCTAGACATCCCTCTTTCTGTCAACTGGTAAGAGATCTCTTGAGCTAAACGTTTATCAGGGACATATAGAGGTAAGACATGAGGCTCAAAAATGCTTCCAAATATTCTAATATAGGTGAACTTCTCTTCACCGAACCAATTTCAAATTTGCGATAAGTCAAGTTTTGCCTTATCAGAGAGCCGAGGAGGAGGTTGGTTAAAAATGGTCTGGTAAATAGGCAACATGTAGCCATCGCAAATTCTGTATACATGGTTCTTGAAATGGGATTTCCACAAATACTTATGGTAGATGTGTATAAGGATAGGATCTTGAGGAGTCCATTTCCAACCCAGAATAGGAAATTTAGAATTAAAACACAAGGCATCTAAAATATAGGCACATAAATGAAACGAGGGAACATTTCCAGTATGCTTATTTCTTCTATAATCCAGAATCTTATTTGCTATTTTGTCTGATAGAATAACTAGCCAATCCATAACAACAGAACCTACAATGGCCTCAATCAGGGGTACCATTTGAATAGAAAACCTTGTCAAATTATTACTCCCAAAAAGTCTTCACATCATTGCAGTAGCGTAGCAATATGGAGGTGCGAGAGACTCTACCGAATACATAACTCAGGCATCGTGCTTATGTTTGTCTCCAGCTTGTCTCCATTCTTCAATTGGGTCTAATTCGATTTCATTGCTTGAGGTGAAATCTTCTATGAAGTCTTTGTTGTAGGTCTTTTGAGGATTTGGAAGATGGTACATTTCTTTTATGTCTTCTGCTCTAAATGATCCAAACATCTTTCCCTCAACTGTTACAAATATTTTTTTTGTGATGGTGGTGTTGTCTATCACCCATCGCATTATGTAATAATATAGGAATACACTCACCCGAGCTGCAATTCTATGAAGAAAATAATTTTTGAGTTCTTTAAGGGGATTATCATCTGAATCTGATTCTTCATCTGGCACCGTTGCCTTTACCTCTGTGACTGTAGGGTTTTCTTTTTCAAGCAAATTATAGACTTCTTCCCAGGAAAGTTCCCGAGACCCTGGCATGTATTATCCATAACTAGCTTTATCTTGGCTGGATTTTCTTTTGGCATTGTGGTAATGGTAGCGGTCTTTGAGGGGGAAGCAGCTCTTGATTTCTTAAGTTTCTAGGACATTTTCTTTATCTGGTATCGTTTCACTAACTCGGCGAACGAGAGGGTTTGATGTTCTATAGACCTGTGAATGATAAAATCCTCTTACAAGCGGGAACAAACCAAGTCAGAATAAACACCATTAAGTAAAAAGGAAATCATTAAAGGATAATGTTACAAAAGATTTTATTCATGATCCCAAATTGGTTAACTCCGTATGAAAATTGAATGCCTTAAAGAAAAGTCACATTCACACATTCATAATATAATCAATTACCATAATTCGTTTTATTTTCGAATTAATGATGCTTGTACACTCGGAGATCAGAGATATCAAAATCTTGATGCAGGATTTACCTTTTGGAACTTCCGATTGCGATTTTCTGATGTGCGAAATATAAATAGCGAATGTTTTATCGCATCAGAAGTTTCCAAATGGAATTATATTATAAATGTGATTTTCCAAAAAGAAATTGCGATTGGTGATACTGCATTTTTTATCGCATCAGAGGTTTCCAATGGAATTGTATTGTAAATGTGATTTTCTGAAATGTGATTGTGATTGTAGCGGGGTCCATCGCATCGGATCTTTTATAAAACAAGTAGTTGTGATGTTGCTTTTTTGAAATGCGATTGCGATTATGACATCACATAGGAGTTTATTAAATATACCTGAATGAAATATAACTTATTAGAAATGTGATTGCGATGAGTTACATCGCATCGGAGTTTTGCAAAGAAAATATGAAAACATAACACTCCATCGATTTGCGATTGCTATTTACTTTATCACATCGGAATTTTTAACATGAAGACTTTTATACTTTGTGCCGATGCGATATAAGCTTTATAGTTGATCGGGTGGGAATAAATTTAATGTTACATTTGTTTATTTGCACTTGAGATATGCGATATGCGATACATGCTTTTTAATCAATGAATTTTTTTTTATTGTTTTATTTTATGATGATCGGATATCCTCAAAGTTTTTTATTTCCATCTAAAAAGAAAGGGGACCCATTTCTAAACGAAATTTATTCTAAAATTCTAAAATGGGAAGGGTTGTAGTACAGTACAACAGGTTCTTCTTCAAATCAGGTACGTACAACACATCTTGTAAGTGGAGGACTTGAACTTGAGATAGATGAAGGGTCACAGTCCCTGTCCCTTTCATGGGATAAGTAGCATTATCTCCAAGGATAATTTCTAAATTAGTATCCATATCAATCAAATCAGAGAAGGATTCTTTATAACAGACAGGGTAAATAAAAGGATATATTCATTTTTCTTATTATCAGCAACATTGGTCTCATCATACCTAAAATTTCTTAACCTCTTGAAAGGTTTTCCATTTCCACTTAGATCAGCGGGAGCCTTCCTCTTTCATTTGAACCAGTTGTTCATTTGATTTCCATTCCCCCTGAAGTTGTTGTTGTCATCATCCCTGGGAGAGTACCTTCTATTGGGGAACTCTCTTCCATAGTTACCAGTCTTGTTACAAGTGTAACATATTTTCTTTCTTCCTTTAGGACCCTCTCTTCCATGGTTTTCATTTCTCGAGCCAACATGGTTCTTCTTATTTTCATGATCAGTGAAGGTAGTACGGTAACCTCCATTTCCATTATAGGGATGGTCTCTCTCCATCATTCTTGTTTCCTCTTGAGTCCATCTTCTCAGTGATTCAGCAAAATCAAGAATAACATTATTATTAAAAATCATAGTATTAAATACATACCAAACTCATGGAAGCCCTCCAAGAGAAATGAGGACTAGCACTCGATTAGCTACTTATTCTCCTATGGCAAGGAGATCATTCTTGATTTCCGCGAGCCTCATAACATATGATTGGATGAATTAATATTTTCCCTTCTTGATATTATTCAACTTTATCTTGAAGAAAATAACTTAGTTAGAATTGCTAGCCCTGAACATGCTAACCAAATTTTCATACATCTCTTTACATGTTCCGAGCTCGGAGATGTAAGCAACCAAATTCTTATGTATTGAATCCCTGATCATCATCTTTTCTTTTATTTCCCCTTTTCTATACTTCGTATTTGTGAAAACTGGTGCATTTGATGGAGGCTCATGGTTCTTCCCATGTACATAATCCATGACATCTTGATCTTCCAAAACCAAATCCAAAGATATCTTCCATGCATGACAATCAAGCTTGTCAGTCAACTTATCATCACACTTGAAACCCTTGTATGTGGAGTCCATTGATCCTTGATAATACTTCTTCTTCATTGATTTCTTTTCACGCTATCTTGGGCTTTGTCTTCACCTCAAGTCTGATACCATGTTAAATTTAGATAACCATGGTATGTTCTATGCTTAATGCAATTTTACTTCAATATTCTTTAAGGCCCAAATCATATTTAGAAATCACATAAAATTTAAGTTAAAATGTTGATAGAACATAAAAATAGATCAACATAAGACAAGCCAAATAATGTATTAGAATTTGTAATTCTCCTTGTCCAACAAATGGATAGATAAATGTTTGTTACAACAGTCAACACAATGCCCTAGCCAGCAAAGTCTTGATTTGGTCAAACCAACTTCTCCAACAAAAAAATCAGCCTTTATCCAAGTGTCACACACACCCCTAAAAGATAGCTCCAAAAATTCAATGCAAGTCAACCCAAAATGGTCAACTCAAAATTCAATGTTGCAGTCAAAGCTGCATTCAACGAAAATCAATAAAATTCCATGCTTCTACTCGATTTTTGTGCCCTCCAATGCAGTCTCAAGAGATCGGATTTTCTGTGCAAAAATTGATGTCAAAATCCAAGAGTTGACCAAAAGTAAACATTGTCCAACGCTGTCCACAAACCCTAAAAATAGTCCAAAAATTACAACTTCTTCAGGTTCATATTCACACGTGTGAGGGAAAGGAAGCCTCTCCTAGGCTGTACGAACCAATCATAACACAAGTATAATATGTGTCACGAGATGATAATGAAAGGAGCATAATATCTCTCCAATTTATATCCATGAATGAGGGTGTGTGACACATATGTTGGGCTTGTGAGCCTATATTACAAATTTTGCCAACATTGCACATGTGTGGAAAATAAAATCAAAATATATGTTCCCCTCATCCAAACAAGATAATCTTTAGATCAATCTTGCACCTCTCCAAAAGAGGAATCCAAAAAAATATAATAATCATCATATGAGAAGTGAAACATGGATTTTGGACCTAGTTGCCCAAAAATAACAATAGCATATTTCTATAGGTTAAGAGAAAGGAAAAAGGAATATATAAAGAGCCAGGTTGGAAAAGCTACTCGGATTGGGAAATATGTAAAAGTTTCTATTAAACTTCTAGTAAAAATTGAAAAGGAATTTGATAATATGAAATGAAAGGAACAATATGCACGCATAAAATTTTATATTTGTCCTAAAACCAAATCATAACTCGCTCTGTCCTAAATCCTTTCACTTCACCTAAAATATTGTTGAGAAGGATATCAAGATTTTACTGAATATAAAAGTATCCGGATATGTTATTGTCATTGACGACATGGGAATTGTTCTGATTGGGGTGAAACAAGTTAATGTTTGTATTATTTTCCAATCTTAAATCTCACAATCATATGCTCACCCCATCTTTTCATAGATATTATCATTTGTTGCATAATAATCAGGTGAAGTTTAGTTTGGGAAAAAACCCTGACTGTCCACAATGAGCTATGAGAAGGGTTGCTTTAACTTCACAAGTACATGCAAAAAATGAAAAAAAATCACAATCGTAGATTAGTTCTTCTAGGCGTCAGGAATGTCAAACAAGTGTCATCCTCATTAGCAATAATAGAAGCTTCATTGCTAGATTACAAACCAAATATGTCACAAAAATAACAACAATGCATATGAAAACATCATGAATAAAAAGAAGCATGGATTCACATCGGCTTCAAGTTAATCTCTTGGTGCACATTATGTCCTTAAACATCAAAAATTTATCTTTTAGGCATCACAGACACTAAATATAGATTGAGCTTGAAAATGAATTAGTTTTCATATCTAGATATTATTTGTGATCTAAATGTTGCACTTGTTGTACATTGGAGTGAATATTTGCAAGAAACTTGAGATCAAACTTGAGATCAAATTCCATGTCCTCTCATGTATTTCTTAAGCAGTAAGGATAATGTCCAGTTGAATACTTTGCCAGAAACATCCACATGCAATTCTTCGTAATAGTTGTTGGAAACAAAATCTTTATCTATTGAAATCCATAGTCTAAGGCTTAAGCAAAAGAAGGAAAATAAATTTAACATGATGTCCTAATTAGAGAGTCAACACCTAGATCAAAAAATTTAGACTCGAGAGTCAAAGGTTTATTATTTGATAATGCCAAATGACTCTTCACGATTTTTCATACTTTGCTCAATGTCTCTGGTTTTTCCTATTATGAAAATGGGTGAGTAGAAAGAATAAGAGAATGCAAATGTAAGAAAAATATTTATCTTTGGAGTTGAATAATATCGGAAGAAAAATAATTATGCTGACAAAAAGTGTCATTTAAAGAGATAGTACATGAAAAGAAATACCCTGACAAGGTTCTTTTACAAGAACTATGGAAGATTCCAATTACAACTTGTGGTGGGAAAAGAAACTATACCACAGAAGCTACATGCAGAGCACCAAGAGTGAATTGTGAAGATTGAAATGATGGAAATGAAGATCTTCGTTGTCTAAATGATATTTCCTTGAGTCTAGAGAATTTGGGGATGACCAAAAACCATCCAAGAATGCATAGGATGTTAATGTAATAACCTACATGCATTCTGCATTCTCAAAATAAAAATAAGGTGGATGGATAATGAAAGAAGAAAAGATTTAACAAATAGATATTGTCCTAATATCACTTTTTGAAACTACTTAATATATTAAAGCAACTTAGACAGTAACACATTAGCATATGGTGCTTCTCGATTAATTTCAGTACCATTTAACTGTATTTGATATCATATCCCACAAAAGGATTTTAGACTATACATTGAAGCTCCTCTAGTACTCTTGATTGAAACTTGGTTTGTATGAATAAAGACCTTTGAAACTTAAGTGCAGCTAACATCTATCTATATGGTGTATTTCAAGCCTCAACCTCAGCCTTAAATCATAAAATTCTATGCCTAAAATAATTTGACATTCTAAAATGTGCCTTCAAAAAGGTAAAACACTGCAACTAGTTCATTAGTATATATTTTAATTATAGATTTTATTCCCCTATAATTTACATCAGATAGTGGCACTAATATTGAATATAAATGTGATTTGGTGACCCAATCAAAAGTATGAATAGATTCTATATAGAAAGGTTAAAGCCCAAAACCATACGAGGTTCCAGGATAAATAATCATGCATGAATATTTATTTCCAACCCAAATCAATGTTTGATTCCCTAAGCGCATAGTCACTTCATGAATATATCTAGAGTACGCAAGAAAATTCAAAAATGAAAAAAAAATACAAAATTACAATTTTCTTAATAATATCAGTTTCAAATACAATGACAAAAAATATCTGGCATATTCCTTCATTAGATCACCCCATTAAGCTATCTTACGATAAAAGCACCCCTTAATCCCATCCAACTATATAATAAAGGCCCCTCATTTCCCAAGATGATATTTTTTATTTTATTTTTTATAAGATGCTTTTGAATACCTTTATGTTGCAATAGGCCATTTAACCCAAAAACATGTTTATAGGAGATTGAACTTCACTGTGGAGCAATATCAACACTTCTTCTTTAGAATCAAACAAAACCCCATTGACAATAATGAGATTTTGAAGTGTAGTGTTTTTTTGATATAGAATTTTCACAAAATACAATACCTTGGTCTGGAAACAGATTCTCAATGACTTAACCCATATAATGCTTTTGTGAATAAAATTGTTATTTGAATTGGATTGAAATTCTTAGTTATGTCTCAACTTGCTTCATTTTGCATGGAAAAGGGACAAGCGATAACAAAATTAAAATAAAAAAAATTAGCCTAATAACCTATAATCTCCTCAAAAAGTTTACCCCAAGATTTCGGCGAAGATGAGTGGCAGTGAAACATTTCAAAGAAAGTCACTTATATCGATTTTATTTTGTCGAAAAGACACTCTTCAGATTTTAGAGTGGAGAAGTCTATGAAATTGTAGGACAATGATTAGGTTTTATATGTGTTTATAGTTGATTTTACAATTCCTATTGCCGAGTCTCTATTGTAATTTGGATATTTATTTGAAATAATTCCTAAGATTGTCTCTGAGAAGATTTATTTGACATATAGATAAGGTATCATAGTCCCTTGATAGAGCTACATCAATTTTGGAGCTAGAAGGATTTTTATTACTGACCTCTTCAATCGCAGCAATTGTGTCACATTATGATTCCAATAGTGCATATAATTTTCTATGCCAAAATACACAAAACTAGGTTATTTACTCGCTATTCGTTTCATATCAATTCGTGGATGCCAGTTTTTGTTTGCATACCATGATCGTTTAGACAATTATTTACTGTCAGTGGTTTTAAAACCACCTCAAATGATCCATTAGTCTAGAATTTATTTTTATTATTGAAATAGGTTCAAAATTAAAATAAATGTAGAAGTCAGAAATATAAAAAAATTATATTTTTTATTAAGTGCTTGAACTGAACTAATATTCTTCATAAGATCTGCTAATTTTCTCTTATAATCAATGCTTAGGCAAACTAACTTTTAGAGAGGAGCAAAAGGTAGATTTACATTTTTTCTTTTTCATATAACAAAGCATCCTATCTTTGAGCTAGTAGGAAAGGGTAAAATTTCCTTCAACATTAAAGCTTGAAGCCACTACAACAATAGACTTAACATGTCATTTTCAGAAATTAAACCAACTGTAAAATAATTTACTTCTTTTTTTTATCAATATTTATATTTTTTATTTTTCACTAAGAATATTATGTATACTATATTGAAATTGTGTGTAACTTCCAAATTGTGTAAGAGATTGTTATTAGAAATACATACATATTTTATGTGTGTGTGTGTGTGTGTGTGTGTCTATATATATATATATATATATATATATATATATATATATATATATATATATATATATATATATATAATTGTCAAAAGGATTGTTATTAATATGAGAATGCACAAATCACTGCAATTGTAAAGCCATTTTCTGATGTTGGTAGTGAAGAAATATTCAATTATATTATGAGACACACAAATAATTTTCTATTTTCTGAGGTTAAATTTGTTAGATTAAACCTATATGTGTTATATATATAGAATAATTAATTTTTTTCTTAAAGTATTTAAGGTTAAAATTAATTTATGTAATTTATTTTACATTTATTTTTTCTTTTCAATGTGAAAAATCCCAAAGATAGGAGGGCAGGATATGGATTTTCATTTCTTATACATGGAAGTAACTATTCATGGTGGAATAGAAAGGGTGAGGTAGACTTTGTATATTTGTTATAGAAGGATTATAATTCTAGTAAAATGGCTTCTGAAAATTGTGCTCATCTTTTTTATTCTTTACGACAACCACGCATCTAGAACAATGCTTCCAACAATTTGGCTTCTTAAAAGTTAAAACTGACCCCTTTTTCTTGCATTTTTATTATAACTATGCATCTAGAAAAATTTTATTTTGTAGAAAAAAGGTGGGTATGTTACGGGTTCCTAGACGGGAGTTATCCACATTCTTACAGTCTGAAGTCAGTGTTAACCTTGGAGGCTCACCTTTATTACTCACTGATATTACATTATTGCCTCATAATTTTTCTAACATTCAAGTAATGATGAGATCCTTAAGATTGACAATTTCATGGTCAAAATATGACGTGACTACTAACAATTGAGAGATGTTTTCGACATGGACGTCATTCTATGTTTTCCATAGGCCTGTCAGATTCTACTAGTAAGAACATTGATGGAATTGTGAAATTTAGGGATGTAAATTTGTAAACCATTTCAAATTTTTTCACAACCTATCTGTGAGAAAATGGAATTGAGGGAAACCTATGCTTTTAAACCTCAGGAAATGCAGGTCAGAAGAGAAAAATATTTTAAGTCAAACAAGTTACAAATATAATAATTAGACAAGTACATGGATAATAGGTACAAGAAGAATGGAATAGATTTGTGCTACTAGTATCATTAAACTACAATAAAGGTTCTCCCTTGGTTATCACATATCCAATATAATGATATAAGGACAAAGGATGCATACTTAGCTGACATAGCTAATATTTAAGTCAAGCAACATGCTGGCTACCCTCACTTATTTACATCTCTATACTAAATAGAGGATATGGAAACATAACATATGGAAACAAGCATTGAAGTGCCAAAGCTCCTTTTGTAGCTTACTATTATGTTTTCCTACTGGAAATTTAGTGCTTAGACCCATGGTCCCAATTTTCTGTAGACTAGGACTACTTGTTAGGAAAATTACAAATTGACAGGTTTTTTAAAGCTTAGGGCCTATTATGCCTAGTGAACTTGAATTAATGGTTTCTAAGACATACCACTAAAATTTTTATTTAATACTTGATAGAGAGATGTCAGACATCATCGCAGAGTCTTGAAGGGACTTCATACAATTTCATTTTTTTTTAATTAAACCTCCCTCAAGGTATTTCACTAGGACTCATTTTAACTTCCTGTTGTATTTCAGCAGCCTGAATGCATGTTTTTCCTCTTGTAGGACACTTGAATATTGTACATAATGAATTTTATTATTGGGCTTGTGCAAAAGAGAGTGATTTATATGATGCAGGAGCCATAGTATTAATATATTGGTTCAGGTAATAGGTTTCAGTGTGATGCATTGCCTTTTTTGAAGTATATCTTAAGGAATTATTGCAAGATTATTCTTCACATTGACTCACAAAGAATCCATCACTTATGAAGAGGTGGGATGCCATGTCAGAGTTGTGGTACGTGAGTCAGTGACATCTAAATTTGAGCCCCGTTGCAGAGAGGAAAATATTAATCATAATGTGGTAAGCCGGTGATTTAATATTAATTTATTCTCATCCAACAGACAAGATGTAAAGGCGGTGATCCAATCATTGGTTTACTGCATGAAGCTTAATTTTTTCCATGCGCAAAGGCCCACCAATACACAAAGGAAAAACATGCATAACTGAATCCTTTTTGAGTAAAACAAGTACAACATCCTACTTTTAATGACCTGAAAAACACCCTTTGACTCGAAGTATAATTACATTTGGAATTTACTTTAAATATCATAAATTTACATTTAGAACTTATGGATTTTCATTGTACATTATATAGTTGAAAATATGTGTAGGGATAGAATTACCATGTAATTTTAGTCTAAGGCTTGAGATGTGTTCTCATGTACATAATAATCCTCTCTAAGTGGCACAATTGCCCTTCATTTAGTGTACATGCATTAATTCGTTATTCTCCATCTCATCTGACAAGTCATTAATGAGAGGAAATTGAAGGAAATAATAGTAGTGCTCAAATTTCCTCAAAATATAACAAGTGCTTCATTTTTTCTACGCAAATACTACAAAAAAAATTTCCACCATTACGAGAAAGTGCACTTCTTCCAAGTCTAGGGACCCTTGGTTCCTTATCTAGTTATTTTGTTAAAAGACAAGATATTTACAATCAGCATATTTTCTTCCCTTTTGTCCACTAGCAATATTCACACATTTTTCTCAAGCGGTGTTGTATTTCCTATCTTCTTCGCTAATAGTTCCCTAAAAAATCTCAACCCATCCATGAATCAAATTATACATGATGATTAGACACGTCCTGTTTTAGAGGATCTCAAAGCAGATCCTAGAAAAAGGAAAATTTATTCTACACAAGCTCTCAGAGGTATGAACCAAATGAATTGAAGTTATCATGTTAAATATTATCCTCGTGATTATTTTTTCATTTCATTTAATTGTAGATATATGTGTAACTATTTTATTTGACCCTGCATCATCAATCAGGAACATTGTAACTGGTTCTATTGATGGTAAAGTTGACTATGCATATCTTGTCACTATAATGGTGGGAATAAGACAAATAAGGGGTTTCCTCTACCATGTACCTCCTCCTGTCTTTGGAAAATAGGGTGCAACTGTGTCTACATTTTGAATAATCGAGAGACTGTTTTTATAACTGGTATGTTGTATCACAGACAAGGCCAAAAGCGAAAGATAAAAGAAATGTCAAGGAAGGATCCAAATTCCCCAAGATAAAGAAGAACTAGTTATAATTGTTTCTTTACTGAGCAACGAGCCAGGCATAAGTCAATTAAACCAGATAAGGATAGAGTAATCAATAAGATGATTGGTGATTTGTGGAATCGACTTTCAGAGGATTATAAATCAGTAAGTATATTTTTGGAGACACTAGTTTAGTCCCTTTGGCACATCTAAGCTATATTTTCCATCGACAATTTTATTATCTAGCCAAATGCAATCCTATAAGTTAAGTTGCTATCATAGTCTCTCATAGTTTTTAGTGTTCTAAGTTGGCTCTAGAGGCATGCATATGTACAAAGGCCATTTATAGGTTGGAGGCCTCTTTTGTTTATTTGGATTTACAATAGTTGACTTGATCAGTGTTAGGAATATCCAAGTAAATGAAAGGTAATTTGATCTCTGGTTAATGGAAAGTAGTACTTTCATAGGAAAATTTTTAACATTTGATTATGGAGTAAATTAATGGTAAATTATTTATAGTCCTTTTATAACTTTGATTAGCAACAATTTGGTTATATGTGTTCTTGATTTGAATTTAAGTTCAGAGAAAGTGACATGAAATCATCTGTGGAAGCCTTATCAAGGGAGAGGTTTAGTCGATAAACATCGTTATAAGAGATAGATGTGGGAATATAAGGAAAGACAGAGACCTGAGAGCTAGGGTGTAGTGGGAACCAATGGCTTCTATCAACATAGTTTAAGAAATTCAAGGAAAATGACCCCCTCAACAATGATATGACACAAGAATGTTAATTAAGACTACAAGATAGTAAACCACTCCAACAGATAGTTTAGTCAATATCATAAATCCATACTTATGAGACCGTCATCATAGAGAAACTTTCCTGTTGTTCTAGCACTGGCATCTTGGAGAAGATTTCTTGTGCTTCTAGCATTGGTATCTTGGAGAAAATTTCTTATGGTTCTGTCATAGGGCTTGTTGAGTACCAGCCTTCCAAGAACCATTAATATTCAATGGGTGAAAGTCATGTTATAGTGCAAGAACAAGGTGCCCATGGGGTTAGTAGCCCTTAACATTTATAAATCCACTTCTGAAAGAAAACTAATTGGGTGGATGTGGGATTCTTGTTGGACCATTTCTTTGAATTACATACCAATACAAGATGTTCTATGGTGAAAATTGGAAGTTTAATTATGTCTCTTATACTGTTAAATCATGAGTATAGAAATGGATTCTTTGTTGCAAATTAGACAAGCCTGCTAACACTGTAACACTAAAATATGGACTTTTCTGACACCACATACATAGGGAAAATGTAAAGATTTATTAGCTCGAACTTGACATGTATTATTTTGCAACTGTTGCTAAGAGACATAGGTAGTTTTCTAGAAGATATTGAGAATTACCGTGGCATAAAGATGTCATTATAAGCATAAATAAGTTTATATTATGCAGTGTTCAAAAATCCCAACACAAAAACATACCCTAGTTGAATTTGAATGTTAGCCACTCAGAATGATTGTCATAATGTGTTCTTTCTTTGTCTCATATTCATCCACATGAATAACATACAGGGTCTCCTATCTCTTCGGTTTTCGCCACGATACAAGATGCAAGGTATTTTTCAGAATAACTATCAAGCCACCACAACATCCTACCTAATCAACCATAATATCCTACCTAGTAAAATTATGGAATCCCAACTCGAGTCCCTTATCCCTTACATGAATTATCCTAAACAAGGATATCTCACCTCTGACAAGAGGATCTATGACTGTCTTGTTTTAATACAGGAATTAGTTCACTCTCTCAAAAGCCAGAAATAGGATAACATGTTTCTGAAGTTCGATCCAGCAAAATTCTATAACAAGGTTCTTGGACATTTTTTTCTTGAGATTCTGTGCAGATTTGGGTTCACCTTAGCATGAATTTAACATATTTAAAATTGCATATCATCAACCACCTTTTCAGTCCTAATCAAAGTTGTTGCATTGAGTTCCTCATATGATTCAGACTACTCTCTCCTTTCCTTTCCATTATTATGATGGAGGTTTTTGGTAGAGCTCGATCTCTACCCATAAATGAAGCTTTTATTAAGGGAAACAACACCTCCCGAAATTTACAATCAGTCAAACATTCCCAATTTGTATATGATGTTGTTCTCATGGGAGAATCCCAGATAAACAAAGCCAAATCATTCAAACAAATTTTGGATCTTTTTGAAGTGCTACCTGGGAAAGAAATCAACAAAACAATATCTAGGATTCTCTTTCTCAGACCAAATCACCATGATTGCAGAACTCATAGGCTTCCAAAGTGAAGAAAACCCAACCAAATATCTTGGCTTCCCACTCACAAGCACAAGATTTGGAAGAATAAAATGGCACTACATCAACTTAAATATCATAAAATTAATTGAAGCTTGGTCCAATACCAGCCTCTTCCTAGCTGGTAGAATTATATATTTGCAGTCCTTCACAAGTTCCATGCCAATATTCTTAAGCTCCATCTTGTTCACCCAAGACAGTGCTCTTAGAAATTGAAAGGAATTTTAGACACTTTCTTTGAAAAGGAAGTAAACCTAAGAAAAATTTCAACTTTCTACCATGGTTGAAATTGGAAAATAACAAAACCTAAGTGGACTAGCATGTTTGGATTAAAAAACCGACCTAATGAACAAATCTTTGGCTGCAAAAATCACTTAGAAATTTCTAACATCTCCATAGCATTATGGTGTAGGATCCTAAAGGAGAAATATCTCTCTTCAAGCCATCCTTTATGATCCCTTTTATAGGACTAGGTAACAAATGGATCTTCTATATGGAACAACGTGATCAACTGCACTGATATGTCCTAAATTGGCACATCTTAAGGGAAATAGGTGAGGATAATTTTTTATTTTTTGTTACAACCTGGAATGCACTCCCACATTTTTCTAGAAACATGGAGCTATAGGCTAAATAAAAAGTGATAATGGGATGCATTAAAGATGCAAAAAAATCTAGGAACCAATCAAATAATTGTGGAAGGTTACTCTAATATGATTATAGATTATGTTCACAATACTTCTACCAACCTATCATGAGAATCAATATCCTGTGGGGAAATGGGTTTGGAGAAAAAAATATGAGAATATATCAAAAACATTTGGAAGGTGATTCTAAGATGATTATAGATTATCTTCACAATATTTCTCCCAACTTATCATGGGAATCAATATGTTGAGGGAAAATGAGTTTGGAGAAAATTATAATGTTTTGACTCAATCAGGTTCAAACATGTGAGGAGATAAGCCAAAAAAGTTTTTTATTGCCTAGAAAAAAAATAGATCGCCTGAAATAATAATTTCTCTATCAATATATTCATTGAGAATGTAGAAAAATTGGAACACCAGTGGGTTCAATTGTTGTGTGTTAAATTTAGATAACCATTGTATGTTCTATGCTTTAAGAATTTTACTTCAATCTTTCTTAAAGGCCCAATTCAAATTAGCAATCGCATAATCATTGAAAGAAAATTCTGATAGAACATAATAATAAATAGACAAAAGACAAGCCAATATAATAAATCAAAATTTATAATTATTCTTGTCCAGCAAATATGGAGAGAAATTTTTGTTAGAACAGTCAACAGGGTGCCCTAGCCATCAAAGAATTTGGATAGTCAAACCAACTTTTCCAACCTCCCGGAGGTTCAGTCAAAAAAATACAATATCAAAATTCCTTCAGTGTCACACAAACCTCATGAGATAGCTCCCAAAACATTCAATGCAAGTGAAAAAAAGGATCCCTCATCCAAATTTCCCGCATCCAGATTTTCGGCATCCATATTTCCGGCATCCATTTCCGGCATCCATATTTCTGGCATCCATTTCCAGAATCATCCATATTTTTGGCATCTATATTTTTGGCATCCATTTTCAGCATCCATATTTCTGGCATCTATATTTCTGGCATCTATTTCCGGCATCCATATTTCTGGCATCCATTTCTAGCATCATCCATATTTTTGACATCCAGGTTCACACGTGGGAGAGAGACAAGCCTCTTCTAGTCTGTACGAACCAATTAGATTATGAGGAATGTGTGTGATGATATGATGAGGAAATGGGGCATCAATTCTCTCCAGTTTATATCCATCAATGAGGGTGTGTGAAATATCTTTTGGGTTTGTGAGCCTACATTACAATTCAAGGCGACCTTGAAAAATTGCACATGTGTGGGAAAAAAATCAAAATATAAGTTCTTCTTATCCAAACAAGATAATATTTAGATAAATATTGCACCTCTCTGAAAGAGGAATCTGGAAAAAATATCATCAACATCATATGATCAATGCAACATGGAGTTTGGACCTAGTTTCCCAAAATTAACACTCCCTCTCAACTAGGGAGAACTCCATCAGTCCACCTGTGCCATCTTTTCATACAATACCATAGTGTGCTATCATATATCATCCTACACTCCTGTGTCATCCTGTTGTAACATGCTTTGTTGGATCTTCTCCGAACAACGAGAGTGAGTCACAAACACCACACACTTCACTGACCCGAAGTCAGCTTAGAGTTTAAGACCTCAATGGGACTCAAGAGAGTCACATACTGACCTGAAGCTAGTTTAGAGGTAAGAACCTCATCCAGAATTGATCAAAGATCAAGTGGTTGGACACATCCCATCCTAGACATAGATTTTACGGCAATCCCCAATGCGTTCATCAGTCATGATATTGGTCTCTACCCACATTTCCCACCTCATGGTCCAAATCAGAGGTACTTGCCATGATTCCAAAACTCCATGGGTAGGATGCATGCAGGGCATAGATAAAAAAGAGAATGAATCAACTCAATATCATAACGGTGGGGAAGTAGCACACCAACAAGGCTTGATGAACCTAGCCTTGTGGTTGCTTATAGCTCCAAGAAGTGATCACCAAGCCCCCAGGAGCTCCCATAGCTCATAGTCCAACTCAAGTGGTACCGTCAATATAGGGTTTGTTCACGATTCCAAGACTCTCTCGGAAAGTTAATAATTTGACCTTCCCTAGGGGCTTAGTGAGAACATCTGCGACCCTCTCATCAATCCCAATGTGATCAAGCCTTATGACGCCTCATCGTACCATGTCCCAAACAAAGTGGTACCTAATATCAATATTCTTGGATGGGTTGTGGAAGAAAGGATTCTCAGAAAGACGAATCCCACTCTGGTTATCACAAAGGATAATGGTGGTATCTAGCACATGCCCAAATAGCTCACTGAAGATCTTTCTCAACCAAACAACTTCACAATAGGACATACTCATTGCAGTGTATTTGGCCTCAACAGTGCTCAAAGAAACTGATTTATGCTTCCTTCTCATCCCATAGATCGAAGAAGAACCTAGGGTGAAGAAAAATTCATATGTGCTCTTACGATCCACCACACTGCCTGCCCAATCAACATCAGTATATCCAAGGAGCCCCATACTCTCGGTAGTGTTTCTTAGTGCATGGTTGATTGTGCCCCAAAGATATCTCAATAGATTCCTCGCACCAATCCAGTCAATGTGATGAGGATCATCCATATGTTGACTCAAAGTGTTCACTGCAAAACATACGTCTGAACGTGAGTTCACTAAGAACAAGAAGGCCCCTAGAAGTTGTTGATATTCGGTGGGATTTACCATCTCACACCCAGTAGTGCTTCCAAACAACTTCTTAATGTTGAATTCCATCGATGTCGACACACACGTACAATCCACCATCCCAAATCTCTCTAGCAGCTTCACAACATATTTTCCTTGAGAAAGTGAAATCTCCCCTAGATTTTTCCAAACCTCGAAGCCTAGCAAATAGTGCATCAGTTCTAGGTGCTTCATCTTGAACTCAAAAGCTAGCTCCCTCTTACATTGATGAATAAGAGGGTCAGCACCTGTCAGGAACATATTGTCCACATAAAGAACCAAAATGAGAGGCCTATATTTATCAACCTTAAAATAAAGGTTCGAATCAACATCACTTTGAGTGAAGCCCAACTTCATCAAGTAGCTATTAATCCTCTCATACCAAGCCCTGGGGGCTTGCTTCAAGCCATAGAGGGCTTTCTTCAACATAAATACATATGTTTCTCTATATTGGACTTTGAACCCTAGAGGTTTCTCCACATAAACCTCTTCCTTTAATGAACCATGTAACAAAGAAATATTGACATCCATCTGATGGAGACTCCATCCCTATGTTACATTAAGGGAAATGTTGGAGTAGGGTTGCCTAGGACCACATTTTTTAGTAATTAATAAGTATTTTTGTAGTTTCGAGTCATGCGCACTAAGAAATGCACATGTCAAGGGGCTTCGGGGTGGGTCAAAGTCCCTTCATGTGTTGTAATAGGCCAAAGGGTAAAACTAGGAGTCACAAAGCACATTTTGGAGATCCTAGATGAGTACAAGCTAAGATATAAATAGAATTATAGATCGAGTCGGATAGAACAAGTTTTGGATAAGTTTTGATACATGCTCTTAACTTTGAAGCAAATCTTTAAGTGTTTGTGTTGGAAAGGCTCCTATTGGCTGTGTGCATGGAGGCCTGAGTCTGGCTATGTGCGCAGGTGAATCTGAATAATTTTAAAGGGTTTTACAATTGTTGATAAATAAAGAAGTGTTTTGGGACAATTCTGAGTATAGCATGCATCTGTGATATGTTTATGTGATTATTTTTCTTATGATTTATGTTATATGTTATTGGATCAATTGCGTACCCTTTTTACTGCTTAATATGAATGTTCGATGCATAGAAAAATTATTGTAAGAGCTAAATATCATTGTATTAAGATTTTTCGAAGGGATTTCGAAGCAACTGTCTGCATGCGTGCAGGGTATCCTGAATAAGTTGACCTAGATCTATTTCTGGTTAGGGTTTCAGGTGCGCAAGATAGTCCACTATTATTATAGATCTATGGGAACCCACATCATTTAATTCTCTCTCAGTGTGTGGAAACCTAGTTCCAACACCCCCCCCCCATAATGCTTCGAGTGAGGCTTTGACCTGTGCAAGTACGTCACTCCTGAAAGGGCCAGTAGTAAGAGGGTTTTTTTGGTTACGCTTAACTTTAAACCTGGGTCAGGATCCCTCAAGCCAACAAATGGTTCCATTACTGGGACCGAGATAATTTTGAGAGAGATTAGGTGATGTGGCAGCCATCAAAGACTAAGCTAGAAGACTGGTTTGAGAAAAAAAATTTGAGAATTTTCCATTAAGGAAAATAGAAGTAAGAAGCTATCTACTGAATATTGGAAACAAAACTATAGTTTCAAAGAGGTTCACGAAACTTTCTTTGTGACATTTTTCACATCAATTATAGGGGTGGTTATCCAGGTTAGTTGAGTTCCAAACCTGCTATAAGGACGATAAGGACACTCAGTGGATACTTTAGTTGACCCAATATTTAGAGGACACTGATAAATCCATCACCTACACTATAGATCATTGGGTCAACAACATTTTGGGTGGGTTTGTAACATAGTTTGCAGTAGATCATTTTGTGTCATATTATGAGGTTGAAAGGAGGTTATTCAAAGGACTAACATGTATATTGATACACTATTTTCCTTTGCTGATTAAGATGCTATTGTATGAAAAGGGTGTTTTCTATAGTTACACTGAGTGAATGACCCCAAACAAGCTGGAAAGAACTACGTGCAGCAAAAATTAATTTCGGTTTAACCAGAGAGGAGACATATTTGTATACAGTCCTCCGAGAAACTCGCCTGATAGTGATACAAAGAGAGGTGAGGCTACGCACTCCAGAGGTAGCCCTCCAGCTACTCCGCAGTCAAACTCACGCAGGGGTAAGACATTTCCTACCCCACCTCCACCACCACCAGGAGGAGATATGCTCGCGCATATGAAGCTACCCACCTTCAAGGGTGTGTAAGATGATTACATGGATAGGTTTTAGTTTGTTGAAAATGCAGTATGGACTGCGCAAAATTTTAACACTGATGTTGTTAATAGCACTAGTATAAAATGGCTAATTAGTTACTAAAAAAACGACTAAAATTTGCATATAAACGACTATTTTTCGGTCCGTGACCAATAGTAGATAATTTATAGTATCTTATAACACGACCAAATTTTGGTCATTTTTAGCTTAGTCATTAATTGGTTATCTCAATTTTGTTGTCTAGTTGTATATTTGGTCATTAATTTGGTCATTAATTTAGTCACTGATTTAGTTATTAATTTAGTCATTGATTTGATCATTAATTTAGTCATTAATTTTATCATTAATTTAGTCATTGATTTGGTAATTAATTTGGTCATTGATTTGGTCATTGATTTAATCATTGATTTAATCGTTGATTTGGTCATTAATTGTCATAATTAATGACCAAATATACAACAAAATATATTACTATATGATCACCCAACAAAACCAATAAATGACCAAAGAAATATGACCAAAATGTTGGTCATGTTATAAGATACTGTAAATTAGCTACTAATAGTCATATATATGCAAATTTTAGTCATCGTTTGAAACCAATTAATGACCGAAGAAATATGACTATATTTTAGTCGTGTTATAAGATACTGTAAGTTAGCTACTAATAGTCGCATATATGCAAAATTTAGTTATCATTTGTAGTCACAAATTTATCATTTGCAGTAGTCATTTATTCATTATATAAATGACTAATTTAGTAGTTTATATTCATTTCATTTAGATTCATTAATAATCATTATAAATGACTAATTTAGTCGTATATTCATTTTATTTGTTTTCATCATTAATCAATATAAGCTACTATTTCAATAGTTTTAGATTGATTTTATGTGTTCATTATTAATCAACATAAATTAATTAATATGATTTTGCAACTAAATTTAAAAAAAATGTCATACAATTTACAGGTTCATCTAATATGAAAACAGAAAGTTACATATGTTAATTACAATACCAAGTAATATCAAGTGCAACTATAAATAATTCCAGCCACATAAATTATATTATATAAAATGTAAAGTATTACAATATGAATTTCCAACTTAATATTGGTTGGAGTACAATTTACAGATAAAATATTGTTCATCACTTCAAAATATTATCATTATCTTGACAAGGAATTGCAAGTGAATTTACCAACTCTGAAAACTTTACCATCAGTGTCTATGTGTGTGTCTTATGCGTTATATTGGCTCTACGAGTACCACTAGACCAGTAAAATTCTCTCTCTTTATCACTCTAGTTTTATTGTTCCCATATTTCTTCAATCCTTTCTTCTTACCATCAATACTGAGTCCATTTTCTGCAAAAAGAAAAAAAAAAAGTTACAATGCAGAGTATAAGACATGAAATTCTATGAACACTGGAATATAAACTAAAGTAGACTATAAAGGATTTATACGATTTTTACCTCAACATCAACAATATTTTTAATGTCATTTTTTCCCATAAAAGCAGGAAACTCGAACAAGTTTTCTTTAGTTGGGAAATAGTGGCCACTATGTGGCCAGATGCTTGTATAAACAAAGCAAATAAAATGGCACAAATAAACACAACAAAGCTAGGAATTTCTACTAAGAATGTCTCATGCTCCACTTTTGTATTTGTATCGTTTCCTCTAGTTATCTATAAGAAGAAGTGACACTTCAACAATAAAACTGGTTAGTAGAAATCTAATGGGTGAAGCAAATTATTGCTGACACAAGATTACAGCAAAAAAATTAAAAGGAATAAGACAAGACTTTGTAAATTGTGATTCTAACTGGGCATATAGCTTCAATATAGTAGCATTCAATTATCAACGTACTATTCCAAGGGAAAATGAATCCAATTCCCATAAGCCAAAAAATTATGTATTCCCCTTGTTTTCCCTGTATTTAATTGAGCAAGATTAGCACACACAATTTCCATTTAAAATATCTAAAATGATTCTATAAATATTCAAATCAAACTTAATGTTACTCATTCATTTTTATCTGATGCAGACAAAACTAAATATGCTAACTTGTTTTTGAGCTGGAGAGTTCTGTAATTCATCGTGTCCAAAATCATTGTTTATTGTCGTTACTGTTTTTTTAATGATAAGACAACGAGCCTATATTTGATCAAAAACATATCTTTCAGAATATATTCCATTTTTCTAATCTAAAGCTAGATTTCCTTCCATTTTATGACGTTCAAACAAACTAGAATCATTTTCTTTTAACAAGTTACTATTGTAATATACTACTAAATAGACAACTACGTAATGAAGTTATTAGTGGTGGAATACTAATAAATCACAAATACAGGCAATAAATAACAGCACTATGTCCTAGACATGCCAAGTCTTTATTCTCTTGGTTGGAAATATTACTTCATGAAAACAACATATTTGACAAAGAGAACTTTTCTAAAACTAACCAATGCCAGTGTATCCAACAACATTGAAATTTCTATTAGCATGCCCTCAAAATGTGTGTAAGTATCAAACAAGTGTAGTGCACTTCCTTGTAAGGTTAAAGTTTGGCAATGGAATATGTTGTCCCTTAGTCTAATCAAGTTTTAACTTGCCTTTTGATTACTTAGAGAGAATGGGAATCCAATATAGAACAATGATAGAAAGCTTTTATTCATTCACACTTACCTATATCCTAAACAAGCATTGAAGCATTATACAAATCCAAGAATGTCTCACATTCCACTAGGAAACAAAATTTCTAGATTTTGATTGTAACCCTTGAGGCTTTCTCAAATTTGTAAAAAAGTAACATCATAAATATTTTTCCATAGTTCTCAAGCCTTCTTCTGTGTGGAACTTGAGAAAATATGTGCATACACATATGACAATATAGCATGTTGTGGAGTACATTTACATGAAACCAATCATTCAAAATTTTATATCCTATCAAGATTGAGGCATGTGTTAAATTCCCATTATCTGCATCTTTGCGCAATGGTGTCGTTCATAATTTGAAGGTTCTTGGCTTGCTAGTATGATCTAATTATTGCTTTATGCAAGATGTTTTTTCACACTCCTATTTTTAAAATTTTTATGTTTATGAACAATATATATATGCAATGGATGCTTCGAATAATAAAAGAGGCAATTATTTTTCCATCAATAGAATTCAAGTATTTTCATATGGTGTAAACTTAGTAGTTCTATTGTTGGTACTTAGGGTCAACCTAAACAGTTATTTCGCATGCATCAAAAAGAGTACAAAGTTATAATAGGAACGAATCATGCAAACTTTTCTAATCGTACATGTTGAATCTGCAAGTGTTAATGTTGCTATGCTCAATTTCTTATTGGGGTGCCTATCAACTGACAAATTTTGCACAAATGTTTGAAATGATACTAAATAAGGTGGACCTGAGGGACTAAAGAATGAAAGAACAAGACAATACTTGACTGAGATCTATAGGTGATATATATATATATATATCGGTGAAAATGTGAAGTTGGGTTACACTTTTTTCCCTTTTTAGAGAAAAAAAATCATTTTTTTATGTTCTTCAACTTTCTGCAAGCCAAAACAATTTTTCTGTTTAGAATTTCATTTTGTGATAAAAATAAAAGTTGTCAGAAATATTATTGGATTTTTATTACTTATTTTTTGGAAATTTTTTATACAAATTTGATATGTCAACTTAGCGTTTCTTTGAGTGTGTGTTTTTTAACAATCAATGGATTCATAAAAAGTCATGTTAATACGCGTTGGTGTATTCTTTGAAAACATTGTGTTTTTAATAAACAAAATGTGTTACAATAATCTAGATAGAGTCTACTTTGGTTTCATTATATTTATGAAACCAACTGATGCATATCATAATAACTAGAATTTTTTGAACTGATCCAGTATGCAAAAAATGCATATTTTGAATATGTTTCAGTGTGCACAAAATTTCTCAACATATAAGTTATAAACTAAAAATATAAAAACCATCCATTATAGACTACAGACCATTGTAATGCACCATACTTTTTTCAAAAAATTTTACAGTGTATTTTGGAAGATACAAAATATTGATTTCACTGAATCATAATGACCTTCAGAAATTGTTTGCACCCGTTTTATTACAAAAATAGTTAAAATTAGTAAATATTTATGAAATTCCATGAAATTTATATTTCTTGAAAGTAGATTGAATTCTGAAAATTCTTGTCTTGGCTCTGACAGTTAATTCACAAAGTTTCATGGAGGTTAATCAGTCGAAAGTTGAAGAAATGTATTCAGAGCTTGGCTCTGCGTAATTGCAGATGTGTTAGTTCGGCCGAACTTTTAAAAAAATTTCGGCCGAATTTTTTTTTGCCCCAATGTCCCGTCAAGTCTAACGACACGAAATTTCGGCCAATTTTTTTACAAAAGTTTGGCCGAACTTTTAACTGAATTTACGTCGGCTAAAAAATTCAAAAAATCCCCTGCAAAAAAACATTTCACGGCAATATAGATAGACGTAAACGGATTCATTATTTTCGCATAATTTCACACATTTCTTCATTTGGTCTAATTTTGCAAAGGATTTTTTCGGCTAAAAGAATCTTTTTGGCTTAACAAAGGACATTTATTGGAGGTATGTGATACATTTTATGGATGTTTTTTGGGCTTCATTTTTTTAAAGGTATTTTGTTTTGAGAGGTTTTGGGTTTAATTTTCAAAGAACATTGTTTTGGATGTATTTTGTTTTTAGAGGTTTTTGGGCTTAATTTCCAAAAGACATTTTTTGGAATTTTTTTGGGCTTAATTTCGAAAGGACTCTTTTTAGGCTTAATATTCAAAGGACATTTTTTGGAGGTGTTTTTTAAAGTGATATTTTTTTAGAGGCTTTTTGGACTCAATTTTCAAAGGACATCTTTTGGAGGTATTTTTTAAAGTGGCATTTTTTAAGAAGTTGGATAATTTTCAATGGAAATTTTTTGGAGGTATTTTTTAAAGTGACATTTTCTTAGAGTATGTGTTTTGGTTTCAAGTAAATATTTTATAATGAGTTTTTAAAATGACCTTTTGTCTAACTTTTTAAATGAATTTTTTTTGCAGGACTTGGAAGGAAATATTTTGAGCTCAATTTCATTTTTATAAGACATTTTTTTTCTTGGATTTTTTGAAGTAAGTTTTTTGGATTGAAGTATGTATTTTTTGAAAAAAAATTAAAATGAGATTTTTAAAAAATTAAATCTTTTTTGATGTTTTTTTTTAATTGAGGCTTTGTCTAAATTTTTGAAGGAATTTTTTTGAACTTCATACTCAATTATCATGGCAAATTGAAGAAATTGAAAGAGAAAATATGATCAAACAAGAGACCCCGAGGAACATAGAGAAAAGGGGAGAGAACCTCGCAAAAAAAAAGAGAGAAGAATGCTCAAATATTGAAAGGGAAAATCAACCTTAACTAGAAGTTGAAGCAGGTATGTAAATGTAAATATTATAAATTTGATATTTAGAATTTTAGTAGTGTAAATTGTGAAGCTTAATTTTTATCTGATGAATTAAATTGAAATTTTTTTTGCAATGTAAACAGAGAGAGATATTCCTCAAAACATTGATGATGAGATACAAAATTTTGAAAGAGAAAGTGAAAGATATATTGAACCAATGATTGAAGATGATGAAAATGTTGAAAAAAATTCAAGTGAAGAAATTGAATCACCAGGTATGTGTGTCTATATATATATGTGTGTGTGTGTGTGTGTGTGTGTGTGTGTGTGTGTGTTGAACACATGCACGTATTATTGAAATTATACATATTTTTATTTTACTTATTTATTGAATATGTAAACTTGTTATGTACTATTAATTCGAATATGTACAGATGAAATCAATATCGATGATGAGATGTTAGAAAATGTTGACACTCACACATATGGAGATAAAAAAGTTGACCATGTTATACAATATCTTGTTAATAATATTTTTTATTCATAACTCATAAAGGAAAATGTGGTAGTTCAAGCCCAAGTGTTGAAAGGTCTTCTATCATTGAGGAAATTAAAAGAAGCTATGAATTTATTGGGTATTCGTAAATCAACAAAATATAAAAAAATGAAGTAAAATGTTATAAAAAATATAAGTAGTGCTATAAATTCAATTAGAATATCTAAATAGAAAATTGTTTCAGTTGCACGTAGATAAATACATATGGTAGTGGTTTCATCAAGTACTAAAGTAAATTTTTGGGTAAAATCTATGGCACCAGCATTAGGTACCTCACCAAAAACCTTTCACAAACATCAAAAATTTCGGTTGCAAATAGATGTAAATTATGAACTCACTTGTTGGAGAGATATTTATAGGCAACCATACAAAGATAGACTTGGAGAAAATGTTAAAAAAATAATATATGAATATTGGATGAAAAATTCACGTGTTTTTCCAAATGCAAGGGATGTGATGCGAAGAAGAATAACACGAAATCAATACGAAGTACATCCAAAACATTTTTTGGACACCACTCAGATAGAGTTATTCAATAAGTTCAAAGAAGAGAATCGTAAAATTGATGTCTTAATCAGTGCTTTTGTGTGACAAAAGCCATGGCATGTAAAACCTATCACCGTACGTGACACTTGTTATTGTCGTTATCATGTGGAATTTCAGTTATGTTATGACACATTCCTTAATTTAAAATTTTTGAAATAGTCGCCTCCTCGTTTTACTATCTATGATTTCATATCTCAAATTCTATGTGGAAGAGAAAGCCATGAATTATTTTACAAAAGGAATTATGTTGGTGGTAAAAAAATGTGATGATTGTGGAAATTTGACTAAATTTCAAAACAAATATCATGCTGATATAAATTATCAATAATTTTCCAACATGAAAGTGAAATGGAAGAGATATGAATATATCCATACATTGATTCAAGGTTCAAGTAGTACTACAAGTGCTAAAAGAATTGATTTACAAGAAGAAGAAAAAATTTGTGATAGATTTTTTGACAAAGTTTGAGGCAGAAATTTATAAATACACCAAGCATTCCCATAGAGCTCGATGGTAGGACTTGCAATTCAAAAAATCGCGTGAAGTTTTTCCACCAGAGACCATTTTGTCAGTAATTGATTTTGCAGAAAACTACACATTTGTTCCACTAAAAGAAATTCAAAGTGAATAATATCATTCTGACCAAGTCTCCATGCTCGTCCATATTCTATATAGACATGTTGAACAAAATGTTGATCATATAGAAAGCACCAGTGAAAACCGGCATGTTATTAAAGAATATCACTTTTATACCAGTGACGATCGTACACTTGATACATAATTTGTAGATCACTGTTTTGGAAAGATTTACGACTCCTTGAAAAGTCATGGAATAAAATTAAATGAACATTGGATATGGTCAAATGGATGTGTAGGTAAATTCAAATCTTCACGATCATTCTTTTGGTTGTGTTATCTTCATATGAAAACCCGCATTAAACATTGTTGGAATTTCATTGAGACTGGTCATGGAAAAGGAGAGCATGACGGTGTAGGGGCATGCATAAAACGAACACTTCGAAGATATCAAATGGACCCCTCTGCAAACCGACTTGTGGAAGCTAAATAAGTTGTTCAATGGTGCATTGTTGCACTAATCCATGAGACTAACCGATCAAGGGAAGTTCGAAGGTACATTCAATTTAATTTTTATTGGATATCCAATTTTAATCAATGTACATTTATCACAATGATTATATTTTATGGTATTTTGATATCATATTTATATTCTTCTTTGAATTTTCCATATAGGTTTTTTTGGAATATTGGGGTCGAAGATGTAGATAGATCGATTGGAAATGATGCTGAAACAATAAAAGGGACTTGAAAATTGCATTCAATTAAAACAAAGTTGTCCACAAATGTGTATGCATTGGATAAAAGAAATTATTCGTGATTTTGTCATGTTTGCATAGACAACACAGAATCCAATGATGTTTGTGAAAAAAAAAAATTATGTAAAAGATTGGCAACATATAGAGCTAAATACAAAGGGGAAAATGTGTGTTGCAATGTTTGAAGAAATGCAATCAGAGGAGACTACAATATCATCTGATGGTGATCGATTTTTTGATCTTATTAGAGAAGGTAACATTTGAATTGCTTTCAAATGAAATATATCTAGAAATAGATAATAAAATCAAGTACATTTATGTTAATTTTAAAGTTAATTTTTCATGTTAATTATGATCTAAATTTAAATACATAAGTTTGTTTTATTGTGCAAGATATGTTTTTGTTGCAATTGCACCTACTATCAACAATGAAAATGTGAAGTATTATTTTATTCGTTGCACTGAACGAAAGATGAAATTATTAGAAAACTATAATGATCACGGGTTTCCATATGACAGAGGGTCTATTATACTGAAAGGTTATTTTTTTTCAGACAAACTAATACAAGTGGGGATTTTGTTTACTTTAAAGACTATGAACTTGATGTCATAAGTTGTCAATATAGTCAGTTGGTGTGTGCAGCATGCATAAAGTTAATAGAGATTCAATCAAAGAAAAGAAAGAAAATTAAGAAATGGAAAATGTCAAAATACGATCATGAACGGATCATTGAAGACGGAATTCCATTGGAATTTTTTTGATTGAACTGCCCAACAATTTCTTCTCTTTGGATTCATGTTTTAGAACTTCTAGAACTCAACTAAAAATTGAATTGCCTTGTTATGTTATATGTGCAAGTGTTTGCACATGTACATTGTTTTGGTACATGCACACTAGTAATTTATACATGTGTACACATACACATGTCTAGATTATCTGGTCTAAACGATTTCAAAAATTCTCTGGTACAATTTGTCATAATGTCATTATTGCAAAATGTACATATCTGTGTATCTAGCATAGTTGATATAATGCAAATTTGAAGTTGCACGATTTTATTTTAGACATGTGTGTCTATTAAAAGTAAATTATAATATTCATTCTTGAATGCAAAATGTGTGGTACGTGTTTTGTAATTTCTAGTTTACTATCAACTGAAAGTAGCTTTTCTATGTGCATTGATGAAAAATGTTGCACATACTGGATATATATGTTCAGAATGAAATTAACTAAAAGTAGTTTTTCTATGTGCATTGATGAAAAATGTTGCACGTACTGGATATATATGTTCTAGAATGCAATTTTAAAATTTTATGATTGTTTGACACATCTAAGAAGACCTAGAATCTTATGATTGTTTTTAGATATATATATACATCGATATGTATATTGTACTTCAATCGTTTTAACATATATTCAAACATGTACTTAAATAATTTCTATGTACATATATTCATGTGAACATTTTTTTGTTTGTAAAACGACAACTTGAACTTTAAAAACAAAACATTATATCATAATCACATGCCAAATGTAGTTCAACCATCCAATAAAAATAAAACATCGAATATCACAATCACATGCCAAATGTAGTTCAACCATCAAAAACTTGAATTTTAAAAACAAAATAAATTATATCACAACACTACTTCACATGCCAAATGTGTTCAACTATCCAATAAATAAAAAAACATTATATCATGCAATCACATGCCAAATGTAGTTCAACCCTCCAAAACTTGAGTTAAAAAAAAAAACAAATTATAACACAACATTACTTCACATGCCAAATGTAGTTCAACCATCCAAAACTTGAGTTTTAAAAACAAAACATTATATCACAACATTACTTCACATGCCAAATGTAGTTCAACTATCCAATAATAACAAAACATTATATCACAATCACGTACCAAATGTAGTTCAACCATCCAAAACTTGAGTTTTAAAAAGAAAACACTATATATCACAACATTACTTCACATGCCAAATGTTGTTCAACCATCCAAAACTTGAGTTTTAAAAACAAAATATTATATCACAAGATGAGATCACACGCCAAATATAGTTCAACTATCCAAAATATGGCTTGTAATTCGATATTTCTACAGAGATTCATTTTATATTTTTAACAAGTTTATAAAATGACAACTTGAATTTTAAAAACAAAGCATTATATCACAATCACATTCCAAATGTAGTTCAACCATCCAAAATATACACATGTTGTGAAAATTTAATTTGAAGTTTCCATCTAGAGATTCATTTTATATAAATAACAAATAAAATGACAAATTGAATTTTAAAAACAAAACATTATAGCGTAATTTAACAAAATATTATATCACAACATGTGATTACATGCCAAATGTAGTTCAACTATATCCAGAATATACACATGTATGTATATGGATTAAAAAATAAAATGAGAACTTGAGTTTTAAAAACAACACATTATATATATCACAACATGTGATCACAGGCCAAATGTAACTATCCAAAATTTAAAATCATTCTTGACAAGAGTAAATGTAGTTTAAAACTATATATATATATATATATATATATATATATATATATATATATATATATATATATATCAAACAATAAAATATGTCCAAAAAATTTGTATTTCTTGACGAGTAAATGTAGTTTAAAACTATATATATATATATATATATATATATATATATATATAGTTCAATGTATAGTGTTATAAGTATCAAGCTACATATGACTACATCTAGATAAGACTATATATAAAAAAGTAAATTTAAGACTCAATCTATCAAATATAAAGTTGCACGTGCATGTGCATCATCCATCAAATACAGATGGATGTAGTGTCTCTCCCAACAAAGTCACGATCCTCGAGCTATCTTGCGAAGCATGGGAAACTTGTACACAATGTGTACAAACATTAAAATTTAATGTTTTAAAATTGAATGAGAATATAGAACTTCATGTAAAAAAAAAAAATGTAAAAAAAAATCATGCAATACCTCATGAAGTTTCCTCTCCATTTGTTGCTCGTCTACTAAAACTTCCTCCACAAGAACATCTTCCACAGTAAATTGTAAAATATACATGTACAAGTATATATATATATATATATATATATATATATATATATTAAAAAATTTCAAATGAAGATGCATATATAAACTAATTTTCAATAATATTAAAAAAAAATTTAGACAACTTGTTCAAATGGTGTGGATGTTCCTATCTCCATCATACACTCCATCGCTAGAGTCCGTGGAGAAAAGAAATCCTCTCTAGGAACCTAAAATTCAAAAAATTTAAAAGTATAAAATAACTCAAGATCTAGATCTCAATTTATAATAAAACTTTTGAACTTCAATTTATAACTTATAACTTAAAAACATATATTTAAGTGAAAAATTGAATACTTGTGCTGGTGGATTTGGCACATCTCCTAAGAGTGGCTCCAAAAGAAAATCTCCAAAAACCTAAAATTCAAAAAATTTAAAATAACTCAAGATCTAGATCTCAACTTATAATAAAACTTTTGAACTTTAATTTATAATTTATAACTTAAAAAAATATATTTAAGTGAAAAATTGAATACTTGTGCTAGTGGATTTGGCACATCTTCTAAGAGTGGCTCCGAAAGAAAATTTCCAAAAACCTAAAATTCAAAAAATTTAAAATAATTCAAGATCTAGAGATCTCACTTTTTAATGGAACTTTTTGAGCTGGAATATATAACTTAAAAACATATTTAAAAATGAAAAATTGTTCATACTTGTGATGATGGATTTGGCACATCTCCCAAGGAAGAAGAAGGTACATCCATCCCAAAAACATCGGATGAAATCATAATCTGTTAACATTTTATTATATATATACATGTACATGTGTGCACAGTTATTTATTTTAAAAATATGTCATCATGTTTCGATATATATAATAATAGATAAAAAATAATTATACATCATCATGTTCACTTAGAAAACACTAGCATTTGCCAACATATCTTGATGGTGAGAAACATCTTGAGTGTGTGATTGATGGTGAGACCCATCTTGATTGTTTGAACCGGAAGCTCCGACCGTGATATTAACATCTTCTTCATTCATCAAGTTTAACAACTGCAAATGGTGCTAACATATAATGATACATTTTTGTTAGATTACTGTATACAAATAAATGTATGTATATATGTATTTATTACAAATTGTACATGTGTTAAAATAATCACCATAAACATTAACACATACCGTTCCCATGCCCTCTTTCTCATGAATAATTAGGTCCTTCCAACCATTGCGACAATTATTTGCATATGTTTTGAGATATTCAACACTCATGTTGTCTATCTCTTCATATGTATAATACACAAAATTAGCACATGTATTCTCATGTCCTCTTTGTCGATTCAGACAAACATCAACTCCACCTGATCCACTCTGAACATTTTCAATGATGGCATACCTTGCATCTCGACTAATTTGAGAAGTGGCATCCATCTCTGACCACAAAGTTTCGACACAAAGAGGTCACTTAACCAACGGTGACTTAGGGCGAGGCAACTCATCATCACACCTAGCGCCCCTATGGTCACACAATCGACCTTTCCCAGGACCAAAAAATTCAGAGGGAAGGTCATTATAATTGGGTTTCATTTCCAAAAATAATTCTGCATAAAATCATTTTTCAAAATAAAGCGGAACCTCGTGGTTCCATGGGAGTCTTCCATAGGTAGCAAGGTGCCTATCATATAAATAGTGAGCTATATCAGGGTGCTTGAAATATTGCACCTTTAGCATATTTCTTTTTAGCCCTTCTTTGAAATTAAACATAGACTTGACCATTTCTGTTGTAACTCTTTGTTTAACAACCTCCCATGTATCGGAACCCATCACTGTTTCCTTTTTTTTTTCTCATCACTTCTACAAAAGTATCAGTGGTTGGCCCAAGCTTTAGGTACACATCTACTAGTTTGCTTAAAGAGTGAGTAACTATTTCCAAGCTTTGTCGACTTTCAGCAGGGAGAGTCAAAGACACGATATCTCTCTTCAATTTTGAATGAAGACTTTGACACCTTTGTAAGGTGTATTTCTGTATGTTTGATTCCCAAGGTATATCGGAAATGTCAGAGGGATAAGTTGTGGTTGGTGTACAACCTTCTTCTTGAATGACACGTTTTTTCCTACATATTTTTTGAGCAACATTTTCACCCCCTGCATTAATATATAAAATTTTGTATATTAAAAAAACACGTAAATAAATTTGTACAAATTGAATGAAAATAATATTCAGATTGATGGCCACCTCGATATGTTTGCTACCAGGTTGGCTGGCATCTTGCCCACCTTGAGACTGTTGAGAACCAAAACGACCACCTATTTTTTGAGAACCAACACAACCATCCAATGATTGGCCTCTGGGGGAATATATATCACCACTTTCATGAAATTCTCCACCACCTACTGATGGCTCTCTAAGGGAATGTCTACCACCACCAACCTCACAAGACGAGAGGGAAGCTTCATAAAAAAATATGAATTTATAATCAATCAAAAATACATTCATACATATAAATATGTGTACATATTCATTGATTAAATTGTGTGAACCATATCACGATTGTGTGAACCATAGCCACGTGAACCATGGCCATACTCCATTGATGGAGTAGACACCCTTGTCCTCCTACCTCCTAAAAAATGAAAAATTAAACTTATTAACAATTAATTTAACTCGCAAAATTGATAAAAAATCAATTCCATATGTACACACATGTATGAATATGTGTGGAGATAAGATTATATTTAAATACCATGAACATACCTCGATCCCTGATCCCCCTCTCTCGTAGAGATATGGGATTATGTTGATATCCTCCTTTCATCCTCCATGATATATATATGTAGACATATATAAAGTGGACATTTACAATTATTTTTAAATTACTATTTAAAATAAATTCAATATAAATTTCAAAAAATTAATGTAATTTAGTGTACATAAATTATGTAAAAAACAACTTTCAAAGCACTAATTGATATGTGAAACTCAATTTAAGCAAAAGTTTTATAAAAATGTTAAGTTCACCGAATTATGTTTTACATGGTGGGATCACACTTGGTATATAATTGAAAAAAACACATGGTCATTAAAAAAGAAGCATAAAACTCAATTTAAACAAAAATTTGTTGAAGTCCTCACATTTTAATTTTATAAAAATGTAAAGTTCACCAAGTTGCAAATGTGAAGTTCCCAAGTTGAGCTTTACATGGTGGGAGCACACTTGATATATAATTGAAAAAAACACATGGCATTTATAAGTAAAAAACACACATATATCAAAAATATGTTACAATGTCCATCAATCAATTTTGAAGGAGAGCATCTCAACACTAATTCATCCTTAAGAGATGAATCTTTAATTTTTTAAGAAGAACGTCTCAAAACTAATTCATCTTTGAGAGATGAATCTTGAATTGGCATTACCCCGTATAATACTAATTCATATATTAATTCATATTTGATAGATGAATCTTGAATTGGAATTTCCCCACACAATAGATTAGCAGACATCTTATTAAAATTTGTAAAATGTCTTATACTAAAAAATTGAAATTGGCTAACAATATTGTTTGCTTTTCCATGCAGTTGTTTTAGCCTCTTCTTCTTAACTTGGTACATGCCTTTCATCTGGTTTCACACAAGTTCAGAATTGGTGAAAACTACAATTCCATTTGATCTGTACTCTCTAGTTGTTCCCAAGCCTTTTATCAATGCAATATAATATGTCTCGTTGTTTGTTGTTATTCCCAGTATATTCATTTTCCTTTGGAGGACCTTTCTAGTCACAATATTGCAAAGCACATATGAAATCACTGCTTGGGATAGCAAGAAACATCTATGCATAATGTCTATTTTTCAACCATATTTAGTGGGGTTTTTTTAACCCTGAAAATATAAATAAATAAATAAATAAAAGATAAAATAAAATAAAATAATATATATATATATTAAATTAACATTTATTACAAATGCATGGGAGAAATGACACATGTGCATGAGAGAAATGACATGTGCATGGTTTACCTTAAAGTTTGGCTTGAATTTTATGGGAGAATTCACATCTAGAAATGAGATGCCTTAAATATTGCATAGACTAGAGTTTAAGGGAGATTTACGACATGTACACGGTTCATGCATGGTTTGCCTTAAAGTTTGCCTTAAATTTTATGGTAGAAATCACATCTAGTAATGACATGCCTTAAAGGTTGTCTTGCCTAGTGTTTAAGGGAGAAATGACATGTACATGGTTCATGCATGGTTTTCCTTAAAGTTTGCCTTAAAGTTTATGGCAGAAATCACATCTAGAAATGACATGCCTTAAAGATTGGCTTGCCTAGAGTTTAAGGGAGAAATGACACGTACATGGTTCCATGAGTTTAGTGGATATGTCACCTTTAAGAAAGGATGAGATCAATAGGCTACCGGTCCCTTTATAGACTTTGTCTTTAGAACTTGTAGAAGTTAACACTCAAAAAACAAGCTAAAATCCTATGAAAGTTCAGCCACTTTAGGTTCATTTTTTAGGCCTTAAATTTTGCCTTGAATTAATGGGATAAAGCCTTGAGTTTGGGGGATCCTATCCTATGGAAGTTCAACTACTTTAGGTTCAGTTTTTAAGCCTTAAAGTTTGCCTTGAATTAATGGGATAAATCCTTGAGAAATAACACGTGCTTTAAATTTTGCCTAAGATTTTATGGGAGAAATGACACATGTACACAGTTTGTCTTAAAGTGGTAGCGGTTTAAATGGATATTAAAATGAATAAATTCTATTTAGATCTATTCCAAAGATTTACTATAGGGGCATTTATTGAATATTTCATCTTTGAGAAAATATGAGATCTAGAGGCTTCCTGGCCCTTTACAAACTCTGCCTTTAGAACTTGTAGAAGTTAACACTCAACAGATAGACTAAAATCCTATGGAAGTTTAGCCACTTTAAGTTCAATTTTTAGGCTTTAAAGTTTGACTTGAATTAATGGGAGAAAGCCTTTAGTTTGTGGGAGAAATGGCATGTCCATGGTTTGCCTTAAAATTTATGGGAGAAATAAGATATAAAAATGACATGCCTTAAAGTTTGCCTTTCCTGGAGTTTAAGATAAAAATAACATGTACATAGTTTGCCTTAAAGTTTATCTTATAGTATATGGGAGAAATTGCATTTCCTTATAGTTTATGGGAGAAATGACACATTTACACATTTTGCCTGAAAGTGGTAGTGGTTTGCACTTACTTAAACAACTAGTGGTAGTGGTTGATTAAGTTATGTCAAAAGTCACACCTTGATGAGTTTGTGGGAGAAATGACACGTACATGGTTTGCAAAATTATTTTATGCACTTACTAAAACAACTAGTGGTAGTGGTTGATGAAGTTATGTCAAAAGTCACACCTTTATGATTTTGTGGGAGAAATGACATGTACAGGGTTTGCCTGAGAGCTTAGCTTTCCGTTTAGTTTTCCTTGAAGTTTATGGCAGAAATCACATCTAGAAACCTTTACTTTGACATCAATAAATAGACTAAGAACATTAAAAAAAGAATTTTCAACTTACAAATTAGTTATGTCCTTAATAAGAAGTATGATTTAGCACCTATCAGATTGTTTAATAATTTATAATAATGTCATTTGTGGCTTATACTATCATTCATCCATGATATCTACAAGAAGTTTACAACTTGAACATCAACCTACACTATCATCATATCACTATAGTCATGTCAATCTAGATTATTTATATCCTTTACATCATAAAACACTCCACTTTTAACATTTTACAATATTAGAAGCATCATGGAAGGTGTAAATTTAGGTACATTAATAAAATACAGCGATGTCAATCTAAATTATTAATATCCATTACATCATAAAACACTTCACTTTTATCATTTTACAAGATGGAAGGTGTACATTTAGGTACATTAATAAAATACAACCATGTCAATCTAGATTAATAATCCATTACATCATAAAACACTCTACTTTTAATATTTTACAAGATTAGAAGCATCATGGAAGGTGTAAATTTAGGTACATTAATAAATATAGTCATGTCAATCTAGATTATTAATATCCATTACATCATAAAACACTCCACTTTTAACATTTTACATGATTAGAAGCATCATGGAAGGTGTAGATTTAGGTACATTAATCAAATACAACCATGTCAATCTAGATTATTTATATCCATTACATCATAAAATATTATACTTTTGACATTTTACAAGATTAGAAGGATTATGGAAGGTGTAAATTTAGGTACATTAATGAAATACAGCCATGTCAGATGTTGAAGGGATAGAACTAACAATGAATGTACCATGTGGCTTATACTATGGAGGATGACAAAGCTATTGTATGGCTTGGAGAAAATTTGAAGAGAATATACATCTAGACATCTAGAGACTACCTCTCAGATAATCTGTACAAGTATTGTGCTTGAAAATGATGATTACTCTTCTTTATAAGGTTGTAGTGAGCTAATTTTACCTATAGTAACATTGTAACCATGCTCATTATATAGAAAGTTGCTTAACTTACTTATGTAAATACTGTCACACTAGTTCAACAATGAAACATATTAATTTCACTTTTGTTTTCTTTTAGGACATTAATCTCCAAACAGATATGAGGATAAGATTGAAAAGGGAAAAACTAAGAGGAAATATGGAGAATAAAGATGCTGAAAATATTGAAGTAGTTCTTCCAAGACTGCAATATATTAAGAGATGGAGAAGTAATCAAATATAAAAATAGATTACTATATAGTACGAAATCTAGGAAAATAAAAAAATCAGAGAAAATCGGAGAAAATAAACTATATAACATTTTTTGACACCATTCAATCCTGCCTATCGAGCTTGTTTAATTTTTATTCAATATTGACATGAAAAAAGACATTACCCAGGAGGCTTAACCATGGTGCGGTTAGAGATATTTCTAGTATTGACGTTAAGAATGGCAATGATGATAATGAGTTGGAAGAGGGTCAGATCACACCCTCTTCTGGGAGTTGTGGTAAGCAAGAGGAGAGGTGTAACTCTTTTTCTAGTTGTGGTTTAAGAAAGAGGAGGGGGCAGATATGGATGGTGAGAATGAGAGTGAATGTGCAGAGGAGGAATTGATGTCCCCTATAAGATTCAGAGAGAATTCGTGTGCTATTGATGTCACATCAGAGAGAATTCTTGTGCTATTGATGTCACACTTGTTTCAAAGAGAAAGATGAAAAAACAGAAGAAGCCATCTCAGACCAAGAAAGGGCCAAATATGTACAGCTTTGAAATATGAGCACAATCCATACTCTCCTTCTGTACAGCTCTATAGTATGAGCACAGTCCATACTAACAATATATCGCCCCAAAAAACCCTCTAATGCTGCTATAAGTATTGTTATTATGATGATTGTATTTTGTTTACCAGGATGTTAGAGTGATATAGTGAATCTGAAACATCCATTCTTTATTCCTTATTGAGACTTGACCAGAAACCACATAGGACTCTGTAAGTGGAGCCATCTGGCACATATGGTTAGGAAGTGATCTTTAGTGGCCAAATGGTTGAGAAATGCAATTAAGTCATATAGTATATTTACGAATCTTAAAATTTTATGTAAAGGTGGATATATATAATTTTGTCAACACTTTCATGTCATTTTTAATCGCACTTGACTGCATTTTTATAGGAGATTGTGATCTGGAAACAGACATTTATGTGATTACTCTGTTTTGTACCAATTTTCAGCACATTAGATCTTGGTTAGGATGATTCAACTTGATTCAATAAGTTTAAGCTTCATCAACTAGTTAAATTATATTTGAGGGTGTTCTAATTAATTAGAAACAATTTGGATACAAAATCCCAAAAATAGATGGGAAAAAATAAGATTTAAAGAAATTTAGCTTGAATACCATCAACACCCACACATTTTTCACCCACAACAAATTGCAAACTTTAAAATTATTTTAAAAATGAGACAGATGACCTCAAAAATAATTGAAATATATTTTAAAAATGAGACAAATGACCTCAAAAACAATTGAAAAATAATTTTAAAATGAGACAGATGACCTCAAAAACAATATAATTCTTTGTTCAAGCAATCGAATTCAAAAAGATATTTCTGAAATTCACAATTTGAGTTAAGTTCAACCTGCAATTTAAAGATAATTTCAAAGTTTTAAGCAAGAATATTTTAGAATCAGATAAACAAAATCAAATTTAAAAAAAAAAAAAACTCCTATCAGTATTTTAGAACTCTAAAATCGAATTAATTTCAACCTGCAATAGAGTTGGGCTCATTTGGTATGATCTTGGTTAGGATGATTCAAAGAGTCAGGGTTATTCCTCTCGAGTTTGTGAATGTTTTGGGAGAAACTTATTAGTTATTGAATAGGTCATTCCTTGCAATTATTTTCTAGAAATTAGGTACACATTGTGTAAATGAACGCAGAGACTAAAGCTCTAAAGTATAAGCCACAAATCGTTTACATCTGAAATGCAAGTCAGAGAGAGATACAGTTACACCAAAAACCAGAAGCGGATGAAGAACAATTTATAAAAGGACGATGAAGAAAAATTTAGAAAAGGGCCAGAGGAAGACTAGTGAATTCAATTTAAACCTAGGTGAATATTTTGTTGGTTGAAAAGACTAGTGAATACAATTTCAACCTAGGTGAATATTTTGTTGGTGGAAAAGGAGTTTCGACCCAACTGAGTCTAGCTTTAAAACACAAAAAATTACATTTAAACAATTTGTGATTTAAACACAGAAAACTACATTTAAACAACAAATTGATTCTAGCTTTTAACTTTTCATTAACCGATTTGCAATTTAAACACAGAAAATTACATTTAAACAATACTTTGAAAGAGGTAGGAACCTGGAAATTCAGATACGTTGAGGCCGCAATGAGAAGAAGACGAGGCATGAGATTTCCAAAGACATCAAGGCCGCAACAAGAAGACAAGAAGGAGATCACCGAGGACGTCATGAATTACAAATTACCTGCCAAACAAAAAACAACTATAAAATTAAAATTGCAGAACGGCAGAACAACAATAAAAAAAATTCACAACAAAAACAAAACAGAAAACCAACAAATTTCTCACCTATGCCTGTGACCCTGCAACAACGATAATAAACCTGAAACCTATTCATGTTTCCGGGCCCGTGTATTTATAAGCTAAAGTTCAGCCGAATTATTTTAAAAGTTCGATCAAACTAATAGTCCGGCTGAACTTTAGTTGTCGGTTTTCTTATCTCTGGCCAAAAATTTGTTTGCCCATGTCGTCAACACGTCGTCAATGTAAACGGCAGAATGAGTTCGATTGAACTAATTTCGAAATTTTGGTCAAACTCTAAGACAATTAGGCGGAAATTTTATAAATGTTCGGTCGAACTGTTGGGAAAATTACTTTTCCGCCCCCGATTCTCACAAAAGCATAACTCACCTTCGTGGTTTTACCCTTAGCTCGGTGAATTCGAGTTAAGGGTCAAACTAGAGGCATGTGGAGTTCTCGCTAAGCTTTAGGGGGTCCAATTATAGTTTATTTTGAGTTGTAATTATTTAACTTAATTATTTGAGTTAAAATAAGTTTAAGTAGTTATAACTAATGGAGGAGCTAATGAGAGGTCAAGTGAATTAAATCTGATTTAATTCACATGCATTGATCAATTAGATAACTGATAATTCACTATAAATAGTTGTTGCATGTCAATTTTAAGGAAGGCCATGTTGAGATTAGAGTTAAAGGGAAGTGTGTTATCAGTTGTATAATTAGAAAATTATACAAGTCGTGTATGGAGTTAGAAAAACGCCTTAGATTTATTTCACAATCATTAATTGAGAATTTTCTAATTAATAGGGGCCCAATTTCCCTAGGGATTGCGCAAGCAAGGAAGGGTAACAATAGGCAATAAATTGGTTAAGTATTGGACCAAGCTTGCTTGGGATAGAGTGAGACAGTCAGGGATAGTGCAGAGAGCTCTCAAGACTAAGAGAAGCATTGTATTGTTCCATATTCTTTACTTATGCAATATAAAAATAGCAGGGTTTTTAGCTGAAAATTCCCCAAATACATCATTGTGTTGTGCTATTCAAATTCTTTCTCTTTCTTGTTCATTTGATTGTGCAATCATTATTGGTTTCCACAATTTGTAGAATAGATTCAATAATTAGGGTAATTTTGAGGTCTAAAATGGGCCTCCTAAGGAAATTATAAAATAATAGTGGAAATAATAAAATAAGATTTGATTACATCATCAAATTTTAGAGGGAAAAAAAAAAAAACTTTTTTTTTTTTTCAAATCGTATTTTGAACTTATCTTCCTAAGGGTTTACTCAAATTTTGAGCGGGAATACTCATTGGATGCAAAATTTAATTCCTCATCCAAGGAATACCCATGTTGCATATTTTTGATGGATTTTTCTACACGAAAAATGAGAAATACATAAAAAAACGTGTTTGCAATCATGTTTTTTATGTATTTCTCATTTTCAATGTAGTAGGGTCTATCAAAAGTATGAAACATGGGTACTCTTTGGATGAGGAATTAAATTTTTCATCCAAAAAGTATTCCTGCTCGAAATTTGAGTAAATCCTTAAGGAGATAAGTTGAAAATACGAGTTGAAAAAGTAGTTTTATTATTTTATTATTTTTTAATCTTTTTACTTTTTTACTCCAAAAATGGTGAATCATCCCCCATGGTTCACATCATCATCTTCAATTCTATTGGTTATTATAAAGTTTATTTTAATTGTACATTTTTCTTAGGAGACCCATTTTAGACCTCAAAATTCCCCTAATGTATTTTTTTTTAGCAGATTTCAAGATGAGTTGAATCTATGTGGATTTTATACACACTTTGACTAGATCTTTTAGTTGGGAGAGTTGGAATATGAAAAATATGTTTCCATTTAACTATCATTTCCAACAAGATGATTAACCATATAAACCAAAAAGAGAGGAAAAAATGGACAGAGATTTTGTATTCATCATATCATGGAGGTGGATGAGGAGGAAGCACAGAAGGTGTTGTAACTAGTTGAGGTCTCTCATGCATGCAGAAATCAATGTGTTCTACTCGGGCCTCTAGGTCACATAAATGGTTTTTGGTGCAACGCCAACTCTGACGGATGTTTTTAAACTGATCCAAAATTTCACTTTGAATAAATTGGATATCATTCATGTAAGCCACCGACTCAATTTTGTCTTCATATCGGTGCTCCCAAAGGATGTCCACGTTTGCCTATAGTCCTCAAAGTTGCTCAGAAATGGATTCCAAAACAGTTAGTGCAACCAAAAGACCTAGGGAGCAGCCCTAAGCATGGGCCACTTCCCCCTGGTGCTCCATGCTTGATGAATCATTCGTGAATTAACTATGGTTTTTGGATAGATGCATTACATTACCTATCTTCCCCCATCCATGGTGAGGTTGACATCTTTGATGAGGCATGGCTAGCTACACAACAAAAATTATGACAGAGTGCACAAAAGAGATCCTGACAACCCTGAAAGAGTTTCCCACCAAGGCCCAACCAAGACGCTCAAGGGCCCAACACAGACGAAGGGAACCACACCCTGTGCCAACAAAGTACCCACTTTGGAAAATGGAGGTTTTACTCTTGACCAAGCCCGGGCTAATTATATCACCATAAGAGGAAGGTTCCGAGAGCAAAAAGTGAAACCACCCTTACCCCTAAGCTGAGACACCCAAGACAAAAAAGCCCAACCAAGACCAAAATAAATTAACGGGATCGTTGAGATATAAACCATAGATAGGTGCGGTTAAGGACAAATAAGACAAAACCAAACTCGGATTGACTAGGAATAGAATCACGACAAGGGCCCAAGACACAGAGCTTTTACCACCCAAGAACCATGCAACAAATCCTCCGTAGAACGAGCTTAGATGACCCCCCAAAATTATTGCACCAATGGTATCATGCACCCAATTTCTTTCGCAAGCCCAATTCCACACACCCATAAGGAGATATAACTTCGTCCAGAATTCAAACACGTCTAGAACCAAAATCACACAATGTGACCAAAAGCAGAGAGACGGATATACTTGTAACGCATTGTGGGCATGTTCGGAAAGGTTATTATACCACCAACCATAGCCAAAGCTCCCACAGACGAATCCAAGCCTACAACAAGAGTTTAAAACTCTGTGCAATTTCTCCTTAGGGTCCATTATTTCTCCTTAGAGTTTAAAACTTGGGAGTCTAAAACTCTGTACAATTTTCTTAATTTAATGAAAACTCTGTACAATTTTCTTAGTTTAATGAATATTTAAAATAGAAATATTAACATTATACTCATACATAGTGGTTTAATATTCATAAAAAAACTTCTTTGATATTTTTATAATCTTATAATATTAAAAGAAAGATGCTATGAATAAATATATCACATTTCATTTCATTTATTATTAAAAAAAAATATTTATTAAAAAATTAGATTTTTTTAATATTATTTAATTTTTTTTATAATTAAAGTTTTTAATTTATTAAATATTTATATTTGAAAAAAATTACACCAACTTACATCAGTTTATCACATAAAAATATACATTTTCTTACTACATAATAATACTCATTTTATTGTGTATCCAATTTTTCATTTAAATATATCACATTTCATTTGATTTGTTATTAAAAAAAATATTTATTATAAAATTATATTAGCTTTTTAATATTATCTATAATTTTTTAATAATTAAAGCTTTTAATTTATTAAATATTTATATTTGAAAAAATTAACACCAACTTACATCACTTTATCACATAAAATATACATTTTCGTACTGCATGATACTCATTTTATTATGTATCCAATTTCTCATTTTTTATGCTTGTTTATTTGTAACATATATACAATGTTTATTTTTTTTATCAAAAATAATATATATATATATAACTTTATATTAATTATGGAAACTGAAATACATAGATTTAGAGGGAGTTCTAAGTGAAGATCTCGGCCCTTGTCGTATGCACCCAATTGAAACTAGTTGCATGCATACTAAGATTTGCAAAAATATTCTCATGTGTGCTTACATTCTTTTAAAGAACCAGTCACATCGAAAACAACAACTAAAAGACAATCATGTATCTTTGTTAAAACAAAAACAAAACAAAAAAAAGCAAAAAACAAAACCCTCGAATTAGCTCCAACTTCCCTTGAGAAATTCAACCCAAAAACTCTCCAACTCAACCCCTCAACCAGCTATCCAAGAACCCCCTCAAAACAGCCAGCCCTACAAATATCTCTCCACGTGCACGCAAGAATTTCAAGAAGCAAGTGAAATTGAGAGTTTTTCCCAACTTTTAGGTGGGGCTATGGTTACCTTGGAGATGGGTTTAAATAACTTTTCAAGACGCCTAGGGTTACCTTGGAGGTGGGTCATCCCAAACAACTAATAATTTATTTTTTAAATATTTTTTCAGGGTTTGAGTGCATTCTAGAAAGTGTGGTCCGAATACAATTGGATTAGTGAAATTGATTGATATGGTTTCATCCCAAACCGCTCCCGATGGAATGAAACTAGAAATCGTCAATTTGGTACCGAACCAGCCATTTCTACTTTCATTCCATAGATTGGATCAGTGTGGGGGAGAAAAATGATGGGACTGGCTAGTTTAGTCAGTTCCGGTCTAGTTCTAATAAAATTTGCACAATATACCCACTTACACAAACCAATTTTCTACCTTTTGGAGGAGGAACCAAGTCCCAGGTGTTTTTTTCAACAAAGGAAAGATACCCATCTTCCACGGTTCTATCCCACTCTACAATACCATGGGTCTCATCAAAATATTTTAGATATGAATTTGCCATAAATACTTGAGTTCTTTGAAGACGGGACCTAGTTCTTCTTTGACCCCAATTAGGAAGTAGTAGAACTTCGTTACATTGTTCTTTAAGGAAACAATCATCAACTAAAGAAGTCATAACTCAAAAGAAGGAAAATCTTATGAAGCTCCAAGATGTTGAGGTTAATGCCCATCAAATCGAACTCTTACAGATAATTAACTCGTGTGTCTAGATTAGGTAATCTATACCCTTCAACATCTTTTGTGCAGTCAATAAATACCTAAGGATACATCCAAAAAAATTGAGATGGCCATTTGTAATGTCCTCTCCAAATTAATTACCCGAGGAAGGCCATAGTATACTATTTAACTGCATAGGCTACATTCATTTAAAAAGGGGAAATTATTATTCAATGTTACTTAAATAACATTAAGTAATAAAAATTAAATTGGGGCAACAAGAGGGAAACTTGCAAGTCACTCGATTTTGAATTTAAAAGAGAAAAGCTCCAAAGAGAATCTATAAAAGGGAAGAAAGAGTGTCATTATGATCATCATGGATTGTTTAAACCACTTTTTCTGATTGGTTTCGGTGATGAAAGATTCTACCCTAGCCAATCCTTCTATCTTTCTAGCTATAGGACCGAATTCCAATTGGAGGATCATCTTTTTTAGGCAAAATGAAGGTTGGAATCTCGGTTTTTTGAGGAAAAAATGGTTGCACTAATCATTCTGAGGAAACAAATCATCTTCTGAGGCAAGCAAAGGGATGGTAAAGTACTTTCTGAGTCAATGATGATTTGAGGGTTCTCGTTCTATAGCAACAAAGGATTGGGGCTCATTTCCCATGTTAGGTCCCTATATTACTAGTATAGTCCCTTATTGATGTTAGTGTAACCCCCTTATTGTTATTATTGTACCCTTGTAACCCCCATTTTATTATTATTGTGCCCTTAAATTATTATTGTTAGGTCGGCTAGGATTACACTGTGGCCCACTAGGATTACATTATGGCCCCATGGACTCCTATATATAGAAAGGAGGTTTTGTAAATTGGATCATCCAAGATTTGTTCATTTATGTAATGTATTGGAGGTTGCCCCCTCGAAGTGGCTTATTTATAAGGCATTCATATCTCTTTTCTTCTATTTTTGGAGCTAGTTACACAACATCCCAAGGAAGTGAGGGCTAAACACTGCCTTTCTAAGGAAACAAGGACTAGGGACTTCCTTTTAGAGGCAGTGAGGGGCTGAGGGTTCCCTTTTCTGGTAGCAAAGGTTTGGGACTCATTTTTTTGAGGAAACGAGGGCTAGAGGCTTTTTTTCTGAGGCAGCAAGGAGCTGAAGATTACCTATGTAAAGCAACAACCTAAATTCCTAAGGTAGCAAAGGTAGCAACCTATTTCCTGAGCAACAAGATAGTGAAGAGAGGCGGACTAGGTTGGTTGAGGCAACGTAGCGCTGAATTTTTCTAGCATAGACAATGAAAGGCCAATATATCGCTTCATGTGGCAGTAAAAGGTTGAGGGCTAGCATCCTGAGGTAGTTGAGGGTTAAAAGACTATTTTCTAAGGTTGGGAGTTGTTGTAGTTGCTACAACACCCTCCAAAATTTTTCTCTCCTTAAATTTTTGAGCCCCTAATACTTATCAAAAGGGGATGTTAGGCCTAAATCC
>CM076577.1:41134844-41324468 GCA_034641835.2 Pinus albicaulis | reverse complement strand
TGCTGTCCTATGTATTTTTGAACAACATTTGGAGCAGCATTTTCACCCTCTGCATCAATATATAAAATTTTGTATATTAAAAAACACATGTAAACAAATGTGTACAAATTGAATGAAAATAATATTCAAATTGATGACCACCTCGATATGGTTGGCTAGCATCTTGCCCACCTTGATACTGTATGGCTGGAAAATTGAAACCATGAGAACCATAACTACCACCGATTGGTTGAGTAACCAACACATCACTGATTGGCCTCTCCGGGAATGCATATCACCACCTTCACGCAATTCGGGCTAGCACCTATTCTCAGGGTCCTTATATTACTATTATAGTCCCTTATTGTTGTTAGTGTAACCCCCTTATTGTTATTATTGTACCCCTGTAACCCCCATATTGTTATTATTGTGCCCCTAAATTATTATTGTTAGGTCGGCTAGGATTACATTGTGGCCCCATGCACTCCTATATATAGAAAGGAGGTTTTGTAATTTGTATCATCCAAGAATTTTTCATTCATGTAATGTATTGGAGGTTGTCCCCTCAAAGTGGCTTATTTCTAAGGCATTGATATCTCTTTTCTACTATTTTTGGAGCTGGTTTCACAACATTTGGCATCAGAGCTTTGGGACATAGGGTTTTGGCCGTCCAAATAACAGATTTTTCACTTCATAAATTTTTTCAAAGGTTCAAAAGCTGAAATTTTATAAGACGGTTTGAAACTTTAAGAACATCTTGGCAAAATTTTAGAGCTTACAAATATTTTCAGAGATATGATCTGTGGAAGTTAGGTATTTTTGCAGGCTCCTCAATTTAACCTAAACAGGTCATCACAAAATTTTCGCTATAAATTTTTTCCTACGAAGGCTCAGAATCTAAAATATTTAGAGCACGAAGCCGAACTCCTGAGGAATATCTTTGCATAATTTCAGATCTTGGTTCGCAATATTTTCGGAGATATGGTCTGTGGAAGTTAGGAATTTTTTAGGCTCCCGAATTTCATCTCAAAGAGGTGATGGTGGGAAAATATTCATAACTTTCTCTCGAGGATCGGATTGGCTCTGTAAAAGTGTATGCAAGCACATGTATTGGAGCCCATTCAACAATTTCGTAGCCGAAGGATGAAATAATACGGGTGTGATTACAATAACCTCTGTCGAAACATTAGTCCATAATTAGAAGTCAACGTAGAGTTTTTCATAACAAATTTGTTCCTCAAGAATCCAAATCGAGTCGACATGTGTGGCATTCGGAAGAGATTCGTAGGCCACCAAATATCAAATTTCAGATATTTAAGATCCACAATCACAGAGATAATACAATTTCAATATCGAGCTCCTCAAAGCAAGTAAAAGGTGTGTATTTTTTTTTCTGAATTGCATAAGTCTTGTTTGAAGAATCAAGTTGAATTGATTGCAAGGGCCTATTGTAGAATAGATATCAATATTGGAGTCTAAAATGGCCCCTAAAAAGAATTCAACACCCATTAAGCCTTTAGAAGGCTCTACTATGACTCATGAAGATGAAGAATGGCAACATGACATATCAAAATTACAAGAGCAAATGCAACAAATTTCTCCCCAGCAACAAATGAAATGAATTAAATAGCATGAAACTAAGACAAGGTTTCAAGAAAGTGCATGAAAGCTAAGATGAATGGATTGAAGCTAATATGGAAGGTATGGAAGTGACATGGAAGCTAAGATCGATGAAAATGGAAAGATAAAAGTAGACATCGAAGGTTTGGCAAAGTGGATACAAGAAATGTTTCCTAATGGCGAAAAGATAGTAGAGGAAACTCATGATGAGAACAAAATAAATGTTAATCATGATTTCATAAACTCTAATGTTGGACGGAAGAACCACCATATTCCAAAGATGGATAGGAGGAAGTTTGATGGCAAGGATCCCATAACATTGATGCTACAGATGGAGCAATATTTTGATCTCAATAATGTGCAAAACACACAAAAGGTACGCATTGCAACTTTACATTTAGAACAAAATACATTTGTATGGTATCCATGGCTTTGCTCCCGTAAAAAAAATGTCACTTGGTCAATTTTTAAGGAGGAAATGATAGTACATTATGAGGATACAAAGAGAAACACCTTCTTTAGCCAATTGATAAATCTCAAACAAAAGGGTTTAGTGGGGGAGCACATTGAGGACTTCCAAAAATTTAATATAAGGGTAAATGATATTCCAAAGGAACACAGGATTGATCTCTTCATAGGTACTTTAAAGGATAACATCCAACATTAAGTTTGCGTTTTGGAACATGATTCATTGGAGAAGGCATTCAAGTTGGCAAGAAAAATTGAATGTAAAATTATGGCGACAAGGAAGCCTACCACTCACTTCTATAAAGAGGGAAGTGTTGCTACTCCTAGATTTCCGCAACCTACAAGGTTTACACCACAACAATTGGAAGAAAAAAGAGCAAAAGGGCTTTGTTACAGTCGTGATAGAAAATACACTAAAGGTCATAAGTGTGTTGAGAAGAAATTATTTTACATAGATTTTGAAGAGGAAGAAGAATATGAACAAGAAGAGGATATACACCAGGAACCAACCCTAGAAGAGGAATAAATGAGTCTGACCATATCGTGTAATGCATTGGCGGGAATTACCACTCCTCAAACTCTCAAGATAAAAGAACATATCAAGAAGAAAAATGTAATAGTGTCGATTGATTCAGGTAGTACCCATAATTTTATTCATTGTAAGGTAGCCAAGGAATTGAATTGTTTCCTATACCCAGCACCATAATGTCAAGTGATGGTTGCAAATGGAGGAACTATAAATTGCTCTGGAAAATGCCATAATATCAAGCTAACCATGGGGGAATATGTATCTAATAGTCCAATGCCTTCCATTCCTACGGGAGGTGTTGATGTTGTACTAGGAGTACAATGGTTACAATCTCTGGGGAAGGTAGCTTTTAGTTTTCAAGAATTTTTCTTGAAATTTTTTTCAGAAGGAAAGGAAGTCAAATTATAGGATATCGCAGGGAAGACGGGATATAAAATAAGCTCTAATGTCATGACTAAGCTTCTGAAGAAAGAACAACGAGGCGTAATTCCACAATTATGCTCACTAGAAGTTCCAACATCAAAATCATCTATTTCTGTAGATCTCCAAAAAGTCTTGGACAATCATTCCAAGGTGTTTGAAACTCCCAAAGGACTCCAACCTATTCGTGATAATATCATGATATTCATTTGATTCCAGGAAGTGTTCCTCCAAACATCAAGCATTATAGATATCCTTATGTCCAAAAGAGAGAAATTGAACGTATGATTGCAGAAATGTTAGAGGCTGGTATAATTCAACCTAGTCAAAGTTCCTTCTCTGCTCCAGTAGTATTGGTGCACAAGAAGGATGGATCATGGCACATGTGTCTAGATTATAGGGAGCTCAGTAAGCTCACCATTAAAGATAAATTTCCCATTCCTGTGATTGATGAATTATTGGATGAATTACATGGAGCAATTTATTTTACCAAGTTGGATGTTCATTCAGGATATCATCAAATTAGAATTAGACTAAAGATATTCTGAAAAAAAAAATTCATACTCATGAGGGTCATTATGAATTTTTGGTCATGCCTTTTGGCCTTACCAATGCACCTTCTACATTTCAAGGGTTGACGAATTCCATTTTCAAACCCTTCCTTAGAAAATTTGTCCTAGTATTTTTTGATGATATACTAATCTACAATAGGTCTTGGAAGGATCATGTTCAACATGTTGAAATGGTGCTCAAACTATTGCAAGAGAAATAATTATATGAAAAATCATCCAAATGTTTCTTTGGAGTACAAGAGCTGCAATATCTGGGTAATATTTTATCTCACAAGGGTGTTAAGGTAGACCATAACAAAATTAAATCCATTAAGGAATGGAAAGTCCCCACAACTATAAAGCATTTGCGAGGATTTCTCAGTTTAACAGGGTATTTATCGCAAGTTTGTTAATAATTATGGGAGAAGAGCAGCACCTCTAACAACATTATTGAAGAAAGATGCATTTTCATGGACTACTGAAGAAACTAAGGCCTTTGAACATCTAAAAGAGGCAATGTGCCTAGCACTGGTCTTAGCTACACCAGACTTCATGAAAACCTTTATTGTAGAATGTGATGCCTCAGGAAATGGAATTGGTGATGTTTTAATGCAATAAGGAAGACCCATTGCTTTTGAAAGTCGTCCAATGAAAGGAAAGTATTTATAGAAAACTATTTATGTGAAGGAAATGTTAGCAATACTACATGCACTAAAGAAATGGTGACCTTACCTAATGGGAAGACACTTCAAGGTAAAAATTGATCATGATGGTCTTAAAAAATTTTTGGAACAAAGACTATCTTCAGAAGAGCAAGAAAAATGGGTCACAAAGATGTCGGGTTATGACTTTGAAATAATCTACAAAAAAGGGAAGCTAAATGTTGTTGCAGATGCACTCTCAAGAAAAAATGAAGAGGTGGAAGCATTGCTTTGTGCCATTTCTATTATCCAACCAAATTGGATAACTGAAGCAAGGGATGAATGGAAGAGGGATGAAGAAGTATCGAAATTCATTCAAAAGTTGCAGCAAGATCCTAGTACATCTGATACATTTATTTGGAAAAATGATTCCTTATGGTACAAAGATCGCTTATATCTTTGTAATAATTCCCAACTAAAAAAAAAGATTCTTTTGGAATTGCACACTTCTCCTTTAGGAGGACACTCAGGATTTTTAAAAACTTAGCATTGGGTGAAGAAATAATTTTTTTGGGATGGCGTTAAATCTAATATTCAAAATTTTGTGGTGGAAGGTTTGGTTTGCCAGCAAAATAAAGTTGAGACAATTAACACCCCGGGTCTTCTACAACCTTTATTAATTCCAAGTCAACGTTGGGAGGATATTTCAATAGATTTTATCACAGGTATACCTAAGTCTGAAGGAAAGAGTGTCCTCATAGTGGTAGTTGATAGACTTACCAACTATGCACACTTTTGTGCATTATCTCTTCCATTTAAAGAAAGTATAGTTGCTACTACATTTATGGAAACAATTCAAAAGCTACATGGAAACCCAAAGGTTATTGTGAGCGAAAGAGATTCCAATTTTACTGGAAATTTTTTGACGGAGTTATTTTATTGTTTGGGTACTCAATTAGCTTATATCTCATCTTATCATCCTCAATCTGATGGTCAAATTGAGATAGTGAATAAATTTTTGGAAAGATATATTCGTTGTTTTGTATCTGATAACAAACATAATGGGTCAAGTGGTTACCTCTTGCTGAATGGTGGTATAACACTTCCTTCCATACTGCAGCAAAAATTACCCCATTTATGGCACTTTATGGATATCATCCACCATCCATCACATCATCTTTAAGAGAAAATTCTAAGGTTCAAGCAGTGGAAGATCACATCGAGCATCAACAAGAAGTTCTCCAACACTTAAAGGATAACCTAAATTTGGCATAAAATCGAATAAAACAATAGGCAAATCAACATCGCAGCAAGAGAAGTTTTGATGTAGGAGACTGGATATTTTTACGGCTAGAACCATACAAACAAATGTCCCTCAAGCAAGCTAAGAAGGATAATAAATTATCACGAAAGTACTATGGTCCTTACAAGGTGTTGCAAAAGATTGGTACTATGGCATACAAATTGGAGCCTCCTGCTTTTTCGCGAGTGCATCCAATTTTCCATGTTTCATGCTTAAAGAAGGTTACAGGTGAAAATCTTCCAGTTCAAACAATATTGCTAGAACTTGATGAAGAAGGAAAAATCACATTGGAACCTGAAGTGGTCACATAAACAAGAACTCAACAACTATGAAATCGATCAATTTCAGAGTATCCCATCAAGTGGAAGAACTTACCCACTGAAGATTCTACATGGGAGGAGGAGAATTTATACAGAAGCACCCAGAGCTACTCAAGCATTGAGGACAACGCTTTTTTGAAGGAGAGGGGCATGTTAAGTCTCTATATTACTAGTTTAGCCCCTTATTGTTATTCGTGTACCCCCCTTATTGTTATTATTGTAGGCCCCTCTAACCCCAATATTGTTATTATTGTGCCCTTACATTGTTATTGTTAGGTTGGCTAGGATTACATTGTGGCCCCATGGACTCCTATATATTGAAACGAGGTTTTGTCATTTGTATCATCCAAGAATTGTTCATTCATGTAATTTATTGGAGGTTTCGCCCTCGAAGTGGCTTATTTCTAAGGCGTTGATATCTCTTTTCTTCTCTTTTTGGAGCTAGTTTCACAACATATTGATGGCCCTCCAAGGGAATGTGTACCACCACCAACCTCATAAGATGAGAGGGAAGTTTCATAAGAAAATATGAGTTTATAATCAATTCAAAATACATTCATACATATAAATACATGTACATATTCATTGATTAAATTGCATGAACCATGGCCACATTAGAGAAATTTTAAGGTCTAAAATGGGCCTCCTAAGGAAATTATAAAATAATAATGGAAATAATAAAATAATATTTGATTACATCATCAAATTTTAGAGGGAAAAAATAAAAATCTACTTTTTCAACTCGTATTTTCAACTTATCTCAAAAATGTTTTACTGAAATTTCGAGGAAGAGTACCCGTTAGATGCAAAATTTAATTCCTCTTCCAATGAGTACCCATGTTGCATACTTTTGATTGATCATTGTACAAGAAAAATGAGAAATACATGAAAAAAGTGATTGCAATCACGTTTTTTCATGTATTTCTCATTTTTCATGTAGCATGGTCCATCAAAATTATGTAACATGGGTACTCCATTGATGAGGAATTAAATTTTTCATCCAATGAGTACTCCCGCTCGAAATTTCAGTAAAAACTTTGAGAGATAAGTTGAAAATACGAATTGAAAAGGTAGTTTTTTTATTTTATTATTTTTTAATCTTTTTACCCTTTTACTTAAAAAATGGTGAATCATCCACCATGGTTGACATCATCATCTTGAATCCTATTGGTTCTTATAAAGTTTATTTTGGTTGTACATTTTTCTTAGGAGGCCCATTTTAGACCTCAAAATTCCCCTAATGATGCTCCATTGATGGAGTAGACACCCTTTTCCTCCTACCTCCTAAAAAATAAAAAATGAAACTTATTAACAACTAATTTAACTCACAAAATTGATAAAAAATCAATTCCATATGTACACACATGTATTTATATGTATGGAGATAATATTAAATTTAAATACCATGAACATCCCTTCATCCCTGATCCCCCTTTATCATAGAAATATGGGGTTCTATTGATCTTCGCCTTTGATCCTCCATGATATATATATGTAGATATATCTACAGTGGGCATTTACAATTATTTTTAAATTACTATTTAAAAAAAATTCAAAGTAAATTTTAAAAAATTAATGTAATTTAGTGTACACAAATTATCTAAAACACAACCTTCAAAGCACTAATTGATGTGTGAAACTCAATTTAAGCAAATTTTTTATAAAAATGTTAAGTTCACCAAATTGCACTTTACATGGTGGGAGCATAATTGGTATATAATTGAAAAAAACACATGGTCATTAAAAAAGAAGCGTGAAACTCCATTTAAACAACTTCGTTGAAGTCCTCACATTTTAATTTTATAAAAATGTGAAGTTCACTAAGTTGCAAATGTGAAGTTCACCAAGTTGCGCTTTACATGGTGGGATCACACTTTGTATATAATTGAAAAAAACACATGGTCATTAAGAAAGACGCATTTATAAGTAAAAAACACACATATCAAAGATATGTTACAATGTCTATCAATAAATTTTGAAGGAGAGCGTCTCAACACTAATTCATCTTTGAGAGATGAATCTTGAATTTTTGAAGAAGAGTGTATCAACACTAATTCATCTTTCAAGGATGAATCTTGAATTTGCATTGCCTCATATAATAATAATTCATCTATTAATTCATATTTTATAGATGAATCTTCAATTGAAATTTCCCCACATAATAGATCAACAAACATCTTATTAACATTTGTATAATGTATTATACTAAAAAATTGAAATTGGCTTACAATATTGTTTGCTTTTCCATGCAGTTGTTTTAGCCTCTCCTTCTTAACTTGGTACACATCTTTCATATAGTTGCACATGAGTTCAGAATTGGTGAAAACTACGATTCCATTTGATCCATACTCCCTAGTTGTTTCCAAGCCTTCTATCAATGCAATATAATATGCCTCACTATTTGTTGTTCTTTCAGTTATATTCATTTTCCTTTGGAGGACCTTTCTACTCGCAATATTGCAAAGCACATATGTAATCACTACTTTCCCTTGATTGGGATAGCAAGAAACATCTATGCATAATGTCCATTTTTCAACCATATTTAGTGGGTTTTTTAATCCTTAAAAAAAACAAATTCAATAAAATATATTAAATTAACATTTATTGCAAATGCACGGGAGAAATTACATGTGCATGAGAGAAATGACATGTGCATGGTTTACCTTAAAATTTGACTTAAATTTTATGGGATAATTGACATCTAGAAATGAGATGCGCTAAATATTTCCTTGCCTAGAGTTTAAGGAAGATTTATTATATGTACATGGTTCGTGTATGGTTTGCCTTAAAATTTTCCTTAAATTTTATGGCAGAAATAAAATCAATAAATGACATGCCGCAAAGATTGCCTTACCTAGAGTTTAAGGGAGAAATTACATGTACATGGTTCGTGCATGGTTTTCCTTAAAGTTTTCCTTAAATTTTATCGGAGAAATCACATCTAGAAATGACACACCTTAAATATTGGCTTGCCTAGAGTTTAAGGGAGAAATTAAATGTACATGGATCCATGATTTTACTATATATGTCACCTTTAAGAAAGGATGAGACCCAAAGGCTATCACCTTTAAGAAAGGATGAGATCCAGAGGCTACCTGGCCCTTTACAGACTCTGCCTTTAGAAGTTGTAGAAGTTAAAAATCAACATACAAACTAAAATCCTATGGAAGTTCAGCCACTTGAGGTTCAGTTTTTAGGCCTTAAATTTTGCCTTGAATTAATGGGATAAAGCCTTGATCTTGGTGGATCCCATCCTATGGAAGTTCAACTACATTAGGTTCAATTTTTAGGCCTTAAAGTTTGCCTTCAATTAATGGGAGAAAGCCTTGAGAAATTGCACATGATTTAAAGTTAATGGGAGAAAGCATTGAGAAATGACACATGATTTAAATTTTTCCTAATGGTTTATGGGAGAAATGACACATGTATGGGAGAAATCACACATGTACACTATTTGCCTTAAAGTGGTAGTGGTTTATGGATATTAAAATTAAGAAATTATATTTAGATCTATTCCAGAGATTGACTATAGGGGCATTTACTGGATATGTCACCTTTCAAAAAAGATGAGATCCAGTGGCTACATGGCCCTTTACAAACTCTTCCTTTAGAAATTTTAGAAGTTAACGCTTAACAGAAAGACTAAAATCCTATGGAAGTTCAGCCACTTTAGGTTCATTTTTTAGGCCTTAAATTTTTCCTTGGAGAAATGGAATGTGCATGGTTTGCCTTAAAGTTTTCCTTAATTTTATGGGAGAAATCACATCTAGAAATGAAATGCCTTAAAATTTTCCTTTCCTAGAGTTTAAAAGAGAAATGACATGTACATGGTTTGCCTTAAATTTTGCCTTATATTATATGGGAGAAATGAAATTGCCTTATAGTTTATGGGAGAAATGACATAAAAATGACAAATAAATAACATAGAAATGACACATGCCTCAAAGTTTGCCCAAACATTTATGGGAGAAATGACACATGTATGGGAGAAATGAAACATGTACACTGTTTTCCTTAAAGTGGTAGTGGTTTATGGATCTTAAAATGAATAACTTCTATTTAGATATGTTTCAGAGCTTGACCGTAGGGGCATTTACTGGATATGTCACATTTGAGAAAAGATGAGATCCAAAGGCTACCTGTCCCTTTACAGACTGTGCCTTTAGAACTTGTAGAAGTTAACACTCAACAGATAGTCAAAAATCCTATGGACATTCAAAATCCTATGAGAGTTCAGCCACTTTAGGTTCAGTTTTTAGGCCTTAAAGTTTGCCTTGAATTAATGGGAGAAAGCCTTTAGTTTGTGGGAGAAATGACATGTACATGGTTTGCAAAATTATTTTATGCACTTACTAAAACAACTAGTTGTAGTGGTTGATGAAGTTATGTCAAAATTCACACCTTCATGAGTTTGTGGGATAAATTCCATTTCCTTATATTTTGTGGGAGAAATGAAATAGAAATGACACATGCCTTAAAGTTTTCCTAAGAGTTTATGATAGAAGGGAGAAATGACACATGTACATGGTTTGCCTTAAATTTGTAGTGGTTTATGGATATTAAAATGAAGAACTTCTATTTAGATCTTTTCCAGAGATGGATTTTAGGGGAATTTATTGGATATGTCACCGTTGAGAAAAAAATGAGATCCAGAGGCTACCTAGCTCTTTACAGACTCTCCCTTTAGAACTTGTAGAAGTTAACACTCAACATTGAATCTAGGGGAATTTACCAAATATGTCACCTTTGAGAAAAGATGAGATCCAGAGGCTACTTGGCCCTTTACAGACTCCGACTTCAGAACTTGTAGAAGTTAAAACTCAACAGACAGACTAAAATTCTATGGAAGTTCAAAATCCTATGAGATTTCGACCACTTTAGGATCAGTTTTTAGGCCTTAAATTTTTCCTTGAATTGATGGGAGAAATACTTTAGTTTGTGGGAGAAATGACATGTACATGGTTTGCAAAATTATTTTATGCAATTACTAAAACAACTAGTGTTAGTGGTTCATGAAGTTATGTCAAAAGTCACACCTTTATGAGTTTGTGGGAGAAATGACATTGCCTTATAGTTTATAGGAGAAATGACATAGTGATCCAATTTGGATTCTGAAGTTTGTATCGAAATTAAAAAATGACCAAGATGGTCATTTTCAAGTAATTAGTCATCGATTTTGTAATAAACAAGTTGAGTCAAAAATTGTATCGACCAATATGGTCTTATGTGCAATGGTTCATCGACTCAATTTGACAAGCATAATCTGGTCAAAATTCGAAAGCGACGAAAATGGTCACATTAAAAATTCTTGCTATGACCGGGAAATTCAAGTTCAAAAAGTTCGTCATCAACTTCGACATCAGCATCAATGACTTCGACAAAAATCATCAATGTTTTTCTTTAATTAAAGTCAAACTGTCATCATAAGAAAAAGTCGTCATTATGTCGACTTGTGACATTGAAATAGTAAAAATAATTAGTCCTGATTTTAAAGTGTTAAGTTCATGTAAAGACTTAAGGAAACAAAATCCTAAGTCTAAGTGTTAGCACTATAAGTCTAAGTCAACTAAAATGTTAGTGTTAGGCAAAAATGTTAGTCTTAAAAACAATTTGTTAAAAGACTAAAATCTGAAAAATGCCTAAGTGACTATAGTTTTGATATTGTGGAAAAATATGATGTAAAGGTTATGTCTAAGTCCTAATTGTAAACCTATTGTGAAATCATAAGGTGAAAGGACTAATTTTAAGCCTAGCATTAATTCCTAGTTCTAAAACCTAAATTAACCTAAGAACTATAGGTGCATGGTATTAAAACTATGCAATCACCCACTTTCGGGATTAGAACTATAACCTCGTGTCAAAGCCTTGGCAAAAAATGTAAAAAATTACCAAACAAATGTAGTTTTTAAATAGTCGATAAATCGTATTGGAAGAACCGTTTTCATGTGACAAAGGTTAACTGCAGGTGTTTTTGTCAAGTTTGGATGCTACCGTCAGCAAGTTGAATGTATCACAAAATATGATGTGTGAACATTTTGATGCAAAGTTTTGGTAAGTCGTCAGTCCAAACAGCAAATGCTATCTCTCGGAGGTTTCAAAGCCATCCAAGTGTAGCATTTGGAAATCGCATCGGAGCTTCCAGCTCAAGCCGAATGTCAAGGGGTCACATGTGAAAAAGGTAGAGGTTGAGCGTTAACCACAAACAGATTGGAATCAGAACCATTGGGTTTTTAAAATGTGACCGCCACCATCAAAGATTGCTGTCACATGCAGTTGTTACAACAAATTTCAAAATAATACCATGACTGCCGGATCCAACCACCAATGTAGCCATTGGAAATACTGATCACATGCCGACAATTGTAATCTCTACACCATTAGCCATACTGCCATATGATAAGTTATATCCTAAAGTCTAAAATTGGTTTTAAGGCACGAAATATGGTGTTGTTTTAGTGAACACCTTATCCTAAGATCCTAGGTGCCAAGAATACCAAGATCAACCTATGTCACATTATTAAAATGGATAATTTCGAAGAAATCCATGATGGGATAGGAGGCTTGGAAAGGGTAAGGATTCATTTAATAATTGTTAAAAATGGAGTATGCATTGAAACCAATAAATCTTTGAGATATGAAGATAAAGAAAGTGGTTTAATGCCATTTATTTTCCCTCATTTTATAAAAAGGTTTTGTAAGGCTCATGAGGAGGATGGAGAAAGAGAGAGAGTTCTCGAGAAGTTAAGAAGAAGTGCTTTTTGAAGAAGCACTAGCACACTTTGTACAGAGATTTTTTGGTTTTGCAGGTATATTGTGGAGTATGAGAGCTCATTTTCCTGCCGAGCTACAGAATTTAAGTTCATTGTAGAGAAACGAGATCCACTTCAATATTCAAAAGCTTAGTTCAACTACCATTGTGCTAAAGGTCCATATGCTTTAGTCCATCAGTTAGAGTGCGCACTTCATCATCATATTTTCTTGGTCGATTACAGACACATCAAAGAAAAGAAATAGTATCTATAAAGCCTCATCAAGATAATTTCATTCAGCAATATCAGTAGTGTTGTTTGGCACTTGTCAACTGATAGATCATTGTAGTCCTCTTTCTCTTGGTTTTATCAATAAAATGGTTGCACACTTTTGAAGCGGACCTAGAGATTTAGTCAAAGGGGGTCGAACTATGTCACTAATATTTGTTGTCTTATGGTTTGATTGTTATATATAATGTGTAATTGTTAAACCTTAACATTAATGGATTATATCTAAAAATACTTTATGCTAAATAGTTAGATTCACATAAAAGTAACTGTTCAGTAATTATTTCTTGCCATTCACATTTTGTCAAGGGTTAGAAAAGATCTTATCATTCCACATTAAGATCACATAGAAATGACACATGGCTTAAAGTTTTCCTAAAAGTTTATGGGAGAAATGACACATGTATGCAAGAAATGACACATGTACACGATTTTCCTTAAAATGGTAGTGGTTTATGGATATTAAAATGAAGAAATTATATTTAGATCTATTCCAAATATTGAATGTAGGGGCATTTACTGGATATGTCACCCTTGAGAAAAGATGAGATCCAGAGGCTACCTGGCCCTTTACAGACTTTGCCTTTAGAACTTGTAGAAGTTAACACTCAACAGAAAGACTAAAATCCTTTGGAAGTTCAAAATCCTATGAGAGTTAAACCACTTCAGGTTCAGTTTTTAGGCCTTAAAGTTTTCCTTGAATTAATGGGAGAAAGCCTTTAGTTTGTGGGAGAAATGACATGTACATGGTTTGCAAAATTATTTTATGCACTTACTAAAAGAACTAGTGGTAGTGGTTGATGAAGTTATGTCAAAAGTCACACCTTTATGAGTTTGTGGGAGAAATGCCATTTCCTTATAGTTTATGGGAGAAATGACATAGAAATAACACATGCCTTAAAGTTTTCCTACAATTTTATGGGAGAAATGACACATGTACACGGTTTGCCTTAAAGTGGTAGTGGTTTATGGATATTAAAATGAAGAAATTATATTTAGATATGTTCTAGAGATTGACTGTAGGGGAATTTAATAAATATGTCACCTTTGAGAAAAGATGAGATCCAGACGCTAACTGGCCCTTTATAGACTCTTCCTTTAGAATTCAGTTAGCACTCAAGAGACAGACTAAAATCCTATAGAAGTTCAAAATCCTATGAGAGTTCAGCCACTTTAGGTTCAATTTTTAGGCCTTAAATTTTGCCTTGAATTAATGGGATAAAGCCTTTGGTTTGTGGGAGAAATGGCATGTGCATGGTTTTCCTTAAAGTTTTCCTTAAAGTTAATGGGAGAAATCACATCTAGAAATGACATGCCTTAAAGTTTTCCCAAGTGCGTAGAGTTTAAAATAGAAATGACACATGCCTTAAAGTTTGTCCAAAAGTTATGGGAGAAATGACACATGTACATGGTTTGCCTTAAAGTGGTAGTGGTTTGCACTTACTTAAACATTTGCCTTAAAGTGGTAGTGGTTAATTAAGTGATTTCTAAAGTCACACTTTGATTGGTTTATGCGAGAAATGACATGTACATGGTTTGAAAAATTATTTTATGCACTTACTAAAACAACTAGTGGTAGTGGTTGATGAAGTTATGTCAAAAGTTACACCTTGATGAGGTAGTGGGCGAAATGACATGTACATGGTTTGACTTAAAGTTTAGTTTGCCTTGAATTTTATGGGATAAATCACATCTACAAAACTTTACTTTGACATCTATAAATAGGCTGAGAACATTAAAAATAATTTTCAACTTGCATTAGTTATGTCCTTAATAGGAAGCATGATTTAGCACTTAACAGATTGTTTAATAATTTATAATAATGTCATTTTTGGCTTGTACTATCATCCATCCTTGATATGTACAAGAATTTTACAACTTTAACATCAACCTACACTATCATCATATCACTGTATATAATCTATATTATTAATATCCGTTACACCATAAAACATTCCACTTTTAACATTTTACAAGATTACAAGCATCATGGAAGGTGTAAATTTAGGTACATTAATAAAATACATTGGCCTGATTTAAATGTTACAAGAAATTTTAAATATTACAATAGGGAGAAGAGACCACTGATAAAGCTAAAATTAAGAAAGAAGGTACTCAAGGTACAACATGAGATATAACTTCACAATTGATTTCCTTTATTATTAACACAAAAGACAATGCTAAGAAACATTTCCTTGGCAACAATTGGAGGGTGGACTATTTTAGAATTTGCGGTATATTTTGAAGGTCTAATCTATGCAAAAATTTGAGGATATTGCATATAACTAAAAAAAATAAAATATCATTGTTTGGGTAGGTAAGTTTGTTGCGCTAATACATATCTAAAAAGAAAATTGTATAGCAAAGGTACTAGAGCTAGATCTATAGCTTGGACCAATATTGTAAAGGACGATTTAGAAGAAATGCACGACATGCATGATGAGTTATTGGAATATTTGATCTTCTTAATCCATCGTGAGCTGACTGATCTACTTATATGTATAATAAGCTATACAAGTCCAAAAAATTAGCAATCAGCTTGAAATGCAATAGCAAATTTGGGGAAGATTGAGAAATGCCTAATGCTTCTTATATTTCCTAGTATTGGCATTTGAGCATACTAGCTGTTGTTTATATACTAATGTTGGTATTTGTTTCTCACAACATTTTTTTTGCGTTTCATATAACATTAGGATTCAATACATAAAGGTTTATGTATCTTCACATTCATTTGTGGTATTTATAGTAAACTTGTAAGCATAAGCAATTGCTATTAGTATTTGAACCAGGTACTTGTAACACAAAACTAATTAAATAAATAGAAACAAATTTGAGAACAAGTTGAGAAAATCCCCTAAATTATGGTGCTTGGCCATCTAGAAAATAAAAAATTAATTCCTGCATGCAAAAAAAATCCCTTAAATTTTTAAGAGGACTGATGTATTTTGTTTAATAGTTAAAATACAATGATTGTGGAACCATTGGTCTAAAATTGGAATCTAACTGATTTGATTAGGAGAGAATGAAATAATGGCATGAGAAGTGCTTCTTGCAGTAGATTACTGTTGTGTATTTTTTAGGAATGTAACTGATTTGGTTAAGGGAGAATGAAATGATGGCATGAGAAGTGCTTCTTGCAGCATATGACTGCTGTGTATTTCTTGATCCTTCAAAAAATATTTGAACTTGTTTCCAATGATGAAGTGACTTAAAAAAGTATTAACAAAACCCAAAATCTAGTAAGTACCAAGGAATGTGATTATTATCAAAGAAAATTGATAATCATCTAGCTTGGAACAATTCCATGGGACTTATAATGAAAGAAATGAGGATATTGAGAATCATGCCGTTTGGACACAAGATTAAGAGGACTTATCACCAAGTAATGAATGTTCCTTAAATAAGATAGCATATTATTTATTCTGTTGAAGTTGGAGATCTACAGGATAATGTTTTAGGTATTCCTAAGTTCCTATATGATTTGGTAAAAATGTTTTTATTTTCTATATTTCTTAATATCCTTGGACATGATGGGTAATTTACAGCCATGTCAGATGTTGGAAGGACATGCCGACGATATTCGATATCTATTTGTTCCACTTCAAAAGGAAATTTTTTGGATCGAGAGTAGAGAAACATGACTAGAAGCAAGGACCACTGAAGCAACATCTGTAAACTAATCTACGAAAAGAATGTAATACATTTTTTCCCGAAGGACATAACTAAGATGAACTCCACCGATTAGAATATCGTGTTCCCTTTATATGAAGACAGTGAATGTACCATGTGGATTATTCTATGGAGGATGACAAAGCTACTGTTACTGTTACAATCTTTGTTGACTGGATCCACACTATTTATAAATATGAATAGTAAAATCAATAGAATTTAGTGAAACGTCATTGTATAATTTGGGGGTTTCATCATGAGTGGAGTCTTCACTTAAGGTGGGCAGAAAATATAGGATAAGCGAATGCTAAACCAGGTGTGAATTTTCATATTTGTTCGTCAACTCTGGGATGACCTCAAGTTAGTGAGACATCATTGTATTATGACCGATCACCAAGGAATATATGGTATAAGGAATCTTCGAGGTACTTGGAACAAATAGTGTTTCAGTAGACAACACTGGACGTACAAATGACAAAGCTGACAAAATTTGCGATAAATGAAAATGGAACCTTCATTGGGTCTATGTTTCAACTGATATTTTGTAAGAGCGTAGTTTAAAGGACTCACTAATTAGCTTAAAAATTAATGGAAAATTTGGCCAGATATAGTAAAATTTGGTAGAAAATTTTGAAAATTTGAATTATAGTAGTAAAATTTTAGAATTTTGTGTGTCACATTAGTTATGGTTGTGAATCTATTTTTACCATAAAAAACCATTCAAACATTTTAACATTTTGATTTTTTGAATTTTTTTACTGAATTATAACAAGAAATATATGGGCGAATTTGTAATAAGATATTGCATATTCAAAACCCCGTCATTTAATGAATTAAAATATTTTTAATAATTGTAAAGTGCATGTGCTAAAAATAGAGGTTACGATGACGCATATCTGGAAATTCGGAGACGATAAGAGGACAAGGCTAGAACGATAAGACGAGGCGAGAGATCGCCAAAGATGTCGTGGAGGATGTAGATCAGATTCCCTGCGAACAAAAAAACAGAGCCATAACATTAAAATCAACAAAAAATATTCACAAAAAAAAAACAGCAACAAGCCTCTCACCTCGTCGCAGCAGCGCAACGCGAAGCCCCTGCAAATAGATGACACAAATATCACACAACAAACTGACAGACACGAGACAGATGAAACATAGATCACATATCAAATACACAGATATATGACACATAGATGCGACAACGGAAATAAGCCCGAAACTTGTTAAGGTTTGCGGGCCGGTATATTTATAATAAAAAGTTTGACTGAATTATTTTAAAAGTTCGACTGAACTAATAGTTCGGCTGGACTATTAGTTTGACCAAAATTTGGTTGTCGGTTTTCCCATTTCCAGCCAAAAATCTGCTTTCCCATGTCATCAATGTAATCGACAAAATTAGTTCAGCCGAACTAATTTCGAAAGTTCAGCCGAAATGTTGGGAAAATGACTTTTCGCCCGCGATTCTCACAAAAGTGTAACCCACCTTCTCAGTTTTACCCTTAGGTAGGAATTTCCTGGACTAGTATGCAAATATAGAATATCTTCTCCAATGCATGGAACAACTGCACAAGAAAATTAATCACTTGGATTAGTCGATGGAGTGCATTGATTAGCACCTTGGCATCCCTCCACTAGCTGGAGACACACTAGGAAACAACAAGGATCCTATCCAGGTTGCAACTATTCATTCAGTCAATTGTATTTAGTCTATTTTTGTGTCTCTAGTTTATTCTAATCACATCTATTCACTTTTCTTCCATGGTAGAAAAGGCCCATAGTTTAGTCTCTATATGGTAAATTTTGAAATCTTAGGTGCCCTAATGTCTTATGCCTATTTAAAGAGGGCGAATTTTTGGATATGGTCAGGTTTTCCTCGTGATTAGAAATTTTAAAACTCTTAGTACTTTCATCTAATTTCCTATTTAGAAGGAAATAAAAAATTTTACTCCACAATAAAAACTAATATATCTCTAGTGTGTTATATTAAATTATTTTTAACTCAAATTTAAAAAAGAATAAGAAACATATAATTTTAAATATAAGAATTTTTTTTTTTTGGCCTAATGTCTAGGTATCAAGCCTATTTATAGCTCTATATGGTTGGTAAGTTGTAAGACTGATAATTGTAGAATGACATATTTTTATATTGTATGATGCTTTGAGACTCCTGATGGAAAATTTTCAAACTCTATAATGCTCTTAGACTATTGATGGAATATTTTTAAAATCTATGATGCTCTCAGATTATTTATGATAGGTTGCCACACTCTATGATTCTATGATTCTATGATATTGTTATAGGCATTATTTAAGACTATTACAGAAATTGTAGTCAAATTTGACACTGTATAGTGGAGGCTATAATTTAACCTTGCCTCACCTCCCTAGCTCTTTATAGCCTCATCCTCAGGTATAAATTGTTAAACTGTCACTTCCTTGTCTAACATTCTGACTTGTGACACGACATCCTCGATGCAAACTTACGCAAAATTCATGAGGTAAGTATAGAGAACATGGAGGGTAAACATTAGTAAGAATCAAATTCAATTCAATGAAAAATCATAATCATGTAGGATAATTAAAGGCATATTCAGGAAATCTCAGTGGAAGTAGTGAGTCATAGTTCAAAATCTTTTACAATCTACCACACCATATAGTCTTTATGTACTATTTAAATTTAATATTTAATATTTTCTTTTAGAATTTGATATTTATTTTAAAGTTGTATCTACTAAAAATAGAGATGTTATACATCACTTTAGTTTGAGAATTTTTTAAAATAAACTCTTAATTTCCTTATATAATCTAGTTTCCATAATCCCAAGTACTCAGGAGAATTCTAAAAAAGGTCAAATTTTGAAAGAATTTTAACAATAAGCCAAAGAGAGTCTAGTTTTAGGAACAAAAATAAACTCCTAATTTCCTTAGATAACCTAGTTTCCAAAGACCCAAATGCTAAAGAGAATTTTAACAAAGCCAAGTAGCTAAGAGAATTTAATAATACTTGAGATAGAGTGCACTTTAGTATTCCATTAATGGACTTAGATTGTGCCTTGGGGGTTAGATCCCAAACCATTCTGGGAAGGAGGAATTTCTCGTTATTCATTACTATTCTCTTCTATAAAAAGAGTAAATGTGGCCTTGATTCATATTTTGAAGTAATTTTTGTCCTGCAGGTTGGTGATTCCATTGTATGATGATTGATTCAACATCAAATATATAGGATTGAATTTGATTATCCCTACAACTACCTACATTCCAAAATTACTTGATCCATAACAATTATACTCTAGTGAAAATGTTCATAATCCACTTATCCTGTTATGTAATCTCCGCACTTTTACATGTTGATATTTATATGGGCAATCAAATTCTGTCTCCAAAGTATCTTACACCCTCTTAATATAGGGAAACTCAAATTTATTATTAAAACGCATTTATTCATGGTCATTGTGGTTTTTTTCATCACTAAGTTTCCATCTATGCACCTAATTGTCATAATATATTCATATTTTTGAAACTAGAAATTAATTTTAACAATGAATTTTCAGCGCCATGTTTTTGCAAATATCACGTTGTTTTATATAACATTTTCAAATTTGTGTAGTGATGACATTTTTCTAGTGATATAAATCTTGGAATTTCCATTTGGTGTAATTCTTGGAATTTTAACTACTGCACACTAATGATCATAGATTACTCAGTATCAATTGACTATAATTGTAAAACTTAATGTGGATTAAAGGAAAAATTACCTCTAGCAATGGTGATAAGATTTGATATAGGAAATTATTTCTAATCAAATAGAGAGATATTCTAATTTATCCAAGGCTTAATGTGCCAAGGGATGGAATCATAAAAAATTTATTTCTTGATAAAAATAGGGACCCTTCTAATCCAACTATATTTATAATGATCTTTCCATAAAAGATTGTTAACTAAATTGGAGTTAATGGGGTGGTTATTTTCGGCCATAACTAACACTTAATGTGAAGTCATATAGCCACATATATGGGTTTGTGGAACTTTGGGATACAATAACAAACAATTCTAACACTCTCCCCTTTGGTCCAAATTGACACAAAAATAATATTTTGTTTAATGATTTCCTTCCATTTCTAATATCTCAAGAAAGATTTTTAATGAATGAATCATGGTGATAAATAATCTATTAGATGAATACTAACTTTCGTGTATTACAATATCATTGATTCCCTCCATTCTTTATGAGTGTGCAACAAAACACCCATTCAAGTTCCAATTTTATTGTCCCAATTGGAAATCTATCATTCATTACTCCTTTATGTATACAAATTTGAGTAGACAAATATACCAGGAATCATCGAAAACATAATTGAAATCATCAAACTAAATGGTGTCACAAAGGTACACAACAAATCAAGCATGAAACAAGTTAATGATTCTCATATGCTCGACATGTCCTCCATGAAACTTAGGTGGTAACCCTTTCATCATGGGATACAAAACCATTAACTTAGTGTTGATTTTCTCAAAGTTACCCCATGATCCCAAATGCATTATTTAACAGCAAGGTACTTTATGTTAATGAATTTTTTTGAGATATTATTCTTATTGTTGTTATAAAAGTGAACTATAGTGGAATTATCAAAATAAATCCTTAATGGCCTAGAGATGGAGTCTATAGCTCTAAGCCCTGTGATGAAATTCCATAACCATAAATCTTGTGATCTAGCCTCATAACATTCCATATACTAATCCTGGATAGTAGAATAAGTGGCCAACTTTTGTTTCTTGATTCCCCATGAGATGACACCTTTTGCAGGTAGGACGAAGTATCCTAATGTAGACTTTATAGAGTCAATAATTCTACATATTCTAAGTCTAGATACCTGATAACTTCCAAATGTTCTGATCTTCTATATGGGAGGAAATAATATTTTGTACCTTGTATATACCGCATAACTTTCCAACCCTCCATTCATTAATGCCTATATTATTTTAATATATATTTCACATTCTGAGTGCAAATATAATCCCTGGTGTTGTATAGAACTAAGCATACATTATAATTATGCCTACATATGCATAAGGAAGGGTCTTCAAGTTTCCTTGTTCAAAATCATTTCTCAGGAATTAATTAAGAAAAAAATTATCATCTTGAACAATGGGTGCGACACTAGTGAATAATCCTTCATGTGAAATATTTCTATAACTTTATTAATGTAGGAATTTCTAGACAATCCTAATATCCCTCAAGTTATATCTCTACGAATCTCTATGCAAATGAAAAAAGAGGCTTCACCCATATCCTTCATATCAAATTTCTAATTCAAATGTTTTTTAACCTCATGTAGCGATACCAATTCATTATTGACAAGTAGAATATCATCCACATATTCGACTAAGAATATGAGTTTCTCCCACTCGCCTTAAGGTACATGCATTGATCCAAAATGTTCTTTGTAAAATTGAATGAAGAAATGACATTGTAAAATTTAAAATAACATTGATGTGAAGCTTGTTTTGGCCCATATATGGATTTTATGAATTTGCAAACCAAATTCTTTTCTTTATTTAAAGCAAAAAATTCAGCCTAACTCACGTATACCTCTTCCTCCGGATCCTCATTAAGGAAGTTTGTTTTCACATCCATTTGATGCAACTCTATATCAAAATGAGCCACTAATTCCATAATTATTTAAAGTGAGACCTTTGTAGAAAATAGAGAAAAGGTCTCATGGTAATAATTACCTTCTTTCTAAGAGAATATTTTGGCCGCAAGTGTGGATTTAAACCATTCTATATTTCTATATAAGTCCTTTTTCGTTTTGTAGGCCCATTTACAACCAATGGCTTTCGATTCCTTTGGAAATCTAATTAAATTCCATACATGGTTCTTAGACATTGAATGAAACTCTCCTAATATATTATCATATAAGATCTTGGATTTTCCTTCGCTCATGGATTATGAAAGTGATATTGGATCTTCCTCAATTCCAATGACTTGGTCAGACTCTTGTAAATACACAAAATTATCAGAAGAAATTGTAGGTTTCCTTATGATCTGAATGAATTATGTTAGTGTTGTTGTGCTAATTACTCTTTCATATTCTATAAACAATGTCTTGTGTGTGCTTAAGGGTTCAAGATTTCTTGAGAATTATTGAGTCTCATGAGTGTTTTTCATGTAAATTTTATGAACAACTTAACATAAAATAAAGGCTGAAAAACAATAAATAAAGTACAGTACATCATCATAAAACACATCAACACTGGAATTTGATGAAGGAGTTCACCCCTCCTGGGCTACATCTCCTTGGTCCAACTTCCATGGCTTGCTCCTCAAACCTACACTAATGAGTCTATAATGCCCAAAAATGGTCCTCTAGCCTCTTTCAGCACATGATTTGGTCGAAAACTCCAAACGTTATGGCCTTTTCAATTTTTCCCACAATTTCAGGCCTAAATTTAGCTAATTGGAGCTAAATCCGGCTAGCTAGAGTTAAATTGGCAATCTTCGTTAGATTTGGCGGACCGCCAAGTTAATCTGGTTTAATTTTAATTAAGCGAATTAGTGCTAATTAAGTGCAGTTAGTGCTTTAAACTGTGCTTAGTGCTTAAACCAGATTAGATTTAATTAAATATGGACCAACACTAATTAATACAGGTTTAAGGTTAATTTAAACATGGTTAAATACTAAATCTCCACATTTGTGATTAGCCCCGCCAGTGGTTACGGGCTTGGGTCATATGATTCGGGGGCTTGCCCCCTCTCCCCCCTACATAATACAGTTGAAAACTTAAATAAATGTGGATCCAATATAAGGTTAAGAATTAACGGATGGCGAAATGGTGGTTGTTGTGCGTGTTGTGTGGGAGGTCGTGGGGTTGAACCCCGATGCCTTTGCCCAGAATTCAAACAAAAAATTTTTACCAGAATACCATGGAGGGGGGTGGAGGAGGGGGGGCATGTGGTGGCCCAATGCTGCACCACATGTCCTCTCCCTATTGGACCAAATTTAACCCAATAAAAATTCGCCAAATAACCCAACAAATTGAGCTAATAAGACACTGCCACTTGGTAGGTTATCATTCACTGGAGGAAAAAGACAAAACGTGGACCCTGACTAGTCAACATGCCACATCATCATTACAAATTTTTGACTAGGCTTCTTGTTGCCATTTTTTTGCATGTTTGTGCAAACGAACGTGACTCATTTCCGGGACCATACATAGTCCATTTTTCGCGAAACGAAGTGTGTCGGATTCAGAAGGACGACCACTACATGGTCGTTTAGATTTCACGACATTCTGAAAACTTTGGTTTTCAAGCATAAAATTGAGCACCTAATCATTCCTCCCCACTGGAAGCCTTTTGGACCCCAAAATATCTTTCATTACTGAACATGTGGATGAGGGTACATCTCCCTCACCCTTCCAGCCTCAATCTACTGGAATTTTCTGAATTTCGACAATTTGAGATTTTCATCAAAACTAATCTTTCTCCTTAATTCTCGAGACCCTATCTTCCTGTTGTAGACACTGTCATGTTGCAATTTCCCTAAATTTGCAGAAAAACAAGCGATCCTTGAAGAAACAAACTTTTTTCCACCTCGGTCGTCCATCAAAGGAAACTTAAAAACTGTCTCACCTCCAACACTGTCGACATGACGATTCTTAGCTTTTATTGCTTTGTATAACTTGCGTTGAATTTTTCCAAAGTGTTTCCGCAATTGCCATGTACCATTTTGAAATAAAAAACAAGTACTTGTGGAACCTAGGCCTTCTTTGTCAAATTGTTTTTTAGTTTGTTTGGCTTCAACTCTGGATGGGGTTTCCAAAAATGGTCTTCTTCATGGCCATTTTTCGAACAATGTTTACATGTGAGTTTCTCTTTCTCTATTTTGATAGAACCCTTTTTCTTTTCTCTTCAATTAAAATTACCCTTTCCTTCACCTTCATACTCAAGGAAACTATCACTTTTCTCATATGCACTATGTTTCCCTCTTGCTTCTAGATGTATGGCTTGAACAAAAACCTCATCTAAGTTTGTAGGATTGAATATGAGAATAGTATGTCTAAGATAACTATGCAAACCAGAAATATACTTTAACAAAGTTTCTTGAGAATACAAATTGACACCCAAAATAAGAGCTCTTATCCTAAATCCATGAGTATAATATTGCGTAATTTTCCCTTTCAATTGTCTAAAATTATTCTAGTCCATAATGGATTTTTTCATGTAAGCTATAGTGTAAAATTTCCTTTGAATGGCAACAATAAAATTTGACCAAGACATTGAGATATTACCATGATTTTTAATCTCTTCTTGAGTCGTTTCTTCCCACCATACAAGTGTTGTGCGCTCCATTCTCAAAGAAACCTACTAAATATTTATGTCATCCTCTTGAAGGTTGTGAATTATGCAATAACCCTCCAATTGACGAATCCAATTATCCAACTTCTTTGCATTCACTTCGACATTACATTGGTAGCTAAAATTTGACATCAAGTTTAAGTAAGGGTGATTTACCAGTTCCTTTTGAAGTATGTGGATGAACAGATTGTAAGCTTGTGGTAGTTGAAGATGATGAAGATGAAGGTGAAGATGGTGGAGTGGATGTTGGCTTCTTACCATGTCCATAGCCTCCTCCTCCTGGACAACCCTCTCCTCTTGGAGGCCTTGAATTTTCTCTTTGCATCCTTAAATTCCTTTCCTCATAGAGGACTTTAACCATCTCAGTCATATGAAAGAATTCCTTCCTGAATGCTCTCTCATCTTCTATCATGGTAGGTTCTCCTTCACGAGACATGCTCACTGAATACTCAACTTCAACTTGAGGATGTGTTTTTTTTGAAGACTTTGGCAACCTTTCCCTTATTCCTCTTGACCTAACTGCATGGCTCTCAACCAACTTCCCTTCTCCTCTTTTTAGTTTTAACCTTGTAAGCATGACACAACTTGCAAACAATTAGATCCATTCTTGCACAAAAAAACCTAAAAACCAAGAGCTCTAATACGAAAAATGATCTGAATGAAGTATGTTAGTGTTCTTGTGCTAATTACTCTTACAGATTCTGTAAACAATGTCTTATGTGTGCTTAAGGGTTCAATATTTATTGCAAATTATTGAGTCTTGTGGGTGTTTTTCATGTTAATTTTATAAGAAATTTAACACAAAATAAAGGTTTAACAACAACAAATAAAATTATAGTACATCACCATACAACACATGAACACAGGAATTTGATGAAGGAGTTCACCCCTCTTGGGCTACATTTCCTTGGTCCAGTGTCCATGGCTGGGGCCTCTATATTATGATCAAATCAACAAATCGACCTAGTTACAATGCTCTTTTGCTCCTGAAACCTGCACCAATGAGTCTAGAATGCCAAAAAATGGTCATCTAGCCTCTTTCTACACCTGATTTGGTCGAAAACTCCAAACGTTATGGCCTTTTCAAAATTTCCCATAATTTCAAGCCTAAATTTAGCTAAGTGGAGCTAAATCTAGCTAGCTGGAGTTAAAATGGTAGTCTCTGCTAGATTTTGGGGACCACCAAGTTAATCTGTTTTAATTTTAATTAAGAAAATTAGCGCTAATTAAGTGTAGTTAGAGCTTTAAACTATGCTTAGTGGTTAAACCAGATTAGTTTTGATTAAATATAGATCAACGCTAATTAATACAGGTTTAAGTTTAATTTAAACATGGTTTAAATACTAAATCTCCACATTTGTTATTAGTCCCGCCAGTGGTTATGGGCTTGCGTCATATGATTCAAGGTCTGGCCCCACAAGGCTAGCCCCCTCCCCCCCTTCCATAATACAATTGAAAACTTAAATACATGTGGATCTTTTATAAGGTTAAGAACTAACAAATGGAAGAATGGTAGTTGTTGTGCGTGTTGTGTGGGAGGTCGCGGGGTCGAACCCCGAAACCTCTACCCAGATTTCGAACAAAATTTTTGCACCACACCACCATGGAGAGGGGGGGCATGTGGCAGCCTAAGGCTACACCAAGTGTCCTCTTCCCATTGGACCAAATTTAACCCAATAAAAATTCACCAATAACCCAAAAAATTCAGCGAATAAGACACTGCCACTTGGTAGGTTATCATTCATCAGAGGAAAATGACAAAACATGGGCCCTGCCCAGTCAACATGACACATCAAAAGTACGGACTGTTGACTGGGCTTCTTGTTGCCAATTTTTTGCCTGTTTGTGGAAATAGATAGAACTCATTTCCGAGAGCATACGGAGTCCATTTTTTGCGAAACGAAGTGCACCGAATTCAGAATGACGAGCACTACATGTTCGTTCAGGTTTCATGCCATTATTATAACTTTGGTATTCGAGCATAAAACTGAGCACCTGATCATTCCTCCCCACTGGAAGCCTTTTGGGCCCAAAAATATCTTTCATTACTGGACATGTGGATGAGGTACAATTCCCTCACCCTTCCAGTCTCAATCCATTGGAATTTTCCCAATTTTGACAATATGAGCTTTTCATCAAAACTAATATTTTTCCTTGATTCTAGAGAAACCCTATATTGTTGTTGTAATCATCGCCATGCTAGAATTTACCTAAATTTGTAGAACAAAAAGTTTTCCTTGAAGAAACAAACTTGTTTCCACATCGGTCGTCAATCAAAGGAAACTTAAAAACTGTCTCACCTTGAACACTGTTGACATGGTGATTCTTAGATTTTCTTGCTTTTTACTTGTGTTGAATTTCGACCAGGTGTTTCTGCCATTGCCATGTATCATTTTGAAACCAAAAAAAAAGTACTTGTGGAACCTATGCCTTCTTTGTCAATTTTTTTTTAATTTTGTTTGGCTTCAACTCTGGACGGAGTTGCCAAAAATGGTCTTCATCATGGCCATTTTTCGAACAATGTTTACATGTGAGTTTCTCTTTCTCTATTTTGATAAAACCCTTTTTCTTTCCTCTTCCATTAAAACTACCCTTTCCTTTACCTTCATACTCAAGGAAACTATCACTTTTCTCATATGCACTATGTTTCCCTCTTGCTTCTAGATGTATGGCTTGAACAAAAACCTCATCTAAGTTTGTAGGATTGAATATGAGAAGAGTATGTCTAATATAACTGTGAAAACCCCCAATATACTTTAACAAAGTTTCTTGAGAATACAAATTGACACCCAAAATAAGAGCTCTTCTCCTAAATTCATGAGTATAATCTTGCACACTTTTCCCTTTCAATTGTCTAAAATTCTGCGAGTCCACAATGGATTTTTTCATATAAGCTATAGGGTAAAATTTCCTTTTAATGACAGCAATAAAATTTGACAAAGACATTGAGATATTACCATAGCTTTTAATATCTTCTCGAGTCCTTGCTTCCCACCGTACAAGTGCTGCGCCTTCCATTCTCAAAGAAGCCAACTGAATCTTTATGTCATTGTGTTGAAGGTTATGAATTCTACAATAAACCTCCAATTGACGAATCAAATTATCCAACTTCTTTGCATTCACTTCGCCATTATACATTGGTAGCTCAAATTTGACATCAAGTTTAAGTAAGGGTGATTTTCCAGTTCCCTTTGAAGTATGTGGATGAACATATTCTAAGGTTGTGGTAGTGGAATATTATGAATATGAAGTTGAATATGGTGGTGAGGATGATGGTGGAGTCGATGTTGGCTTCTTACAATCTCCATGGCCTCCTCCTCTTGGATAACCCTCTCCTCTTGGAGGCCTTGATCTTTCTCTTTGCATCCTTAAATTCCTTTCCTCATAGAGGAATTTAACCATCTCAGTCATATCAAATAATTCCTTCCTGAATGCTCTCTCATATTTAGTCGTGGTAAGTTCTCCTTCATGAGAAATGATCACTGAAGACTCAACTTCAAATTGAGGATGTGTCGTTGTTGAATACTTTGGCAACCTTGCCCTTCTTCCTCTCTACCCAACTGCAGGGATCTCAACCAGCTTCCCATCTCCTCTTTTGAGTTTTAACCTTGTAAGCATGACACAAACTTGCAAATAATTAGATCCCTTTTTGCACAACAAAACCTAAAAACCAAGAGCTCTGATACCAAAAATTATCTGAATGAAGTATTCTAGTGTTTTTGTGCTAATTACTCTTTCATATTCTATAAAAAATGCCTTATCTGTGCTTAAGGGTTCAAGATTTCTTGCAAATTATTGTGTCTCATGAGTGTTTTTGATGTTAATTTTATGAACAATTTAACATAAAATAAAGGTTGAACAACAAAAGATAAAAGTAGAGTACATAACCATACAACACATCAACACATGAATTTGATGAAGGAGTTCACCCCTCTTGGGATACATCTCCTTGGTCCAGCTTTCGTGGTTTGGGCCTCCATATTATGATAAAATTGACAAATTTAATTGTTTACAATGCTCTTTTTCTCCTGAAAATTGCACCAATGAGTCCATAATGCCCAAAAATTGGCATCTAGGCTCTTTATGCACCTGATTTGGTCGAAAACTCCAAAATTTATGGCCTTTCCAAAATTTCTCACAAATTTAGGCCTAAATTTAGCTAAGTGGAGCTAAATCTGGCTAGCTAGACTTAAATTGACAGTCTCCAATGAATTTGGTGGACTGCCAAGTTAATCTGGTTTAATTTTAATTAAGCGCATTAGTGCTAACTAAGTGCAATTATCACTTTAAACTGTGCTTAGTGGTTAAACCGGATTAATTTTGATTAAATATGGATCAATTCTAATTAATACAGGTTTAAGGTTAATTTAAACATGGTTTAAGTACTAAATATTCATATTTTTTCTTAGCCCCACGGGTGGTTATGGGATTAGGTCATATGATTCAGGGTCTTGTCCCCTCTCCCGTCGCCATAATACAGTTGAAAACTTAAATAAATGTGGATCCGCTATAAGGTTAAGAACTAACGAATGGCAGAATGGTAGTTGTAGTCCGTGTTGTGTGGGAGGTTGCAAGGTCGAACCCTGGTGCCTCCGCTCGAACTTCAAAAAAAAAAATTTCACCACACCACCAAGGAGGGGGGGGGGCCATGTGGCGGCCCCAGGCTGCACTATGTGTCCTCTCCCCATTGGACAAAATTTAACCCAATAAAAATTCTCCAAATAAACCAACAATTTCAGCCAATATGACACTGCCACTTGGCAGGTTATCATTCACTAGAGGAAAATGAAAAACATGGACCATGCCTGGCCATCATGCCACGTTAGTAGTACAGACTGCTGACTGGGCTTCCTGTCACAATTTTTTCGCATGTTTGTGCAAACGGACAAAACTCATTTCTGGGAGAATATGAAGTCCATTTTTCGCGAAACAAAGTGTGCCTGATTTAGAATGACGAGCACTACACAGTCATTCAGGTTTTCACCATTATGAGAACTTTGATATTTTAGCATAAAATTGAGCACCTGATCACCTTATCCTTGAAGATCTGTAGTAATCCTATCTCTTCATCAACTTTTTGTGGTATTTTAATAATAGGTTCATTGAAATTGATCCTTATGAGATTGAATTTCATTAGTTTTTTATTCTTACATAATCACATCTTGTGGATTGTTTTGAAGTATAATTAACCAATCCATATTTATAGGCATGATAACCGAAGCTTTCATTCCCTCAAATATAAATTTTTGATGTTTCTCACTCCCACTAATGTGATTATCCTTAAGAAACCTTGGATTTCTTGCTTCAACGATATTAGGTGTGTGTGAAGGACAATAAAACTTGAATTCCTTGGACATTTCTACATAGACAATAAAAAAACCGATAGTTATCTTTAAGTCAAATTTTGTCTCTAATGCATTATATATGTTGACCTCAAAAGGACAACCCTAGTTGTATAAATGTCTTAAACTTGGTTTACAAACATTCCAAAACTTTAGGGGAGTTTTAGGAACTTCCTTAATGGGAACCCCATTTAGGATATATGCAACGGTTTTAAAACCTCAATCCATATACGTAATGAGAGACTGGAGTTAATAATCATGATGCTCATAATTTCCATTACCATGCAATATATCCTTTTAGGTACACCATTTTGATGTGGTGAGTCATCGTGTATTGAGAAACAATGCCTTATTCCTTAAGAAATAATGCAAATGGATCTAGTTTTTATCATGTACTACTCATGTACCTTCCATAACTCTATAATGATCTCACGATTTTAATTACTTTTCCTATTGTTTTATATACCTCTTCCTTATAAGTTGTGAAAGGATATAGTGCCTTAATTTTCTCAAATTGAATATAAAGATACATAAATCATGCGTGATCATTTATGAGATGAATTATTTTTGACCATATAAATATAGAGTCATAAAGGGTACAAATATATCGGTATGTATGATCTCTAATATTTTTGAACTCCTAGGACCTTTCTTGGTTGTGTTGGTCTAGTTTCCTTTTATGCAATCTACACAAACACCAAAATCGGAGAAATCAAGAGTCTCAATGAATCCATCATTTATTGATATTCTAATTATCTCTATAGAGATTTTTGCCAATCTCATGTGCCAAATCACAGAGGATTTTTCATTCATAATACAACACTTAATGCCAACTTTCCCTTGCAAGGTTAAAAAGTGGAATCAAAATTAGGGTTTATATGGAGTCTACCGAAACCATAAAAAAGTGTTCCATCACCCAAAATAAGTGAGACTTTGATAAAACTAAAAGTAGAATTAGTAAAATTGAAACTAAAGCCATGAAGAATAAGTTTGGAGACAAAAATAAGATTCTTAGAGAAAGAAGGAATATAAAATGTCGTTTCAATATTTAAAGCAAAGCTACATTTCAGGATAAGTCTAAAGGTCCCAACTGATTCCACATATGTACTCATCTTGTTTCCTAAATATATGAAACATTGACTTCATGTTGGATTCCTTTCATTGATTAAACATTACATTGTGTTGGAAATATAGATTGTAGAACCAAAGTAAATCCACCAAGGATTATGAAAAATATCAAATATATTAGAGTCATAACATACTAAAGAAACAATATTACCTTTATTTTGAGCAAGGATTTATATTTGTAGAACTTTTTCTTGATGTGTCCTTTCTTCTTGCAGAAAAAATATTTGATGGGATCCGTATTGTCAAATTATCGGTTTCCACTTTCTTATTCTTTTTCATATAGTTATCACATTTTCTCTTTCCCGAACGTCCTTTTCCATGAGTCACTTTATGAGCACCTTCTATTTTCCCCTACTTTAATCTCCCTTCCTATGGAACACACATGGTCAATGGCTCATTAATTGACCATTTCTCCTTATGTGTGTTACATGAAATATTAAATGGCCCATATAATGTAGGAAGGGAATCGAAAATGTATTGGATAAGGAATGACTCTAATAATGTGACTTCTAAATATTTTAGCTATGTGGATATACCTGCCATTTTTCTAATGAATTCACTTACTCCCTTAGTACTAACAAGTTTCATTGATGATAGTTTATTCATTGGGGTGTTGGGTAGTGCCTTTTCAGAAATCACATACTATTGTTCAACAACATTAATGAATTCATTTTCCTTAGATTATTCTGGAATAAAACCTTGAATACCTTTTCAACATGGTTGTTGATGAACATTAAACTTAATTGATTAGATCACTCACACCGCTCATATAAGGCCCTCTCTGTTGGTGTACTAGATTCTGTAGGGATGGGTGATTCATTATCACAGAATTCCAAATCTTAGTCCATGCACGTTGTTAGAGTCCTATAAATATAGTGATCAATGTATGATTATCTAGATATTTATCCCAATCGGATGTTATAAATTATTTTTTTCACTTTAAGTTGTTTTTCGTTTTTGAAAAAAAAGGGAAATTATAAAAAAATAGAAAAAGAAAGAAAATAGATCAAAATGAAAAGAGGAATAAAATAAAAATATTTAAAAGAAAATAAAAATAAATGAAAATAAAAATCCTCTAAAAGGTGGGTGAGTCAAAATGCCACATAAATAATTTTTGTAAATAAACATTAATTTTAGTTTAAATTACAAAAATATTTATTAAATTGGTAAATAAGAATGGACATGATGTTTTGTCTCTTTATAATAAAGCGTTGGTGCCTTTGGACGGACAAGATTTCGCCCTCCTGGATCGCCAACAAGGGACCATGTTTGTCCCCCCACCCTCCCCCTGGCCTCTTGAAGATTAATGAGGAGGTGGGGTCTGAAAATGGTTTTATAGAAACCTCCAAGGACCATGTGGTGGCTTACACTTATTTCAGGGGCCTCCCCTCTTTTACCGCTTACTACTCGGCCCCCCCCCAAAAAACCACCACCCGTTCTCGCTTGCACTCACTCCATTCACGATGCTCCACCTGTCGTCCCCACATCCATCCATGCCACCACATCCATCCACGTCACATTACCATTAGACATTAAATATCCCGCCAATAGTAATGTGGACGTTGGTAATTAATTCTCTCCAATGTTTACATCTTTAAATGCGACGCTCCAAAAACGATATTTCTTTTCGTTAAATCTTTTTCCGTCTCATTTAAAAAATGTTGCACTGCCCAATGCTTGTCCCTTTGCTATTTCATTATATCAATCCAGGTTTAGACCTGAATATTTTTTCCAGTGTACCAGTGCCTTCTGCAATTTCCATCCTCTTCTATTATTGATCAAGTAGAGTTGGGTAATTTTGCTTAAGCCTTCTTTACAGTCCAAAATTTCGTCACATAAGGAAAAGAAAAAATGGTCGTCGAGAGTCCTGTATTTCCCTTTTTTCCTAGCTTGTATGAAATTAATTTGGTTGACACATAGTATAAGATAGTGGAAACCCAATGTGAGTTTGATTTATATGAGCTTCATAATTGGGTGAATCAAAAGTTCTTAGATAACAATGATGAATTGAGTATCTAGGAGTCATTTTTAGCTCTGTTTACTATTCCCTAGACTCATGTTTTTCTAGAGTTCATTAAATGGTGTCATATTAGGTACCTCCCCAGTTAGAAGGTGGTAATTTCCCCAAAGAATGGAATCCTATTCTCAATGACCTCAGAAGCTATCTTCCAAGCCTTTCAGATTAATTCCCAAACTCCTCATTAGAGAACTTTGAGGTATAAAATGGGCCTCCTCAGAAAAATGTACAACCAAAATAAAATTTATAAGAACCAATATATTCACGATGAAGATGCCAACTATGGGGGATGATTCACCATTTTTGGCGTAAAAATGTAAAAATTTTAAAAAATCATAAAATAATAAAACTACTTTTTCAACTTATCTCCCAAAGGTTTTGCTCAAATTTTGTATGGGAGTACTATTTGGATGAAAAATTTAATTCCTCATACAAGGAGTACCCATGTTGCATACTTTTTATGGGCCTTTCTATTCAAAAAATGAGAAATACATGAAAAAACGTGAATGCAGTCACATTTTTCATGTATTTCTCATTTTTCTTGTAGCAGGGTCCATCAAAAGTAGGCAACATTGGTCCTCCTTTGATGATGAATCAAATTATGCATCCAATGAGTTTTCTTGCTAGAAATTTGAGTAAACCCATATGGAGATAAGCTGAAAATATGAGTTGAAAAGTAGTTTTTTCTTTTTTCCCTCTACAATTTGATGATTTAATCTAATGTTATTTTGTTATTTCCATTATTATTTTATAATTTCCTTAGGAGGCCCATTTTAGACCTCAAAATTCCCCTAATGTTACATATATTTTCCATTGATGCACTTATGGAAATATACCAAAAGCTTTCCTTTTCTTAATGAGACCATGTCTTTTAGTATCTCCTACCTGAGAATTTTGAGTTGCCCAGAAATGATTCTGCATACTCTACTTTTGTTTTCCCTTAAATGTCAAGCCACATTATTTCTATGCTTACTTGCCTATTAGGTTATCCCACAGACCAATGGATAGATGTAGTGTTAGGATTTTGTCAGTATTCTTAGCTGCTTAGAAGCTCTCAGTCATTTTCAACTACAGTCAATATCTATCAGATGTTATTCATGATTATTTTCTAAAATTTACTGCTGAGGTGCATTCAAACACGAGTCAGTCCTTGTATATTTAATATTGTTCTATTAAGATGACAAGTTCAACTTTTAGTTTCAGAAGTTAGATTTGCAGGGAATACCACAATCAGTCATTCACTGGACTTCCTTGGTGATAAATACTTCAAAGGAATATTCATTTCGTAATTTTATAGATCATTTTTTGCATGTATCCTTATGCCTTTTTAGCAACAATATTGTACCAAGGATTTCACCAGAAATAAAAAGGATTTTTTTATCTTAGAGAATAAGCCAAAGTTGGAGACTGGTATATTTACCAGAATTATACAGAAATTTGAATATATGGATGTGAACTCCCTCCCTGCAGGTTTCCATTTTTTGTACCAATAAGAATCTCTGCATTGGAATATATCAAGAAAATTTTAAATATGGATGACCTACATTTTGTGTCAAGAAAACAGAAATAAAAATTCAAATTGAAGGCTCATCTTGGTCCTTACATTGTTAACACCAGAGTGGTAACAAAAGGAGTAGATGAGCTACTAAAGAAGATGAAATTCAAGTTGAGTTTCACATGGTATTATGATCCATTAGGGATAATTTAAAAATTGAGAGTTGAGAAAAAGGCCACCACTTGTGCACATACACCTAGACAAGAAATAGAGCAGTATGCCAATCAAGAGGAGTGGACATAGAGTACATTGCAAGAGGTTGAAGAGAAAATGGTGAGCTAGACATCTCTACCAACACCTATTCCAAAGGACAAATAAACTAAGAGATTAATGGAAAGTATGTCTCCTACAAATTCAGAGTCTCAAGCTGCAGACTTTCATGCTTTCAAGAGAAGAAAGAAGACAAACTTTAAAAACAATACTAAGATTGATATTAAAGGTGATACTCCAATAATAAATGTACAAGGGGAATAATCAAAATAAAAGGGTACACAAGAGAAAGCCACAGTTGTTTTCACAGGTCATCCCACCACTTCCTTTCCATATGTTAAGGATATAATAGGGTCACCTGTGTCTTATACATCCCAGAGTGTAGTACAACCAAACATTTTTGCTAGATATAGAGATATTAAGAAGAAGAATGAAGAATTGAAGGCTACAACATATGCATAATTTTGGAAGCAGAATTATACCACTCAACACAGGTTGTCTACAGTTTGTTGTCCACACTTGACATGGAGAAGGGACAATTCCAATTATCCTTCTTCGAACCTACAGTCCTGGTTCCTAAAAGTGCAGAGGACTACAAAGCCTCTGTATTTTATTTTGATGCGAAGAGAATTCATGCAATCGACTAGATTGATTTGCACAAAAAGGATGGTGAAATGATATACTCAAAATTAACAAATTCAGCCATGGAAGCCTCCAAGCTATAGGCATCTTTGAATAACATGCATTCATAACTAAATATAGATCAAATGTCATCCTTAGTTAAAGACACCCGAACCAAATCTCTTCAAGATTTAGTAATTAAACCAGGATATGATCCTAGTGACAAAAATCAGCTTCGGAGATGATAAAAAAATAAAAAATGTTGATATTCAAGATCTAAGAAATCAAGTCAAACTCCCGACCACAAAGCATCCACAAACCAAAGAAATCACTTGGCTAGAAACAGACAAGGAAAATTTGTTCATATTGATGGTTGAACAGAACGTTCAAATTCAAAAACTGGATATAGACATGGAGGCACTCTTGAAATAAAAAATAAGTGTTGGAAGCTACATGTACATCAACACAACAAACATCAACAACACCTTTAATAGAAATAGCATAAACATCTATTGGAAATTCTTTTAAAAAGTTAATAAAAGATTTGGAAGATTTATCATTAAATAACCAAGAAAATGAGAGATTGATTGCATAATTGAGAAGAATGGAGGAGAATAAAATCAAGGTTGACATTTCATATTTAGCATAAGTGCAAAGAAAATTAAAACTGACTCAAGAGATTGAAAAATATGAAAATCAGTCTTTAACAACACAAATTTTGGGAGAGGCTAAAAAAATTATATGGCATAAAATTAATGTTAATATTACAGATTTGTGTCCATCATTTCATATTATATTTGAGCAGTAAGAACTAATACAAGATGTCAAAGCAGTAGTTGAGCAAAAAAAATTGGAAATTGAACACAAGCCAACAGAAGCACATAGAGTTATCAAGATGTTGAACTCCAATACTAAATATGAGCTTGAAGAACTCCAGATTCAAGATAGAACAATCACATTCATGGAAGTCAAAAGAGTTCTAACGGATAATAACATTATGGTACAACTAGAAAACAAATGCAAAGAGTTAGAACTACAAATGAAGATATTTAACAAAAAGTTTAATTTACTGAACGAAAAAGGGCTTCTAGCTTTGAAAGCCTCTAATGGAAAATTGATTCCATTATAGAACTATCTAGAGCACTTGTGCACTATAGCTGAAGACACATCCAAATTCACCAAAGTGAGAGGAACAATCAGTGGAGAATTCCTCTTGGAAGGCCTACACTATGATCTCTACATTCAACGTGAATTCCATCATATATTCCTCAATAAGCCAACTTTTCAAACATATAAAAATTAGATGAAAGGCTTAAAAGTATGGTAAATTTATCTATTCCAAGTGAATAACGATGGGATAAACTATTAGAGCTTGTTGATTAAAATCAAACATAAAACCTATAGATTAGGAGAGGTCAAATAGAAGAAGCAGGAATGTAGCGCAACAACACTCCTTAAAAATTGAACATAACATCTTAATTAATCCATGATTTTCTATAATTCAGTTGTATTTTTGGAATATATACATCTTTGGTAGATATTATTTTGTAATAAATTTGATTTTAAGTCTGAAATAGTTTGAGATGGACTCTATAAGTATTTTGTAAAAATTATTAGAAAGGGTTGAATTATATAAAGGAGAAAATATTTCTTTTGAATATAAATTGTGTACTTTGTCTTGAAGTAATCAATTCAAAAAATACAGAGGCAATATTGTTTTAGGATTCTTTTGTCAGATAAATGGTGATGCTTTTCTCTTTGTCAAATTGTCTTTCCTTCTAGTTTTCACATGGATGCTCTTTTTTTATTTTTAGAAAAAATATGACAAACATAATTTACTCTAAGTACTCTGCTTAAGCTTGTTAAGTAAATCTAAATGTGTTCCATCTGAAAATAAATACATAATTCATCTTTGTATGCTCTATATCTAATTGACCCTTACTCTTATTCATCTCATACACACCACAATAATTTTGTAAGATCAAAGGGTTTGGCTACCTCGCCCTGTTTTAGCTACTCTGTTTATTTATAATTTATTACTTAATATTTTATGACTCCATACCCAATGACCGTTTCCAACATCTTACAACCATAACAATTTTAAAACTTATCTTTAAATCTTCATAGATAACCTAAAATTTAAGAGAAATGATTGAGAATTTTAAATAGAGAGAGCCCTCTCTGGAGCTAGAAGGGCTAGATCCCAACTTTAAAGTAGTTTGTGGTTACCTATGTTGCTTCCTCTTCAACCTAGGAAAGCTACTGAGTGCTAACACACCCTAATGGGTGAAGTTTCTCTTTATATTCCTCAGAAGTATCAGAAATTTATAGTATAATAGAAAATGATTCATTAGACATAATTGTAGATGGAATAGTTGAAAAATAAGACAAAAATTCTATGATTCATATATATCCATAAGTGAACCATAATTTATATTATTAACCCATGTTAATAATACTAAAAGAAAAATAGTGCATCATCATAATCCTCCTGTGGGCCGAGATTACAATACACCAATTTATTTGCTCAATAACTTTGTAAGACAATTGATAGATATAGTATCAATAAGGATATGACATGTTACCTGTGGGCATTTAGAATCATCTCTAATTTTATGCCTAATTTATCATCATATACCAATTAATTCATGAATTAATATTTCCTTCCTATGGGGCCAAAACATATCATTTTCATGATTTAATTTAAAATTTGACACTATTCATCAATATAATTACTGGAATCCAATATGAGATTTATAATTTATCATTGAATTAAGATGTTGTGGCTACTCTATGAGTCAATTAAATGTTACAAGCATATAATAGCATAAACGATAATAAAAAATAAAATATTGACTAATATTGAGGTCAATCTGTCAAACTATTAAAAACTAGTATGCATTAGCTAATCATAATGTCAATGCATTACTTTTAATCATACAAAATCAAAATATATTTAATAAACATGCATAAATAAAAATAGAATAATCTTGGCAAAAAATAATGCATATCGTGATGTTCGTTCATTTGCATATGATGTTTCATGGTGCATAACAAGAAAGAGTTAAATCAATATCGTGTTATGTTAATGTAAACCAAGGTATGCATGTTTGTCATGATACATGGAAAAGCATATAAATATATATTTTTATTTATACCATTTTCAAATAAAATTTTAGCATGCATTAACTATAAATTACAATTCTGATATAGGTGAAATTCATAACTATCAGTTATAATTATACCACATATATGCACAATAGATACATGTTGTAATGGAATACATATATCCAATGGTCCCATTGATGTTTTCGTGTTTAAGATACTAAATTGTCACCATATCTCATCATTAAACCAACCTAGATCCATCTTAACTCTCAATCTATCAAGAAATGAGAGGGATCAAATCTCTCGAGGTGCAAACCTCTTTTTTTAGTGGAAAAATTGAGGAAAGGTTTTCGCCTTGAGAGTTTTGATCCTCTTTGTGCTTGATAGATCCAAAGATAAGATGGATCTAGGTTGGTTTCAGTCATGTGTGGCCAAGGAAAAATTATTGAAGATATGATTAATTTTATCAATAATATGTAAATACATCTAATATTAATATAATAATCATAAATATGCTAAATATGTCTGAGATTAATCTAGTCATTTTAATTTTAAATTTTCTTAGTTACTTCAATTTGTTGAGATGATAAATATTGTTAAAGCATTTAATGATGAAATAAATTTTTTGAATGCATAGTGACAATGTAATAGTGTTGAATGAGAGAAAATGTGAATAATAAGAATGTAGCCAACTACAAATAGTCTTCATTGTGATCAATATCAAACTATTTTCTTCTACTATTATTATTGTCACCCTTGTTAGTTTTCTCATATTTTCATATTGATTATATGTAAAGGACAGTTGAAATCGTAAACCATTTAAATATTTAGCAGGAGCTGTTGTAGTAGGCATCATACCTTGTTTCTCTTTCTCTCTAATATTAATAGGTTGAATTACTATAACACAAAAATAAATGTACATTTGTAACACCCTCCTCCTACATTTACCCAAGTTAAATGGTCCACAACAACACATATTTCATTAAAATTGGATGTTTTTCGACGATCTAGAATTTAGAAACTTTAACTAGATTAAGTTTTTCAAAATGTGGAATTACAAAATCACTTAGTTTAGTAATTTTAATGTAGATATTCACCATTTTTGGTGAAAATTTTGTCATGGTAAAGTATATTAAACAAATTTATATAAACTTGCAAAAGCAAATATTTCACATCTTAATCTTGGTTTCCTTACATTATCTCTTTTAAGATTTTTTATGGTTTGTACTAAAAGCTAAGTTTGTTAAAGTCATCTTATGAAAATAATGTTGTGTATGTTACTATTATTAACTTTATGAAAATAATGTTTTGTATGTTATTATGATTAACTTTAATATGAAAAGAATGTTTTGGATGTTACTATTATTAACCCGTTTAATTATAATTTGATATAGTAAATATCATGACAATGTATGTGTTAAATTACGATTATTACTACGACAAGGTTGGCACAATTTAAAATTATATAGCCTTTGCAACACTAGTAATATGGTTGAAGATGAAAAACCCTCTTAGATCATCCACATTATACTCAAATTTGGATTTAAATTTCAAAATATTTGTGGCACTACCAACCTTCTTGATCTTTTAACTAAACAAAATTATGATGATCTTGAAACACTTATTTTAATGCTTTTTTAGCATAACAATAAAATTCTTAAGAATTTAGAGTAATATCTTTATGGCTTCTTATATACCATATTATTTGGTCTTAGTGGATGATAATCATCATTATCACCATCATCATTACATACTATTGTAGGAAGTTTGAATCATTTTAAAGTTGACATGAGAAAATATTTTTTTACGATCAATTTAAATGTTGAATAATTGAGAGTAGTAGTATAATTTATTTATTATTTATTATTTGTTCTTTTGTGTAAAAAACTAACTTAATTGAGACTGACTTGATGGATAATAGATTAATATGCAAGATATATATTAAGTTACATAAAGTTATTTAATGAAAAATTATCATAGTAATGTGTCCAATATATACCAGCATAGATCCACCTTAAATACAGATTTAACATGAGCCTAGAGGGATTAAATGTTGATTTAAATGTTGAATGAGAATAACTGTAGTATAATTTATTTATTATTTATTATTTTTACTTTTGTGTTAAAAACTAAGTTAAAAACTATTGTTTTTATAGACCAAGTTTAGAAGATGTTGTTTTTAAGTGCATTATTGAATTTGATTATGCATATTTGATATGGTGAGAAAACTTAAATATTTTATGGCACTGTCATGTCATTTGTATCACCACGTGATTACATTGAAATACTAAATAATATTATTACATTGAAATACTAAATAATATAAAACTCCAAAAATAATATCAAGAGAATAGTTGATATACAACAAATATTGAAAAGTGTGTATGAATGTATATTAATAGATCATTCAAAAAAAAAATTATAGTTGAACTTACACATCCCCTCATACTAGTTTGTAGAATGAGCCTCGCCTCTCGACTCAATTACTAATCATTTTAATTATCAAAATCAATCATGAATTAGAATAGTAACAAAGTAATACAATTTGATTATTTTCAAATCCAAGAGGAAAGAGAGAAAATTGACTAAACTATTTACTACAAATGTTTAGTTTTTATTCCTAGAGTGTTTAAGGATATTATATTGAAAAGAACATATTGACATTCATATAAAACTTAGATTCCAAGTTACATTATTTCTATTATCATTAATATTTATATTTATGTATTAAATTTGACTCGTGAATAATTGATTTTTTAAAAAGATTCTTACCTATAAAGTTATTTAACAATATATCAATATTGTGTTTCTTACTATTATTAACCATTTTAAATTGACACTAACTACTTTTCCTATGTTGAGTACAAATTTATTATACTAGTACAATGTTGGCACCACTTCAAAGTCTATAAGAGAAAATATTTTATAAGTCTAGTTGTGTTGTTCAATGATCAAAATCATTTTTTTTAAATTAGAGTGCAACAAAACAACAAATTTGATTTAGATCAATTATAATAAGGAATATTAAGGAAAACTCACTTCAAACATTATTACAAATGTCTAACATTTTTTCATTAAGTGTTTAAATGGTTTATATTAAATAGAATACTAATTAGCTACTCCATTATTGTTTTAATAGACCTTGAAGTTTAGAAGATGTTTTTAAGTGCATTATTGAATTTGATTATGCATATTTGATCTGGTGACAAGTCATGTTGGTCAAACAAAACTTTTAAAATTTAAATATTTTATGGCACAATCATGTCATCTGTATCACCACATGATTACATTGAAATACTAAATAATATAAAACTCCACCAAAAATAATATGAAGAGAATAATATTGATATGCAACAAATATTGAAAAGTGTCTGAATGCATATTAAAAGATCCTTCAAAAACAAATCACATTCATTAATCATATAAACATAATCTTAAGATATTTGCCCAAGTAGGTCAAGAACAGCTTCTAGACCATATTAATCTATCTTGGTCTTCTTGCAATGTTCTTTCTTCGGCAGCCATGCCCAAACTATGGTATTAATTGGAATAGAGCCAATTTCTGTGTCATCAAGATTTAGTATCCAATATTGCTCTAAAAATTTTCCATTGTATTTCTCTGAAATAGGCTTCCACCAATCAACCTTTACATGAATATTCTCACTTTCATTATCCCTAAATATATCTGAGATGGATTTTGCCATCCAAATCATCTCTCCTGCATCCTCATTTCCTGATCTAACTAGCAACATCATTCCTTTCTGAACATCAATCTTTGGATTGAATGTTGGCTTTGGCTTGTTGCATTTGGGTCCAACATATATGGGTTCATCCATTGCATTATCGAAATCTTCATCCATAATACTTGAGATTACATGGAGTGCAATACGATCAACATCAACAACGTGCCTTGTCTTGGGCTAGAAATCCTCAAAAGATGAATCACTTCCATCTATTATTCTATGATCATTATAGATTCCATCTAATGTATCAAGAACTCTTTCCCAATACACTACTTTATTTTTCCATTCCTCTGTAACAATTGGTGAATCTTCGTTCCCGATAGTGTCTTTCCACATTTTTATGTATGATGTTATCCCTTCCTTTAGTTCTTTGAAATAGGCATCATTCTTTTTGGAATCTAAGAAATATGGGTTCCCTATGGGAATTATAGGTCGACCTTCATCATCTATATTCCATAACTCAACTGGTTCTGACCACTCAGTATCTCTAATGGATTCTTTGTACCTTAGTACTGGAATATCATTGAGTACAAGAAACTGGAAGTATTGAACATTAAGATGTCCAACTAGTGCATTTTTTCCCTCCTTGATATATCCATTAAGGAAAATTTTGAAGTCATAGACCTTGTCAATAAGTGTAGGTGGAAACACTCGTTTTTCTTCAATTTTGCGATATGTATCCATCATTTCAGGTAAAGAATATATATCTTTACTTTTTAGGTTGGAAGACATTCTTCCGTAGGTTCCATCTATGTCTTCATATGTGTGCCCCACAGGCAAGAATCCAACCTCAATAGTGATGATGACACCAAGTGCAGTTACAAGTGATAAAAACATGAAAAGATAGCGATTCTTATTATCACTTGCTGCATTGTCCAACTGTAACAAAAAATGTGGAGGAAGAGTTTTAAAATCAACATTTTGGCTCTTTGATCTTCCATGAGATATAAAATCATCCTTGTAAACTTGACATTTTGAGTAAATAGAGGTGTCAAGTAATGCATCTGTAAGTGGGTTTCTTGAACTTCCACTCTCATAAATTAGATCACCATACATATCAATTTGTGGGTCTTCAAGGTCCCTTAAGCACTTTGCAAGGGATGTAATAGTAAATTGCGATCCCATTTGTACAAATGGTAGGAAGAAATGACCAAAACCCCCTGTGTTATGCCCATGTGTTAGCATACCTGTCAATGACACACCTAAATTTGTTCCTACAATAGATTTTGATTTGACACATAGCCTTGGGATTGAAGTCTTTGTTTTATCCATTTTATCATGGATAATGCTCAAATACTCATTTGGAAACCACTCTGACATAATTCTATGGGCATAGTAGCAATATCTTCCACACATAACAATCTTGTTATGTTTGTTCAACCTACCTCGTGCCTTTTCTTCCATCTCTTTTGTAGTCGCTGACTTCATCTATGCTTTCAACACAATACATTCACTGCATTTATTGAAGTTGGTGTTCTTTGAAAATGCCACATCTCGAAACTTAGTATTCCATATCTTGCTCATTGTTGACTGTGATATTGAAGGGTAATTGAGCTTTTGAAGAGCCTCATTGATCTCTTTTAATAGAGAATTTTGTGTGTAAGTCGAAGGAAGCAATCTTAAAGGAGCAGATGTTCCATCTTCTTCAACTTGACGTGTTTGGTTTGGTGAAAAATATGAATTATCCATTACAATTTTGTGCAATATTTCTATGGCTGCCACGGTGTGTCCTCGTGCTTTGCATGTGTTGGTGTTACCATGAATAGATTTGATCTGACCATTTTGGAAATATTGGTGGTAGTTTTAGAATGTGATTTGAGGAATATTATGTATTTTATACCATTCTTTCTTACAAATAATATTCCCATTAAATCTCATGTCCTTTACATTTCTAGAAATAGGTGGTAGGCCATGGCCATGGCCATGGCTCCTTGACATGAGTGAATTCAAGACAAATTCCCTAATACCATTTTTATTTTTTTGTCTCATACCCCTTCTAGCACCTGCAATGTCCTTCCTATCCAGATGTTGAAGATAATATTTTGTATAACATACATCTGCTACCAAAAGTCGAATTTATTTCTCTTCATCTATATGTGTTTGACATTTTGCATTTTTTGTTGTAGCCATAACTCGTTTATTCCTTTTATATGGCCTTGTTACATGCATATCAATTGAGTTTATATCTTTTTCATTACAAAGGTTCTCATCCCATTTGTTTAAGGGATTTGTGTCTTCTATAACATCCCATAACACCATTTCCTTGGTTGGCTCCTTGAACTTTTCCTTAAACCTTAATATCACACCTTTGTTTTCCACCAACTTATTTATTGGCCATCTAACCAAACAATGTATAGACTAATCCCCAATTCTGCATATTTCACAATTTCCATCTATCTTTTCCAAAAAAACACCAAATTCCATTTCTCCTAGTGTTTCACCTTCAACAATGTCATCCTCGCAGACATTAACTAGCATTCCTTTGGCAATGCACATGCTTCTTCCCATGCATTCATGTGTAAGAGAAACCTTTTTACATATGAATTTAACCCTATCTTGGGGAATATTTATGGTATGATCATGACAATGAGTTTCCAAATCTGATTCTGGCCAAATATCATAAGATTCCAATGCACCCCCTAGTGTATGCTCAAATCCTGTTGGATGTGGTAGAGCAACATCATTTTTTAAAACCTTCTCAATTTTAACCACTATGCATCCTTTCTTTACCATCTTTCCATGCACTTTATGCCCAAGATTTGTATTGAATATGGATCCCTCACCAACCTTCACTCCATTTTGCAGAATATCTACCTTTTCTCCACTACAAAATGTAGAAGAAACATTTGCACCTATAAACGAATGTAAATAAGGTTAGTATTTACTCAAAAAAAATGTATTATACTATCAATAATATTTGAACACATGCTTCAGTATTTTGATTTACCTATGTTGTGCCTCAAATCCCTGATCTTCCATGGATGTATGTCCCCTTCATCAACATCCTCAATCAAATGTGGTTGAGTGACATCAATTATCAAAATTGCAGCATAGCATGCATTAACCCTTTCTCCGACATAATAAGTTCTAGACAATGTAGATTCGACCCTTCCTAGCCCAATGACTTGATCATTAATAAGGAGATCAACATAGTCCCCTTTTGATATATTTTCCATTGTAGCTTGTACCAATTCTGTAACAACAATTAAACCATAAAATTGTAATTAAAAGGTTGAACCATGTAAAGTGTGATTTTATATTTTCGCAAAAACACACAACTTTCAAAAAGTAATATAGATGCAATAATTCAAATAGTATGGTAGTCATATTGTATGTAATGAAACATTGTTCCCCACCATCTAGTGCCTACTACCAAAAAGTACTTTACACGAAAATCACACAAAAAACATATATGAAGACCATGCAATTAGAGATGTAGATAGCATCATAGAATGACAAATATAAGCTCATATCAAACCACCAAGTTCCTATTTAACTTCAAAAATGACACTTGTAGTCTTAATGCATGTGTATGAATAATGATCATAAGAAATTTGTAGAAGTTGAAGAACCAAAACATTGTCCATTGTAAAATCTAAGGAATTCCAAGATTGATGCTACATACCATGTCTAAAAGCCCCATGAAAAGGAGAAAATATTTTTTCACTTAGTGAGGATGTTTGATGTTTGAACTTGATAATCAAAAGCCAAACTAGAGGTTTTCTTCCAAATAAAAGTTTTGAATGACAAATACAAGCTCATATCAAACCACCAAGTTCCTATTTAACTTCAGAAATGACACTTGTAGTCTTAATGCATGTGTATGAATAATGATCATAATAAATTTGTAGAAGTTGAAGAACCAAAACATGGTCCATTGTAAAATCTAAGAAATTACGAGATTGATGCTACATAAGATGTCTAAAAGCCCCATGAAAAGGAGAAATTATATTCACTTAGAGAGGATGTTTGATGTTTCAACTTGATAATCAAAAGGCAAACTAGAGGTTTTCTTCCAAATAAAAGTTTTGGTACTGTAAATACTAGATAATTCTCATTTTTATTCTAAAAGAAAAGAAATTTCATTTTACAAATCTTTATTTCCAATGTTAGCACTCCCTACCTATACACAATGAGGACATACTATTGAGGATGGATACAAAGGGATGTTAACTTTAGGTCCTCGAAAAATGTAGATTTGAGTTTTCCTAGATTTTTATGTTGATGAGGAAGAGTCTTATCTTATGCATCCAAACATTAGTGAAATTTTTTTTGGAAGTTCATAACTATACAAAAAAATAGAGAGAAAAACAATACATGTAAAAAAATTATGCTTGATACTTTAAAGTTGCATATATTTGCATTGGAAGCAAAATATAGTATACCTCAATAATACATTTATTCATAAACTTTAAAATTATACAAAGATCACATTATTCTCCATGGATCAAATAATTATGATTGGATTATTATGTTTGTGCCAAAAGGAAAGCTATACCATTATCTTTCCTTCCAACTCAAGCACAAATGTAGTGCCAACAACAACATATATCTATATACAATTATTTTGCACTATCATTGATCTCCATAAATTGTTCCAAATTCAATAAAAGGGCACATCAAAAGCTATAACTCTAACCATTTTGATTATTGAGACAATGTCACCCCTAGAGCATTGGTTGCATAAGTGTAATGGTGTCTAGAAGAAAGCTAGTAATCACTAGGTATCCTTGTTGCATAATCATAGATGCATTGCCAAGAATAATTTCAAAGCACTAACCTTGGTGAGGGTGAAATCTTGATAGTTTTCCTTTTGGAACAAGAACAAAGAAATCTAGTGCATTTTATAACTCCTAACACAAATACAAGCACATTTCCAACAATAATGTTGCATTGTAAAAAAAATTCAACGGATGCAAGATTTACTTCTATCACAAACACAAACACATTTTCAGCAATAACATTGCAAGATGAAGGAAATTTAACAAATTATAACCTTCCTTCTAGCATAACAACATACATATTTCTAATAACAACATTACATTATGAAGTAAATATAATGTGTGCTAGCTTTCCTTCTATCACAAGTAGAATCCCATTTCAAACAACAACATTGCACCTTAAATTAAAGCTAACAATCAATATCATTCCTTCTACTACAAACATAAGCATATAGCTAGAAGCAACGTTACATGGTCAAATAAATCTAGCACATGCTAGATTTCCTTCTAGCACAAACACAAGCACATTTCCAACAACAATTTTGTAAGGCATTTGAAATCCACCACATGCTAAATCTGCTTCTAGCGTAAATAGAAGCATGTTACTCACAAAATAATTGTAAAGTAAAAGAAATCTTACACATTCTAGAGTTTCTTCTAGCACAAACAAAATCACATTCCCAAAAACAACATTGCGGGGTGGAAGATATATAACCTATGCTTCATTTACTTCTAGCACATTGCCAACAATAACATTGTAGTGAAAACGAAATCCAATGCATGATAGAATTCCTTCTAGCACAAGAATAAGTACATTTCCAATAATATTACATTGCAAAAGAAATACAATGCAGGTAACATTTCTTTCTAGCATAAATACAAGCAGGTTGCCAACAACAATATTGCATTGTGAAATAAATCTATTGCATGTTATACTTTATTCTAGTACAAACTAAGCACGTTTCTAACACCAGTATTGCATTGCAAAAAAAATTAGGTGCATGCTAGAATTCCTCCCACCATACACAAACATATTGGCAACATCAATATTCTAGGGTAAATGAAATTTATATCATGCCAGATTTTCTTCTATCACAAACATAAGCATATTTCCAATCACAATATTGCAAATTGAATTAGATCTAACATGCTATTTGTACTTTTATCTCAAACACAAACATGTCACCAACAACAACATTGCAAGGTGAATGAAATCTAACACATGCTGGATTTCCTTCTCTCCCAAACAAAAGCACATAACAATATTGCAGGGTGAAAGAAACATACCACATATTAGATTTGCTTCTAGAAAAAACAAGCATATTGTCAAAAATACCTTATGCAAGACAAAAGAAATCCAGTGTGGTAGATTTCCTTCTAGCACAAACACAAACACATAACATTTTAGAGCTTAAGAATCTAGCGCATGCCAGATTTTGTTATAGCATGAACACAAACATATTACCAACAACATTCTAGGGCAATAGAAATCTAGCACATGCTAGATTTCCTTTTAGCAAAATCACAAGCACATTTCCAATAACATCATTGTGGTGAAGGAAATATGGCGCATACTAGATTTCCTTCTAGCACAAACAATTGAATTGCCAACAACAACATTGCAATGCGAAAGAAATCTAGTGCACACTAAATTTCCTTCTAATGCATATACAAACACATTGTCAATAAACTCATAGAAGGGTGACAGAAATCTAATGTATGCTAGATTTCTTTCTAGCACAAATAGAAACACATTACAACATTTCTAGATAAAAGAAATCTAGCACATGGTAGATTTACTTCTAGTGCAAACAAAAGCGTATTGTCAACAACCACATTGCAGTGAAAAAAAAATCTACCGCATGCTAGATTTCTTTCGAGCCAAAATTGAAGCATGTTGGCAATAAAAACATTGCAAGGTGAAGAAAATCTAACACGTGTTAGATTTACGCATAGCACAAACACAAGCACACAACAACATTGTAGGGTGAAAGAAATCTAGCGTGTTAGATTTGCTTACAACATAAACAAAAGCATATTGGCAACAACAACATTGCATGGAAAAAGATATCTAGAACAACTTCTATCACAAACACAAGCACATTTCCAATAACAACATCGCAAGGTAAAAGAAATTTAATGCATGTTAGGTTTACATGTAGCACAAATACAAGCATACTACCAACAACATTTCATGCCAAAAGAAACCTAACACATGTTATATTTCCTTCTAACACAACACAAGCACATTGCCAAGGTGAAGGAAATCTAACACGTGCTAGATTTCCTTCTATAATAAACAATCAAATTGACAACAACATCATTGTTAGAGCAAAAGAAATCTATCACAACTTCTAGCCCCAACACAAGCACATTTCCAATAACATTGCCAAGGTGATGGAAATCTAACACGCGCTAGATTTCCTTCTATCATAAACAACCAAATAGACAACAACAATATTGCAAACCAAAAGAAATATAGCATAGTTTCTAGCCCAAACATAAGAATTTTTCCAATAACAACATTACAAGGTGAAAGAAATTTAACGAGTGTTAGCTTTACAGGTAGCACAAATACAAGCATACGACCAACAACAACATTGCATGCCAAAAGAAATCTAGTGTGTGCTATATTTCATTTTAACACAAGCACAAGCACATTGTTAGTAAGAACATTCCAAGGTGAAGGAACTCTAACACATGTTAGATTTCCTTCTATCATAAACAACTAGATTACGAACAATAACATTGCATTGTGAAAATTCCTTCTAACATGTCAATAAAAATATTGCAAGGTGGAAAAAATGTAAGGTGTGCTAGTGTTGGAAATATTGAGAGGGGGGTTGAATCAATATTTCTTTACAATTGTTATATTATGCTAGTTAAAATCACTAATTAAACCAAAACAGAAGATGTGCAACAAGAAAATAATTTTATTAATGAATTTGAGGAATCTAAAAACCAAAGCTTCAACTTGTACAACAAAGTCCTTAACTCCTTCAAGGCTTGAACCCTGAATGAGGACTCTAAAATTCAACTACAAATCCAAGCTCCAACCTTGTACGACAACTCCAATCCTCTACAGATCCAACCCTCTCAGTTTGCTTCAATCCCTTAGGGTGAATTCAATACTGCTTCAAGCCTCCATCAAAAACTTCAAATACTTCTAAAAAATGTATCCAAGATAGGTCTGGAAAGTGCTCTCAAATATACCTCTACAAAAACTTCCTGTCTGCTTCAGCAAAACTTTTATGGTTGCACCAACAAAACATTTCTTTGAGTGTTGATCTTCAACTATGCTCTAAGTATGACTACTCCAACAAAACAAGTCTTTAAGTGTTGGTCTTCAACAATACTCCAAGGGTGATTGCTTCAAAAAAACAACTCTTCAAGTCTTGGTCTTCAACTATGCTTCAAGAGTGACTTTTGTTTCAACAAAGGCTTGAAGAAAGCTCAATTAATGTCATGATCAATGCACTCTATTTTCAACTCAAAAGATGCTCAAAGTATGTTATCATTTTATCATTCAATGAAGGTGTCTCCTAGGCTCTTCAGTTGTGCTTGAAAGAATGTCCTTCGATCGATAAGGGTTACTTTACTATTGTTTCAAATCTGACTTGATATGTTGATCAAGCCTCTCAAGGTATAATATTCCTAATGGTAAAATTAAGAGTGATAACAAAAACATGCAATAAACCCAACACAAATATTTTTCAGAAAACGCCCATAAAACAAAAATGCTCCAAACACACCAAAATGGGCAAATTTTATTATAAGATATTGTTGGAGTACAATATAAAAAAAAATTGCGCACCCTAGCTTTCACAAGGCAAGCTACAAGCCTCAAGGGGATGTTTTAACAATGGAAAACTGTTGCTGCAATTTTCCCACTAAAAATCTGCACTGATCTTGTGATTTTTGCACTATTGGTTGTGTTGATACCCTAATTACCCCCCTCCTAACTGTGAAAATTTATGAATATTACTTATGCAAAAACCTTACTGTTAAATCACGATTTACTTCTCCTACTTATACAAGTTATTAATCTGAAATGTTCATTATTAACATTGAAGTAAACAATTTAATGACCTACACAGATCCAGATCTAAACTGAATACATGCACATAGACAAAGTGACACACAAGATTTTCTAGACAACTATCCTCGAAAAAACCCAATGCGGGAAAATCGGTCTTCTAGCTGCTGGAGGGTTTTTATTATTAAGTAGATTCTAAGTACAACAAATCTGGGCACCTTATTGGTTAACTCGACAGAGAAAAAATCTGTAGCAATACCTATGTTTCGGAGATGGAAAACTGGATTGATTCACACCCCCAAATAGGATTTACAGAACTCAGCCCTTTTCTGTCTTTAGAAACCCCAGCGCAGCTCTGAAGCCCTATGTGTAAGCTCTGCTAGCCTGTGTGTGCCTCCGCTCAAGAGAGGCCTGCGTAACCCCAGACTAGGTTACGTTGTCCCTGCGTTGTCATAGTTAGGCTTGCATAAACCTTGATGGCCTCCTGCTGCCTCTACACTGATATTTTTGGGTTTGCATAGCACCTGTGTAGCACTGAGCCCTCTGCGTGGTGCAGTTGTTGCTCCCTTTGCACTGCTCTGACTGCTGCTTCTCTGCCTCTTGTTGACTCTTGGCTTGAGATCAGATCATCCCTCTCACCAATACTACCCCTCGTTGCAGCTGAAACACTTCTGGAAATTCTTAGCAAACCACGCCGTAGAATTCCAGCTTAGTCTCAGTGCTATGCCTCCGTGTGTGAACTTCTCCAACTGACCCCAAGCCTTTCCTTCATACTTTTCTCGTTGGGAAACCAACAGCTGTGATCTAATCCTGAATCGACGACTAAGATTAAAAGAAAGCTTGATTCGTGTGACTTAAGTAATTTCCATCACATGTTTAAACTGATTACCTTTAATCTTTTAATTTTCCTAAGTCAAACTTAGGGTCCTTAATTAAAAATATTAATTAATTATCTCTTAAATTGGATGGAATTTCTCAAATCCCTTTCTGGGTCTTGGAGATCTCATGTACTTTAGTCCCTCCACAAAGTTTGGGAGCTAGAGCATATACGATGCTACCCCAACACTCAAAAATCTCAACACTAACTGCTTAGAAAATTCTGATAAATTAGACATGGAATCCTTGTTAAAAACCTAGAAAAACCCAGAAATGGTTTTCCCTGGTTTTGATGCTCAAAAAATGGCCCCAAATTGCTTGACCCTCCTCTAAGTGCGGAAAAACTAGAACTATGACTGATGTTGGAATGAATGTCCCAAAATGGCTGGAAAAATCTTCTCAATTGCACCCCAAGCCAAGCCCAAGAAACCTAGCTCTCAAAATCCCTTCACAAGCCACCCCACAATTGTGCCTCCACAATGATTACACAATTTCTGGGTAGGATGACATAGTTTCTCCTCCGGAAAATCAGTTTGATGTTTTGTGTTGAATTCTACCCTTTCAAATCTTCCTCCTTTTTCCTAGAATTGACCAAAAATTACTTCAACAATGCTACAACTCCCAACTCCAGCTCTTCCTCCTCAACTCTCTGTGTGGCCTCCTGAATGCGTCTCAGTTGCTCAAAAATCATACTACATGTGTGGCCCTCTATCCAACTCCTGAAACTTATGAAGAATCCTTCCTAGGGTGGTACTCAGAGTCCTTCAAAGAAAGGTTGAGCTTCCTCCTTGAGAAACTCTTGTGTTGAACAACACTATGTAACTATGTTAAATAACTAGAGCAACACTTCAGATGTCAAATTATCAAAAGGCCTCAAATGTTGCTTCCTCTCTCCTATTTATAATTTATGTTCATTTCCTCCATGTGGGCCCCTCACTAAGCAATTCAAACCTCTTCCCTTGGCCATATGATTTCTCTCTCCTCAAGGAGTTCATATTAGTTGGGGATGTGGCCCCCACATTCCACCAAGGCAAACATTTCGACTCCCTTGTCCTATTTTTCCTCTCCAAAATTATCTTAGGCCCCCAAAATTAGCAAAATAGAAAATTTGTGGTACTATTGAAAAAATTATTTAGGAAGGGATATTACAGTTCTCCCCTCTCAAATGTTGCTTATCCCCAAGCAACTGTAAAACTGGGTGCTGCAAACTCTGCTTGTTTTCCCATGTGGCATCCTGTTAATTGTGAGTTAACATGCTACACCTCCCGCAGCTTTTGAAGGTGATTTAGAAATTAAAAATGAAAATAAAAATAAAAAATAAAAAATAAAAATAAAAATAGGAGAAGAAGAAAGAAGCCGACTTCAAATTATGTTTTTATTCTTGCGGAATGGATCTATTAGTTGAATCTTAAAAGCTTTAGGAACAATTTCTTTTATTATTCTTGTGGGATGGATCTATTAGTTGGATCTTAAAGCTTTAGGAACAATTGATTTATCTACTAGACTCAGAAACACATCGTTGTTTCACATGCTTGCAAAGAAAAAATTCAGTTGAAGGGTCTTCTAATTGAGCTTGGAAGAACGCAGACAACACAATTGTATTCTATGATAGTCCAAAGTGCTATTGATTTGGCTACAAATACAGCATTCATAGTAAGACTAAGCATATTGATATGAAGTATCATTTTGTAAGACAAGTCAATGATGATGATGGAATAGATCTTTAAAAGTCCACACCCAAGAAAATTATGTAGACAAAATTACGAAAACAATGTTATTAGAGAACTATGGTGGTTTTTGGCATCTCTTGGTTTACAAAGGGAGTGATGAATGGGCTTGAACAAGTTATCTAATAAATTGTTGTCAAAATGGAAATTGTTGGAATATGACAACAATTAATTTTAAAATAAAAAGGCAGCCCAAGAGATAGGTGGAGTGGGCTGCAAACAGATATTCATAACTTCAAAATCTATCTATTTGGTACAAATTGCGAAATATAGTTTTAATCATTTTTTCCTTTGTTTTGTGTTGTTCCTAAACTAATGTTCACAGTACAAGCAACCCCATGCAATTGTTACAAACTGCTCAAAGCTATACTGGTCCTAAACTAATGTTCACAGCACAAGCAACTCCATGCAATTGTTACAAACTGCTCAAAGCTATATTCATCAAAGTTTGCACAATTTTGATCTTCAAAATTTTCCTCATTTTTATGCAGGTTTCCACTCTTTTAGTGATCTATTATAGCAGGGTCAAACGCATTACAGCTCTTGTTGTTGCTTAAAATTATCTCAACTCAGTCACCACTCGGATATTTTCAATTTTCATGTTTTTCTTGATACTTTAAAATGGAAAAATGGATATACACAGAAAAAATACAAGAATAACACTATAAGCATCAAAGGTAGGTACTGCAGTTTGTTTCACAAATTTACAGATGCTACTAACATTAAAATAACTAAGAAGACACTACAATAAGCAGTGAGTTTATTCAAAGGAAACAAAATTAAAGTTTAGAATTTAATTTTAAACAACATGCAATATTTGTTAAGATTTGCTAGCATCAATGATAAGCCTTAAAACTTACGACCTCGTTAGAAAGCCCTAGTTTCCAATGCTTCTTGCCACTACTTTACCCCAATTAAGAGTGTCAATCTCTGAAAACTATATCCACAGATCTCTTATTCAGGATATCTTTCTTCAACTCTATAGAGAAAAAAAGCAGGACTATTACTCCATGTCTTGAAAAACAAATTTTCAAAATAATTTGATAATGGATATCTAAAATTCTGAGCAAAGAAACTGAGAATAAGAATGCAAAAGCTGAACTACAAGCCTCAGTCCCTTAAATTGAATCTTATCTGATACAATTTCAATAAAAAATGCAAGAGCTGAACTACAAGCCTCGGTCCCTTAAAAAAATTAAAATAGAGAGTACTAGACTTTGACAATGGATACCTGAACAACCTGGAAAATATTATCTTTTACCAAATTCCTGACCTGCACAAAAAATTTGTATATTGCACCTCATTTTGCTGAAAAAATTCAACCACAATGCCCAGATACAGAATGGAGAAGATTTATGGAAACTGAAAATGTGAAAAAATAAATAAATAAACAAAAGATGGATGGTTCCCTCCAGTTCAATTGCATCTCAACTTTCAAGGTAGTCCAGTTGATGATCAAGCTCACCACATCCATTTCCAACCCTAGTTCCATCATGGTACAAACTACAAGAGAACAAAGACTAAGAGATACAATGGCTAAAAGATGGTTCCTAGGCTAACAAAGTATTGAGAGTGTGTGAGAGAGTGTATTATCAAACTCCATCATGGCAGACAGACTAAAAGATGGTTCCTAAGCTAAACATGTATTATCAGTGATTGTTCCAACTATAAGGCTATCTCCTTTTGCCCCAATACTAGAGTGATGAATGTAACTGGTAAGTAGGATAGAGTTCATACAATTTTATTTCAATTCCTACTTCAACATCAATCTAATGAGCTGCGCTTTTGAAGGGTATGTCAGGACCGTCTATTGATAAGGAACAGATTTAGCAACTAAGAAGAACATCAGTCGCAAAATGGGGGTAGGTTTAGACTAAGTAAAGCATTTTATTGTATTACCTTCAACCAGTCCCTTCAAATGTTGGTAGCCCATAAGCCTCTTCTAGGCTTCAAAACCCACTACACAGCCTCATGATAAAGCAACCCTGACTGTGGCTTTCTTGCTGTAGGTTCTCGGCCTCCAGGACAGGCTTCTTAAGCCCCGTGGCCTAGCTGTAGGTGACCCAAACTATTGCGGATGGCTTCAAGGAGAATGACACCTTCACAACAATCCCAAACTATCATCAAAATCACCCTTAACAGGTGTGGCTTCTATCTACTTGAACTCAGACCTGTGATGATCATAGAATAATAGATGGAATTGATTCATCTTTTGAGTATTTATAGTTCCTGGGCTTCTATCTACATTCCAATCTTTGGTTGTGGCTATACAAGAAGCAGACAAGTGCTTGCGAGGATCTAGCAAGAGAAGAAAGGAAGCATGCAGGTGATTTGCAAATATTTGATTCAAACACTGAGTATGGATAGGGACAGAACAAGGTCAAAAGGCATAATTTACAAAGGTTGTAGCTGATGATTTTGATGGTGCATGTGTTAAAATGGACAAGGACATTTTCGCAATAGAAATTATGAATTCTAAGAACATGGAAGAAATTGCACAACCACCTGCATTATTGAAAGATAATCTATCAAAGAAAACTGTATAAATCAACAAGTAAGAAGAGAAGGCAGCGGGCATATATCTACTTGATGGCCTTTCATCATTATCCCAACTTCATGTGGATAAAATTTGAATTCACACAGGGGTCCCAGTTACATGAAAAATGTGGAAGAATTTTTTGCATCTTTTGAATGTTAGAAGACTGCAGAAAGAATAATGATAAAATGGAGGGGAGAAAAATCACCCGTTTGTAGCCAATCTCTTAAGACACAGGTAAGGTGACAAGGGACAAGCAGTAAAATAATTCTTAGGAAATATGATGTGAATATGCTTGGGAACACTGGAAAATTTAGGGGATTAGATGAAGAAAAACTGGTGATAGAGGAGGAAGAATGCCCAGTGTCTACTTTCACTAATTCTGAAGGACAAGCTTGTGAATTGATAAACGAAGCTGGTGGAAATATAGAATCTCTTCTTGAGAGTGTTGTTAATGAACTATAGTCCCAAAAGGATACTCAGTTGGATAGCAACTCGCAGAGAGCTATGCACACTCACAATCAACATAGTATGGCACATTGTGCTGCTGATCTCCAACTAGGATCCATTTCAGAAAAATGAATCATTTTTACATTTGAAATTGAAGAAACGGTCAAACTGCCCTCCAAAAACTAGTTGTCCTCCTTTGACAATTCCCTGGGAAGTGCTTTTCAACAAAATTTACATTTTATGGGCAGAGATGCGCTGAAAAGTTGAAACAGATGAGACAATTGTTGAGAAAGAGTGCCCATCTGTCTATCAAACAGCTCTGTTTGGAAAATTTTCATATATAATTAGTGATCTTCCTGTTGGAGATTACTATATTCACTTAGCAGAGATCATATTCACAAATGGCCTATCTAGGATGTGAGGTTTAAATTCCTTTATACAGTAGGATAAGATTCTTTCTGAGCTTGACATATATGCTCGGGTTGGTTCAAACACTCCACTTGTTTTGATGGATACCCTGGCACAAGCTATTGATGGAGGAACTCTAACTCTTAAATCTGAAGTAGTCACTAGTAGCCCTATTGTATGTGCCAGCTACATTAGAAAGGGCGTTCTTTTCCTTGATTTTCCTCCTGTACTATAACTTCAGTTGAAATGATCTGAATATGATTTCCTGCGAGATACAATGATCTAGATAAATGACCAATATGAATTTCCACTTCAACTTGACTTGGACAGGGACAACGATGAATATATTTCTCCAGATGCAGGTGACTTGTTGAAGTTGTTGGATGTATCTTCTGATGAAAACACATTACCAACTACCTATGGTGAACTTCGGCCTCCTTTTGGAAAGCTCTGTTTAAAGATAGTGGAATTCATTATAGTCCCACTAAGGATGGGCAGTGAAGTTGCTCAGCAGGAATTAGTCAAGTTGGGTGTTATTCAAATGATTATACATCTGCTTTTTTATTATCCTTTTAACAATTCCTTGCATCATCAAGTGGAGAGATTCATAGTGTCATGCTTAGAGAACAATAACACATCTCCTATCAAGAATCTCCTTTAGAATTGTAACTTAATTGAAATTTTTTTGGAAACAGAAAGAAATCCCATTGTTCCTGTTGATCAGAATAAGCCAACAAAAATCTTACCCAAAAAAAGTTGCACCAAGAATATGGAACATTGGTCACTTTACATGAATTGAAAACAAGCTTACTCAGTTGGGGATAAATAATATCTTGACACAGTCATTGTTGTGGAGAAATGAAGAGTGGACTAATTGGGAAACAAATGTTCCTTCAAAATGTAATGTAGTGGGGAACGTTGTCCAGTGGACATGCAGATGATCAATAGTACATAAATGGACTATAGTTGGTGATGAAGATGATTTTCGTGGTAGAGATTATGATAAGTCAACAATGGCCAATAACGTGAGTCAAGTATTCTGATATGGAATGTTTGACAGTGAAGATGGGGAAGAGGCTCGTGGAGCCATTGGTAGAGACAATGAGGATGCCTTCTTTGATGATGAGTCTGCAGAAGTGGTTGTATTCTCTCTCAGAATGGGCAGAAAATAGGATGGTGTGAGGCTGAGAGCAACGATGTTCACCAATACAAATTGGTTTTCCCTTCAAGATGACAGGCATACTAACTGGTCAGTGCCGACATCTCTTGTTTCGTCTTCTCCCAGGGTAGAGGATGGTCAAACAAACAACATAACAACATCAACTAATACTGGTGGTAATAGTAGTAGTAACGATGAAATTGTGTAAAAATATGATGGGAAGTTGGTAGATACAAAAGGAAGACCGGTGCCAAACATGAACTTAGGACAAATGGGGTCGAAGGATATTTAGAGAGTTGGTATATATTTGAATGGTGATGAGAGATAATGTTGTTACAACATGCTAGGATCTATCTATGAATGCTGTTTCAGATTGCAGAAAATTAACTAGAGGGCCCTTCCAAGGGTGCTCCACGTACATATGCATGGCAACAAATAGGTGACCTTTCTATAAACTAGGATCTACCCTACCTTTCACTTAGATGATAGCAATAAATCATCCAATTTAATAACAAGAATCAGCAAGGGAAAAGCACAGGAAACACCTCAACAGACATCCTTGTTTAGATGGCAGATTTTTCCCTTTAATCAAAGCCCTTTACAGCAGAATTTAAGTGTAATTTCTAGTCAATAGAAACAAAAATATGGATTGTAGCCCCTGTTGATGTGGCATGCTTCCACATATTTGCTTGTGCCTAGGGAGATGTGAACTGTTCTCTCAAGCATGAAACTGTCTAGATAAAGGCTTCGAAAGGTGCCCCCAAATATGTGAAGTAACACCTCAAAAGTGCCCCAAATATGTGAAGTAACACTTCAAAAGATGATTCATAATAAAGAAAAGGCATAAAGAGCAAAAAAAATGGCTATCAAGCCAACCTCCTCCATATGGAGCCTGCTTGAGTAGGTCTTCAATGTGGATCAAGGCCTCATACAACATGAGGGGTAAGAGGCTCAATCAAAAGAACAGTAGGAAGAACCTGGCCAGTTTAGGATCTGGAAGATTACATTTATTATTGGAAAGGAAATGTGTCATGAGGTGAAGGAGATCTTGGTAGGCCTGGGCAATGATCTCTATGATTTGTATGGCTATGTCATGGATTTTCTAAGTGGATTAATTTTTTAAAGGAAATGTTATCGTAGGTTTTACTAAGCACTTTGAAATTGATACTCAATTAAGTAGACTCCTCATTGATAAACTGGGAAGATCTGGCAGGCATCTACATTCAGTAAGCCATTGGATTAATACTTTCATATTCAACGAGAAGAATTTTTTTTGGAGTTTTAATACATCATAGGCAATCTTTCAAGCATATTTACATTGAGAAATCTGCATTATAGCTGTACATAATTCCATATGGCTCAATTTGTATGGAGGGCTAGACAGTGTCCAAATTTGAATGTGGATGGTGTGGTACTGTAATAATGATTTTGGGGTTTATCGCCTTGGTTGGTATTGTAAGTCATAGTTGGACTCTACCATCTTGTGACAGAGTCTAGCATGATGAAATACTGGCAAAGCTGGTTTTGCCATTCTTTTTTGGTGAAATAAGAAGACATCGATAATCTATGGTTAGCTTGATTTCTTGATGTGGAACATTTTTCGGAAGGGGCAGAGGTAGAAAATATAAAATTTATACTTCTAGTATGGGATATCCTTAATTTAATGTATTCATTATGTGTACTCGATTCTGTTGTTTTATTTGTTTTTCAGCTCACAATTATATTCAAGGTGTATGTTGTATTGTTTGTCATCTACTTGTAGTTACATGGAAATAACTTAATTGCATACTAAATTCTAGTGATGTAATCATATTATTAAAACTAAGTCCCCAAGGTACGCAAATGATTTATTCTGACAATTTTCAAATTACAATTTTGAACCATGTGAGGCCTGCCAAGCTAAAATGCATGGTATTCAAATGTCTCTTAAAATTCGAAATAATAAAATCAGGACTTTGGCTTTGACAGGATGAGTAGCTAAAACACGAATGTTAGAAAGAAAATTTTGCATAAAGATGCAGTGCCCGGTGGTTGATGAATTTGCATTTGCAATCTCGATCTCTCTGTGTGTAGCTTGTAAAAAAAACCCAAATTGAATAGTGTTGAAAGCAAAAGAACAAATCACAACAATAAACCCCGGACAAAGAGACCCTAATTCCTCACTGTCGTCTGAGAAACAACAGCAACTCTGATATTCATGAAAAGATTAACTATTCAGGCACTGGCACTGGATGTCAACTCCATCTCCATCCCAACAATGATGATTGCAAACCAGTCTCCTAATGCTCTACAATAAAAATGATCCTAGGGCTTCCCTCACAGCCATGGAGCTTTTGGGCTCGCCCCAGGTTCCTCCACCCGTCCTCCTCCGTCCGCTGCTGATGCGTTCAACTTACTGCTGGCTTCGATGCCGAAGAAGAAGAAAACTGAAGTAGCCAATTTTTTGAAAAAGCTGGATGATATTCCAGAAATCTCTCTTCCCCCTGAGGGTCTAATCCAGGTAGCTTTTTCTCTGGCGGATTGTTCTCTCGTGGGACAGTTCACAGGTCTCTACCCCTCCCCAAAAGCCAAGGAGAATTGGGTCGTCAAGAACTGGACGTCGTTGATCAAGAACAGTGTAACCTCATATTTCTTGGGGAGAGGCTATTTTCTGTTTGAATTCATCTCAAAAGAGGATAAAGATATGATCTTTCGGAAAGGGCCCTACTTCATGGGTCCTCAAGGCATGTTTCTCAATAAGTTGACGCCGGATTTCGACCCAGCAGTTGATGTTCCAACTGTTGTTCCTATGTGGGTTAGGTTGCCGAATCTCCCAGTGCATTGCTGGAACTGGGATTCGCTGAAGCACATAGGCAATGCCCTGGGTAAATTTATTGACCGAGGAAATAACAAGGACCAATATGACTGTGCCAGAATATGCGTTGAGGTAGATGTAGAGGTGGGCCTTCCAGAGGCAATAAAAATCAATGTTGGCAGTTGGACCCATGTGCAAAAGCTAGATTATGAGAAGCTTCCCTTCAAGTGTCGGAAATGCCATGTCTACAGTCACTTTGCTAGGGGTTGTCCGAGTAATGGAGAGGCGAAGAAAGGGAAGGAGAAGGGTTGGAACCAGGTCAAGCGGACAAAGACCTCCCATAAATCCCACAAATCCGACGTCCCAAATGGTAAAGGCCCTCAACCGGCTTCTATTCTTCAAACCCCTCCCTCGAATGGTCAAGAAAATAAATTCGGGCCCCTAAGTTCAGCAATAGAGGACACCCAGGAGGTTGAGATGCATAAGAAAGGATCCCCAGAAAAAGGGACCCCTTCAGGCTCGAGGCAAGGAGAAAGTTCCGCAGATAGATCTAAAGAAAAACATGCAGAAGTTGAGGAAGAACAAGTATTGGAGGATTCAGAGGAGGAAGGAGAAATACGGGATTCACAAACTTCGGCTAGAAGATCCACAAGAGGCCGTAAGTCCGCCCATGAAAAGAGAGAACAGGAAACCTACAAAGATAAGCTCCAGGGCAGTCAACCAACCCTCAAGAAACTCTTGGCAAAAATGCCGAAGATGACAAGAAATTAGACTCAGGGCTCCAGGGGAGCTCATCACACCCAAAAAAGTATGTGATGAAGGTTGTCTCCTGGAATTGCAGGGGTATGGGGAGCAGAGTTAAAGAAGAAGCCATAAGAAGTCTTCTAAGGATAGACACCCGAGACATACTTCTCATTCAGGAGACTAAAATGGAGGACAAAGACTTCCTCCAAATAAGTAAGAAATTTTGGAATAAAGGTGGAGGACAAACAGTCTTTGCTCGAGGAGCCTCAGGTGGGTTGGGTACTCTCTTGAATACTAACAAATTCTTGAAGGTCAAAGAGATCCTAAACACTCACTAGTTGTTCTTGAAACTTCAACATCTTAACACAAAAGAGATCATTTGTCTCATCAATGTGTATGTCCCAGTAAATGCAGGGGAGACAAAGGCTTGCTGGGACTCCATCAGAAATCTGACAGGAATGGAGAATCTGGAAAATACCATCATTGCTGGCGACCTTAATATCACCTTGCTTTTGTCAGAGAAGTGAGGAGGCAGCATCGTAAGTGATCCGGCGAGGGAATGGGTGGAGGACCTCACATAGGACTGGGAGTTGCTCGACATCAAGCCCTCTATTGGTAAGTACACCTGGTCAAACAAAAGATTCAGTCCGAGGCATATTGCTACAAGGTTAAATAGATTTCTCGTTCAAAGTTCTTTTCTCCTATTAGGATTAGAGGCTAGAATGCACATTCTCCCTTGCAGCGTTTCTGATCATAAAGCATAATTATATCTACCCATTAACATTTCCTTAAGGATGTCCCAAGGAGAAATATTTTTTTAAAAGAATCAATAAGTGCTTTGTAATTCAATATTTGCAATTGTTCTAGCAACCGGTGTCCCTACAGTTCTCCTGGAGAAGAATGATCCCAGACTCCCTCTTGTTTGATGATTTACATGCTATTGAAGAGTTTCTATTCTCATATTCAAAGTGAATGAATAATTTTCCACAAGCATTTATGACTATCCCATCATAGCAGATAGTCAGATCACGTAGAAGGGCCATTATATTCCTAAATAATTTTCCCAGTTCTTTCACTCCCTTCTTTTAACAGAAAATTCCTTCTGTTAGCCCCTTATGAATTTTTTGACAAGCAAACAGGGGGCTAAAATGTTTTTTGAGCCTTCGAGGAATGCATTTCCTCTGAAAACACATCATCCTTGAATCTTCCTTGTGCCTTTTTCCTTTGATAAATCCTCGCTGTTGTTCCTTGTTTTAAAGCCTCTCTGTTTGTAAGAAAGAATGCTCAAAAAGACCTTCATTTCCCTTATTTCATTTCCACTAAACCTCTGTTTTCATCACCTTTTTCCCTTCTGCAGAGTCCTCCAAATTCCCTTTTTAACCTTCTGAATCATCCTAGTCCCCTTAAAAACCTTTCAAATACCCTTTGTTTGGTTTTAAAACCCCTTTTTCTGTCTAGCAAATCCCTTTTCTGGCTTTAAAAAGAATTAAAATTCGGCCAAAATCACCCATTTTACATTACAGGCTTAGCCCCTTTCGGCCAGCCCCTTAACCACTTCCCCACATTACCCATGCCTAGAACCAAGCGCTTAAGGCGTGGGCGCTAATTGGAATTGGAAGAAATCACCGGGAGCGCATTTCTTTGTTAAGTTCAATTCCTCCGATGCGATGGTTTTCTACTATATAGACCTCACCGCGATCTGTGCCGTTGATCTCTTGAGATCTAACGGTCAGTGCTTGTCCCGCAACGCACCCATCCTCTTTCTCTTTTCCCCCTCCGATTATGATCTCCACCGTTGGTCTGTAAACGATCCGACGATCAAGCGCCAATCACATCGCCGCCCCAATCGATGATCAGAAGTTCTCGATGCGCCTCACTCTGTCTCCCCCGATTGGCCGACCCCAATTAAATCTTAGTCGTTTATCCGTTCGGACCCAATGGTCCATATTTCATTGCTCCCCATTCATTGCCACCGTCTTTCTCCCCACAGATTTAATCTCCGCCGTTGATCGTGTTCCAGATCGGATGGCTGGCGCTCAATCACACCATCGCCAATCGGAGGTTTTAAATATGTCACCCTCTGTCTTCTCCCAATTGTGATCTCCTGATCCAATCATGACCATTCATTCAATCCAGATCTAAGGCCCACATTGCATCGCATTTCCTCTATATTTCTTCATTGGAGCCTCCTCTAACTTCATCGCTTAGCCTCCACCGTTGATCTCCTCCTGAGATCCAACGGTCCAAAGCTAATCGCCCTTCGCCCACACTGGGTCCCACCATTAAAGCCCGACTTCATTCATTTGATCCATTCCATGTGTATTTTCCCGAAACCTTAAAACTCTAGGTTTTACGCTAAACATCATTTTCTGCCATTCTTTCACAGTTCTGACTGTGCGTCACCATTCCTCCAGGCCTTCACAGCATTTGCTTCCACCACCCCCTAGATTTTATAATTGGTTTATTTTACTGTGCAGGGTATACAGAGTGATGAATTCACTCTATTTTCCATAATCGCAGTCACTATGATTTGGAACACAAAGAGGCCGTTACAGCAGCGGCCAGTGAGATAGCAGTAACAGTTTTGAGGGATTCGGGCCTGTTAATTTCATTTTTAGCACCTAATCCCATTTTCAAAGAATTAAGGCGCAGTTTGAAGATTTAAAGGGCACATGAAACAAGCCATATCTGCTTGTCAGCATCAGCAGTACCTCACTCAGACAATACGTCTTCCTATAGAAGTCTCCATACCTCCCTAAGCTCCCAAAGGCCATTCCACTGATAGAAAGCTTCCAAAGACTGTCAGGACCACAATTATGGAGGTATGGAAGCCCAAAAGACCTTTCAATCACCTTACTTGCTTCAGAAGATATAACAGAGAGCCTTACAGCTAGAACGGACTCCAAAGAAACATCAGAGGTCAAATATCGACCTGAGAGAGACTCCGAACCAGCCTACATAGTACAGCGCAGAGCTATTAAGCAGAATGGGCATGGATACTTCCTCCACTCTGTATTAATGGATTCATTTAATTCACATCAACTCCTACTATTTTTCATTCTCCTTTAAGAACCCTGAAGAACGTTTTGTAAAGGGTTGCGTTGTTGTTGTAGTTGCAGTTGTAGGGATTCTTTCGCTGTTAGAATAGTTTTTGGAGGGAGTAGCAGAGTAGTTTGTAATGTAGTAGGTTGGGAGGATAAAGTTTGGACGGTAATCAGCGATTGAGCTCAGTGTATGTGACTAGTTTTGCACATCAATTAATCAAGCAATTTCACAGGATCCTGGTCTATTACTTCGAGTGATGTTTCTCTTATTTCATTGTTTTATTACATTTTCCATGCTATTCATTTGGTCTTCTGGTACGCATCAGAAATATAGAATAGGATATACCCTCACATGGTACCCTATGTTTCTGCTCTCCCTACCTTTGATGTTTTCTGCTAAATGTGAATCTAAGAGCAAATTCATGTAATTTAACCATTCACTGCTAGCTGATGTGTGAATTCGGGGTTTGCTGCTTATTTGTTCTTGTTGGGTTCAAGCTACAGAATTTGGGATACCGGGGATTCAATGTAAGCCCTATCCACTTGGGTTCTTGTTTAATGGGTTGGTATTTCCAAGATCCCTTGAGTTAGCGTCAAAGCATTGAAGGTTAAAAGTCCTTTTATGATCTCAGGCCTAGTTCTGTGTTTAAATATTAAGTGCTTTTCTCTTTGAGAGTATGCTGAAGCAGATCTGGAGTTATATGACCTCTGGTCTGATCTCAAGCTACCCTTCGTGTCTCTTTCCATTTCTTTCCTTAATGTTCCCACTCCACCATCTATCTTAAAGATCCTTTAGTGTAGATGACTTGCCCTATGAAAGCCTTGCTTAGTTGCTTGCAAGTAATCTCCTTTCACGACTCCATAGCCCAATGGATGGCACTTTCCCAACCTATCCTCTTTGCCGAAACGTCCTACTGCTCTTCTCCTTTCCTCCCATTACCTTCTCAGCTGATGATCTCATGACTCAACCCAACAACCAACCAAATCATTTAACCCCCCCCCCCCCCTTTTTGTGCTTCATACCTAGCCTAAAACCTCATTTTGAGCTTCAAAGATATATCATTCTTTGCTTTGTGGAGAGATCCCTCTCCGAGTCCAGGAGGGCTAGATCCTGGGGCCCCAAAGTGGTTTTGATGTTGTCCGGTCTTTTGGTCTTGCCAATCTGGCCAAAACACTGGAACTCCAACACCTTCTTTGGATAAGATTGAATGAATAAATTCCTCATAGGGATTTAATCCAAAAACATATGATGATTTAAAGAATCCACAAACTTCAATTGAATCTTTTTTCTGTGGATTGATTGAAAGAAAGAGAACCATTAAAATAGCCCTAATTTTTGTTCCTCGGTTTTTTCTCTTGGAAATTTTAACAGAGTATACTTGTGGCTTTTTCATGGTTGCACTACATTATTTAAGTGTTATTCTTTAGTAATCTTGTCCATCCTATCGCTAGCCCCTCTCAAGGGTGGCCATTATGTGTATTTTTCCTTCTATCAGAGACTGCAATTTAAACTATTTGCACAACTTTTCTGAGACATATAGACTACCACAGTTTCGGTGAATGCTCAAGTGAATTTTCATTTCATAAATTACAATGTTTTCAGTTACAAATAATGGGTTCTTCTGGTATTCAATTCTTTCTCTGTTTTTTTTTAAATTAGCAGTATGAATTTCCTTCTATTTATTCGTTTATTTGCAAAAATAAAATAAAAAATATGATCTCTACGTGGAATCGAGTTCTCTACCCAGCCCTCCACTGCTTTTTCACAGAGATGATCTTCATGACCTCATCCTTCAACTGGGGACCCAGCATGGCCTCCAAAATCTTGTGCTCCTTAACTGCCAAAGAGAAGAGATAGATTTGGTCGAGAAAACAGATTTTTCCTTTTATTTACTAGGCAATCAGTGTATTCCTGGAATGGAGATTTTGAGAACCTTCCACAAATCGGGTGTCAAAAATCCATAAGTCCTTAATAATAAATATAAATTCAAAAGTTGCCTTGACAAAATTTCTTAGAGTTTTGGTCGACTCTCGATTTCTGGGACAGAATTCGATTTTTGGAGACCAAGTTTGGTGGCACGAAATCCGAGGAAATCTAGACTGTTTGACTGCGGCGTTGACCACATCTTTGACTGCATGTTTGACCAGTGCATTGACCATGTTTGACCAATAATTTCAGGACTGTTTGACCAAGTTTGACTGAGAATTTCAAGATAAATCCCTGAATGGTCAAAATTCCCTAGAAAGTTCATTTTGGAAGTCTTCCACGATGAAATGGATCTGATCATGATGGAACTCCACTAGCCATTTAGCTTTCTGAATACAATTATGTGTGTGTTGATTATCAACATCAATCACTGCTTAGCCATTTCATGGACCACATTCCTCTATGGATGATCATAAAGGCTTGGATGCAGGAGGTAGGGGAATCTCAGATGGCTTTGGAAAACTACTAGTAGCTTGACCATGGGCTTCTTTTTTGTTTGATTTTTTGAATAAAGTTGTCTTTGATGAAAGTCTTTGAAGCAGTCCTCAGTGCATATAAAGTTATAAAAACCTTAGTTGGCTTCTCCTGGTGGTATGAGAAACTCTCACCAAAGAGAAATGCACAGTTATGTTTCCTTGTGTGCATCAAGTTCCCTGAGATAGCCATGCAATATTGGCCTTTCCACAAACATATTTCTTATTCTCTCACTCACTTTATCTATCATAGGCCTGAGAAATTTTACAACCCTTAGGGGCCAGAAAATCATGTCTGAAGTTTAACTTGTCCAAAGACCTTCAAGAATAAGTTCTGATTGGGGTTGGAAAAATAATGTTTATATAACTTGTAAGGAACCTCTCTCCTTAGAGCCCATGGGAGGAAAAATTGCTTCCATCCAAATAAAACGTAAATGTTATCAAAGAATAAGGGAATCTATAAGACAATGCCTCCAGAATATCCTTTTCAATGAAGCACTTCAAGTCAGGGTGGCCACACTCGGTAATCATTTGAAAGTTGTCAAGATTCAAAGTTCCAATGGGACACAATTGCAGGGCCATCATCCACTGGCTTAAAATACGCGATAGGCCTACAAAAGGATTTTTTTGGGGCCCTATATTCAAAAGAAGGCTTGAAAAGAGAATCTCCACTATCAAATCAACCAAGGGTAGGCTTAAAAGATGAAATTGAGAAACAATTTACTTCTCAGTTCTCTCTAAGAAAGAATTTTCAATTGCAAATACTAAGTGAGGAACATCAATGCAACCCTGTCTTGGAGTCATCTCACAAACTTTATGAAGCGCAAAGAATACTGTGTGACTAGTCGTTGACTTTGGGTAAGCTAGCTGCTACCCTCTCAAACATGAACAATGATGATGGTAAGTCCTGGGATTAGAAAGATTCTAGAGTTAATTTTATAAAGCTACCTAGTATTTTGTCAATCCAAAAATTTTGCTGAGGTTTACAAAGAATCCATCACAGAGAAATCATTGAGAACCAACTTAAACAAAGGTATTAACAAGTTTATACCCAAGGTCAATGATTCCAAAGTGACTATGAGTTGGAAGCCTATCACTCTGTTGAATGACTCATGTAATAGTATTACCAAAACTTAGCACTCATAATCAAGCATATTCTCATGATTATTATCAAACCTAGACAGACTTGTTTCATTAAAGGTAAATTCATCATAGATAATGTTATTGCAGCCTATGAGGGCATGAAATGGCCCAGTAATTGAAAGCAAGGCATGTAATCTAGATGCAGAAATTCAAACGATCCATAGGATATCTACAATGATAATGCAACATTTCTGTCTGTTGGAGTTGAAAGTTTGAAGCCAAATCACATGTCAAAAATATCTTGGAACATGTTAAAGAGTTTTTGAAAATCTGAGAAATTGTCCGAAGGCCAGATGTGTACGCTAAGTCATCTGTTCTAGTCTTTAGTGTTCAATTATTTTCATTTCTGAAATAGGAGACCTGGTTATGGAATCATGTTATATTTATGCACTTTGTGTATCACCTTCATTAATTAAACAAAAAGGGAAGACTGTAAACCAATACAAAAAAATTATTTTCATTTCTGAAATAGGAGACCTGGTTATGGAATCCTATTATATTTATGCACTTTGTGTATCACCTTCATTAATTAAACAAAGAGGGAAGACTATAAACCAATATAAAAAACAACAATCTCTCAATAAAATCTGAAAAAAATGCAACCTGAATAACGCAGCAAGAACTTAAAATTGACGGATATCGAATTCAGAAAGGTATGCAACTCCAAATCCATATTGAATCCTAACAAATGTGGATGGGGTTCAAAATTGCTCACCTGGAAAAAATTGCCACTTGGTGGGGGCTTAGGTGATGAAAATTATGGTCGCTGTCATTGCCTCTTCCCTACAGAAAATCCTCTGCTATCTAGTTTCTGCCATGTGTTCAGCGATGCGGTTTCCATACTGGAGGAATTTTCCCCATGCACTGATTGCTAGGTCAATGAAATCCCCTTGATGAATGCATTTGGGCATTGTGATTATTATAACTAATAGCCCCCGCTGCTAATGTCCTCCTCTTCCCATAGGACCACGTATTACTGGATACCTCGAATTATAGGAGGCCTCGAAATTAGTTTTTGGGAACTATGAATTACTACTAAACCTGCTAATTTGGTCTTTGTGTACCTTCTCCAGCTTTAAAAGCTTGCTAAAACCTCACTATTAGAAGAAAAATTCTGAAGGTTTAATGGTAAAATGGTGTCCAAATCCTGCAAAAGAAAAGTCGACGGATAGCTGAGGACGCAAGCTCGAAGCTGTGAATGTGAATGGATTCGAATGGCCTGAACGAATTTCGCAAGTCTTCCACAATAATGAAGCTCGCAAGTTTACTAGTCAGAAAATCCGGAGTAATAATCCTTAAGAGTTCTCTGAGTTTGTTTCGTTTTTGTTTTTGCAATTTTATCAAACAAAACAAATTTAACCGCATGGCGGAATTAACGTTTTGGCTCAAAGTTCATGTGAGCAATTAATTTAATTTTTTAATGGATATTTTAATAGGTTTGAAAATATGAAAATCTGCCTTCCAATTGAATGACTATGATGACATATACAATACCTACAATAAAAGAGGTATGTAATTTTTTTTTTATCATTAACTTTGTTTATTTATATATTAAATTTATTTATTTATATGCTATTGAGTAGCAATATAAAAACCAAAAGTTAAAAGAAGTTTTTAAAAATTATAAATATTTTAAAGATATTGAGAGGTGTTTTGTTATCTAAGTTAACAACATTGTTCATTATTATGGCAATTTTATGTATCTATTTTAAGATAACTAACTTGTATCAGGGGAATAAAATATTGGTAAGAGAATATTACCACTTCACTTCACTAGTAATCAAGGGCCATTAACTATATGTATGTATTATCTATAGTAATAGTTAAGGAAATAACTATAATAATAAAAAGTGAAAAATTAAGTCAATCATGTTTTGAAACATGTTTTGTATTGACACCTAAGTTGTTTTAGTACACGCACCGTAAGTCATAGGTTAGGGTTGAGATCCACGCTTGTGTTTAACCATAGATATCTACTTGACCATGATGACAAACCATCATGCTAATAATCAAGAATTATTAGTACTCACAATGCATTGGATTAACCCCCGCATATTCCACATCATCTAATTGATTCTCACTAAGTTAATAATGTCCTAAGCCAAAACCGTTATTCATAATTGACTTGACCTCTAGGTGTCTTGCTCCTATACTAGCCAATTTTTTGGTAAATATCCCTATTATATGGTTGGGCCAATTTGTTGCTATATTGTGCTCAAAGTTATAAGTACCACGATGAATAAAAATAAAGTATCGTGCATAGACAAATGCATTCTGAGTATATTTTTTTGGATTAAATATTCTTCTATGTGTTTCAGTATAGAAGTAGATATGTCCCTCCAAAGTTGATCAAGTGTCTACTGAAAGAGGGCCCATAGTTTATCCTAATTCATAGAACAATGTAGTAATCAACCTTGAGCACGATACTTTAAGTTCAATTGTCAGGAATAACCTTGGAAATATACCCTAAGTAACTACTTGAAACTCCTTAACTTACAAATAAATAACTTAACACAATAAATAGATTGAAATGTATATGAAATATTTAACAAGTACATAAAATACATACAAAGTTATCATTATTCACATCCTCACTCTTTGCTCTAAAATATGTACCCTTTTTAAATGTAGCTCAAATGATCCCTTCACATGTTTCTTCCCACACTTGTATTTTTTTCTACAATCAACACAAACTTATCTTCTTCTTTTTTGGGGGGTTTCTTTGATCTTTCGTATTATGTTGTCTCTTTAATTTCCACCATGTTTTGTTTTCTTCAAAATTGTACACCTAAAATAAATGAATCAATGCAAAACTACCACCTCAAAAATAACCAAACATTGCACATATATGAATTATGCACTCGATGTGAACAAGAAGGGCCACCCTATTTATATAACCAACATAAATCCATCTTTACTTTGGATATATCATACTTTGAGAGGGAAGTGTGACAAGGTCAAGCATTTCAAAAGAGACTACAAGGAATAGAAAAAGAAGAATAAGAGGGAAAATAATTATTTTGATGCCATGTCTAAAAAAGTATTCTTAGAATGATGAAGAATATTCCTTTATTGTAGCTCTAACAACTCCTAAGCCAAAGTATGTAAATAATATACTAAATATCTTCCTTCCATATGACATCCCATTGGGAATCGTTTTTAGTGTACGAGAACTATTTATGGTGAGATTGTATAACTTGGTGATGACTATTGAAAATTGTAAAAAATAAAATAAATTGTCTATTCTTTTCACTAGTTGATTTATTGTTGTTTATATTCCGTTGTGCAAGGTAGTTTGTTGTTCCATTTGGATTGGTAGTGTCAAAGATTCTAAGACACCAGTAATATCATAATGAATGTGATTCCCCCTAAAATCTTTAACATTTCGTGGTTTACTTAATGGGAATTATTATATGTTTCTCAAACAAGAACTTCTTGCCAAAAAAGATGGAATATGTTAGGACATTAGACAATAATAGACCATATTTGGAAACATCCCATTAACTTTGAGTCTGTCATAGAGCCAACATACAATAATGGGAAATAATTGTCTACAATTTGTGAAATATGGTAGATAAGTTAAATTAGGGTTTAATGACTGGGGGTGGGGTTTAAGCTACAAAATGTGTTCTAAGTGACTTTAATGCTTTTAACCCTGACCACAAATTTTCCCTAAGCTTATTTAGGGATGGTAATTATGCTTGGAAATGGGTTGGGAAAGGTAGAAGCTAACATTGGGAAGGGATGCTTCAGTAAAAATAACAATTTTATTGGCTCTTGGGAAAAATGGGAAAGAAATATTACTTATATGACTTTGTTTGACTATGTTAATGTACAATTTCTACGTCAAGAAAGATGAATTTTTCACTAAGCCATGACAGTAAATGGAGTATTTAAAGAGTACTCAAGTATTGTCTGAGTGGATAGAGGAGGATATAGTGTACTTAGCTATAGTGGGAGTATCTTCCCTTAATCTGTGTAGGCATTCTAAGGCGTTTGGAATCATGGTTTCTCTCTTGATCGTGACCTGGTAGATAAGGAATCCAATTTGGTGTAAATCCAAACTAGCGTCACAACGAACTTAACCAAGTTCTCCTGCGATGTTGGGAGATCAGGTGTAGCGGCAGCTTGTCTGATAGGCTGTAGAAATGCCTGAATTTCCTGATCTATCTATTCCCATGTCTTTTCGTCACCCAGTGCACCTAGAGAGGGAATATGGTGTAGCTCAACCATCAAGTCGATGCCGCTGATCAAATTCCCATAGGCGGTCATCACCTTCTCTAGCTCTTTAAATAAATTTTCTTTAGATGCACCTTCATGCGAATTTGGACCTTGTCATTCTGAGTGTGAATCCAATTTTTCTTGGGAAAATTATTCGAAGCCTGCAGATATCTACTTTTCCATTCTATCATTATATCCAAGGTGCTGGAGACCTCTTTCAGTTGTTCATTTCTCTTCTTCGTTTCCGCTTGGGCTCTCAGTAGAGGAGCGACTATTTGCTTTATGGTGAACATCTCCTCGTAAACCTACCTCGTGGCGGCTTCCAGCGTCACCAACTCTCTTTGGACGGTAAGTGGTACTTCGTTAATGAGAGTGTTTTTATCTTGGAGCTGTTGGATTTCTTCCCTTAATGCTTTCTTTTCTTGCTCCGACCTGGCTTCCTTTTGTTCAGAATCTTGTAATCTATTTTGCAGGGAGAGGATTTCCCTAGTCATCCAACTCACATTTTCTTCCGTGGCAGTGGTAAAAGCAGTGTAGGCTAATGCTATCATCACTGGATTGGTCCTAGTGTCCAAGACTATATCCTTTTTCGACATGGTTGTGAATGGCGTGATAGGGTTCCGTGCTAGGCATATCCTTTTTTCCTGCCTGATTTTGAAAGTGAATTAATCATAAGTGAGTCTCGTCAAATTGAGCACTTCCTCCTCCTGTCCTTCAGAGGTGCCTGGTTTTGAGAGTGCAAAACGTGTGTTAATTGTAGGTACTTCGATGGGCGGCAGCTCTGTCTGTACCCCTGTTACTGGAGGAGGTGTCTCGGCGTCCTTTGATCTTTGATCCTCTTCCTCTTTTCTCTTTTGTTCTTCTTCTTCTTTCAATAGTCGCTTCGCCTCTGCCTTATCCTCTTCCGCCTTTTTCCTACACTCCATTTTTGCTTTTGTTTCCTCTTCTTCCTTCCTTCTTCGTTCAACTTCTACTTTTTTTTCCTCTTCTTCCTTCCTTTTTCATTCGGCCTCCACCTGATCTAATTCCTTCTTGAGATGTCGTTCAACTTCTGCTTTTTCCTCCTGCTCTTCCTTTCTTCTCCAGGCATCCTCCACCTGTTTCTTTCTCTTTTCTGCCTTCAGGTGTTTCTTACGCTTATCTTCATCCTCTTTCGCCTTCGTTTTAGCTTTTGCTTCTTTTTCTTTCTGTTGGGCGGAAGAGCTATGACCTGTGTTAGTTCAGGGCTTCTTGGCCTGGGACGACGAAGCTCATCCCAACTAGCGGATTATATCCTCCAGAGTCTGATCATCTTGATCCTCCTTATCGGTCAATGCTTCCGGGGCGAGTTCCCTATCCTTGTTATACCAGTTTCTTTTCGCATCCTCAGTTGGGCGTTTAGTATGTTGGCAACTCCATTTGAACTTGGCCCATTTACAGTGGTCAAGGACTATCGTCTCAGGATCGTATGTCCGGTAATCCAAAGGCCCCGGGTAGAATCCTTTGATTTTTTCAGCCTCTGCCTCCACCTCTTTGAAATCCTTAACTGTATAAGCACCAATGGTGAGCGGAAGTGTGTGCCACGACTTTTTCTTACCTCTAGTAAGGACCTTTGAGAAGCCAGAAGTCATCTGATAACATACTTCTTGAAGTAGCATCTTGTCAGTGATGAACCAGGGCAGAGCATGGGGAGTCTTGAATGAATCGAAGACTCGGATGAAGGTGCCTTCTACAAATGGAAACCAATGTGGTACCCTGACTATCGTTTCCATAGCTCACCAGGACATGCATGTGGTACCAGTTGAATCTCTAATTAAACTGAGAGGGGGGGGTGAATCAGTTTAATACATTCCTGATCTTTTAAACTTTTCAATAAACTTATTTACACTTTCATTTCAAACTCTATTTGATGTGAGAGTAAGCTTAGAATGTAATATGAAAGTATTAGTTTAATAGAGCAGTAGACTTAATTTGAGAGCAGCAGGTATTAAGCAAATGATACATATCAGATCAATACATAAATATCATGCACAGAGACACCAGATATAAGTGGAAACCCATAAAGGGAGAAAACCACATCTTATTATTGTTGTGATGCAAAGGCAAGCTCCAACTTCCTCAATTTATCAAACTGAAAGTTTGCTGATTTACCTCAGATATCAGCTCTATTCTGTAGCTTCTCCTTCTGTTCTGCTTTTCTTAATCTTCTCTGTCTTACTCTTCTATATTATGCCTTCTCTCGATTTACTCTCTCTTCCTAAAAAAAAACTCACTCTGCATATCAAGATGATATTATTTATAGATTTCCTCACATGACTGTTTGTATTCTGCTTGGAATTCGAAATGGAAAGTCATGTCTCTTTGCCTTCTGCCTTCTCACTCCTTTTATCAGCTTACTCAGAAATTATAATTGTAGGTGTCAATTTTAACATTACAGTGGGAATTTGTTTTCTCTCGGAGACTTGCCAATGCATCACAACAATATAAATTTAAATAAAACATTTACATTCAAATTTAAATGAGAACTCCAGCTCAACTCATTTAGTCTTTTGAATTGGTACGCATTTGTCTTTTCTTTGGCTGCCTTTGTCTTTTCTGTGACTGTGTTTTATCTTCTTTCGGATCTGTTTGCTCTTCTGTCCTCTGTTGTGGTGTAACTGCTGCATATGTGTAAATGTGCCTTTTATATCCGCTAACTATAAATCTGGGGGAATTCCAATCCCTTTTATGCCATTAGTGTCTTGTTGATGTGGAACTTTCCGCAAGCGGAACGGACATATATCACAGTCATTGTATATTTATAATCACCCTCCCATTAAGCAGAGGCCCGTGGGTTCACAGCCCATGTGACATATTTTAATACACTTGCAACCGTGTTTTATATATCTAACAACAATCTTTTTATATATACGCAATCGCCCTCCACCTTAAGCCTTTGGTATTATATTACAATCCAATAATTCGAATCACAACCACTAATACATGAAAGGGTCGGGCCCCACATCTCCGTCGGTGGATCGGTGGTGTGAAACGAAAACTTGCGATTGCGATTGATCAAACGGACGTGATGACCACATAAAACATGGCTCATATCGCAATCGGGTCCGAACTTTGAACACATGCAATCGGGGCGCATTATAGAAAAGTTTCGATTGCGATCAGAACACGGATGTGATTTGCACATATTAACTCCCGCATATAACAGGATCGGGTCCGCCACTTCAATCGCAACATATTACAAAGTCGTGCGATCAATCGGAGAGTTCCGATTGCGATTAAGATTCCGGACGCGATTGAACCAATTAATTCCATCGTATAATCGCCATCGAGTACGCCACTTGATCGGAGCATATTACAAAAGACTTGCGATCAATCGAAAAGTTCCGATTGCGATTGGGAACTCGGATGCGATTAGCTCATAAACTATGGCATATAACTCGATCGGGTCCGGCCTTTGATCGGAGCATATAACAAAAGACTTGCGATCAATCGGAAAGTTCCGATTGTGATTGGGAACTCCGATGCGATTAGCTCATAAAATGTGGCATATAACTCGATCGGGTCCGGCCTTTGATCGGAGCATATAACAAAATACTTGCGATCAATCGGAAAGTTCTGATTGCGATTGGGAACTCGGATGCGATTAGCTCATAAACTGTGGCATATAACTCGATCGGGTCCAGCCTTTGATCGCAATCGCAACTTTCTGTTGCGATGTTCCGCTGCCCTTGCGATCTCCGATTGCGATTGGGGAGAGGTCCCACCATCTAAAACTTCGTTTTGTGCCCTCCATAATATAACGGACATATATGTATACTTTGCCAAAGGGTTAAGCGATTCCCGGAATATGGTTTATATATTATATGTGCTCCGCCGGTTGGAGAGTGTGATTCCCGGAATATGGTTCTGTATTATATGTGTAACGCCCGGCTGGAGTCTGCGATTCCCGGAATAAGATTCGTGTTATATTATATGTATAACGCTCGCTCGAGTGTGCGATTCCCGGAATTTTGTAACTGCTCTCTGCCTCTGTCTCTGCTTCTGTCACTCTGCCTCTGTCTCTATCTTCCGATAACGGTTCTTCACTGTGCTTCTGTGACTGTTACATTTTGAATTTCTTCTTGCTACCTCTATTGCTTTCGCTGTGCCTCTTTTGCCTTCCTTTGCTTCAGCGCTGCCTCTTTTGCCTGAGTGCTGCCGCCTTTGCCATCAATGACAATATTTCCAACAGTCTCCCCCTTTGGCATTGATGGCAATCCACTTTCTCTGTTTGCTTTCTCTTTCACTTGTTGCTTGCTCTTCCTCCTGCTATTTGTTCTTCCTCCTCCTTTGACATCAATGGCAAAGGATGACTCCTCATCCCTCCGTATGGGTTCTGTCATTGTATTTCCTTTCTCTGAGTTACGTTTAGGTCCTCTTCTACTGAAATTGGACTATGTTGTGTTTCATTTGTAGTTCATGTAATATGTGCTAGATTGCAGACAGAGATGATGCATTTTACAATTGAAAGGTTCTTGTTGCTTCTGAATGCTGATAATATTGATAATGCTGATCCTGTGGACTTGTTTTATGCTTATCTTGCTAGTTGTTCTCCCCCTGGAATGATATCTTCGTTTTGTTCTCCCCCTGAGACTGTACTTTCTCTTCATATTAGAGAATAGTATCTACAGATACTACCCCTAGTTTGTCTCTCAAGTATTCGAATGGTTCTCTGGCAAGTGGTTTGGTAAATATATCTGCTATCTGTTCTTTCGTTGACACATAGTCCAGTTTAACTATCTTCTGAGCCACTTGTTCTCGGAGAAAATGATACTTGATTGGTATATGTTTAGTTTTTGAATGAAGCACATGATTTTTAGATATACTTATAGCACTTGTATTATCACATTTGATTGAGATAGGTTCATTAATGCTTACCTTCATGTCTTGAAGAGTTTGCTTCATCCACGTGACTTGTGTACAACATGCTGCTGCTGCTATATATTCTGCTTCAGTTGTAGACATAGAGATGGATGTTTGTTTCTTGCTTAGCCATGCCACCAGACTTTCTCCTAGATAGAATGCACCTCCACTTGTACTCTTCCTATCATCCACACAGCTGGCCCAATCTGCATCTGTGTATGCTGTCAAGGTGAAGCTTTTTCCTTTAGGATACAAAAGCCCATATTGTGCAGTTCCTTGTAGATATCTGAGTATTCTTTTTACTGCCAGAAGATGGTTTTGTTTTGGTGCTGCTTGATATCTTGCCACTAGTCCTACTGCTAGCATGATGTCTGGTCTTGAAATTTTTATCCATCCTGATGGCTTCTATCATGGTCTGTGGGAAGTTTTTGATCTACATACGGACCTATCATCGGCTGGCTTGCATCCGTGATCATGGGGTTGTCTTAGTTTCTGATCTCATTTGAATTTTTTCAATATTTCTTTTAAGTATTTTTCCTGTGAGATGAATGTACCTGTGTTCTTTTGTTGAATTTGAAGTCCTAAGTAGAAACTGAGTTCTCCAATCATGGACATCTCAAACTCTGATTTCATCTCCTCAGCAAACCCTTTTGCAAGTTCATCTCTGTTGCTTCCAAACATAATGTCATCGACATATACTACAACAATCAGGAGTTCATTTTCATGGGCTTTTATGTATAGATTGTTGTCTACTCCACCTCTCTTAAAGCCTTGTTTTTGCAAATATTTATCTAGTCTTATTTCCAGCTTGAAACTGTTTAATCCATATAAGACTTTCTCGGTTTATATAGTCTTCTTTGTCTGTTAATGAGAAACCTTCTGGTTGTTCCATGTAGACTTCTTCTTCTGAATCACCATTAAGAAGCGATTTTACATCCATTTGATATACCCTTTAAATCTTGATAGCATAAATGCGGTGATACGATAGCTTCCATTCTGGCTCGAGGGGCAAATGTTTCATCACTAATCAAATCCTTCTATTTGTGGTATCGCTACTCCAGCCTAGCTTTATTCACGATTACTTGTCCTTGCTCATTCATTTTGTTTGAATACCCATTTGAACCAATGATGTTTTCTCCAATAGGTCAGGATTTTGATCCAGTATTGTTCTTCTCAATTTGGTCCAATTCTTCATTCATTGCTTTTATCCAATATTTGTCCTTGCTGGCTTCTTCAAATTTCTTTGGCTCTATTTGTGATAACATGGCTATGTATACTTCTTCTGTTTGTTCTGTTAGTTGCCTTCTTGTCTGGACTCCTGCTTTCTTGTCGCCTATGATCTTATCTTTAGGATGATTCTTATGAGTGTATCTTGAGGGGGTTTTTGAGCTCATCTCTGCATCTTCTATTGTCTTGCTAGTTTCTTCATCATTCCGGTCTTCTTCTTCATGATTAACTGATGGACTGCAGCAATCTGTATTTCTTGTATTGTTTGGAAATTCTTCATCAAATCTCACATCAATACTTTCAACTATTTTCCGAAGAGTCTTGTTGTAGCATCTGTATCCTTTACTTTTGGAAGCATATCCTAGAAAAAACCCTTCATCTGCCCTTGCATCAAATTTCCCAAGGTTTTCATCATTATTCTTTATGTAACACTTACTACCAAAAACTCTGAAATGTTTTATTGAAGTTGGCTTTCCATGCCATAGTTCATATGGAGTCTTGTCACTGCTTGGCCTTAAGTGAGCTTTATTAAGGATATGTACTGCTGTGTGCATTTCTTCTGCCCAGAAAGTTTGAGCAATATCATTCTCTTGCATCATGGCTCTGGCAATTTGTTGAACAGATCTGTTTTGTCTTTCTGCTACTCCATTCTGCTGAGGTGTTCCTGCAATAGTGAATTGTTGTTTTATGCCATGTTCATTGCATAGGTCAGCAAAATCATAATCTGTAAATTCTCCTCCTCTGTCTGGTCTGATACATTTTAGTTTGCATCCTGTTTGATTTTCAGCTAATGCCTTGAATATCTTAAATTTGTCCAGTGCTTCTGATTTATTCTTGAGAAACGCAACCCATGTCATTCTGGAGAAATCATCTATTATCAGCATAAAGTAGGACTCTCCACTTGGTGTTTTAGTTCTTGCAGGTCCACACAGATCCATGTGCACAAGTTGCAGTGGTCTTGTTGTTGATAACTCTTCTTTAGATTTAAAGGATGTGCGAGTTTTTTTCCCAAATTGACAAGATTTGCATATAGTACTTGAAGGCCTTTTTATTTCTGGCATATCCCTGACAGCTTTCTTCTTGCTTAGTCTGATGATATGGTCAAAGATGAGATTTCCCAATCTCCTATGCCACAACCATGACTTATCAAGTTTGCTAAGATGGCAGGCTTCATCTTCCTCTTTCACTATGTATACATTGTTCTCTGTTCGAACACCTTTGAGCAGAGTCTTTCCTGTTGTGCTTGACCTGACTACACAATCTTGTGCTCTAAAAAGAACTTCACAACCTTTGTCACACATCTGACTGACACTCAGTAAATTTTCTTTCAGTCCATCCACAAATAGTACCTCTTGGGCTTTTCCTCTGCCATTGTCTATGCTGACTGAGCCTTTTCCCTTGATCTTTCCCGATTTATCATTACCAAAAATAACATTGCCAGATTTCTTTTCATCAAGAGTTATAAACTTGCTTCTGTCTCCAGTCATGTGTTTGGAGCAGCCACTATCCAAGTACCACTGGCTTTTCAGATCTTGAGCAGTTAGAGCCAGGTCACATTTATTCACCTTCTTTATCCACTGGAGGCCCCCTTTTGTTTGGTATCTTTTGTGAGGTGATGAATTATATCCCTTTAGAGAACACTTGGAAGATATATGCCCAATTTGATTGCATATACAACATTTGATTATAGTTTTTTTCAGAATTGTGAGCATGAACAAAATTGCTTTGACTCATAAACCTCCTTGAGGTATTGAACATCAGTCTTTGTCCATACTTTCTACATTCAATAATTTTATGGACAAATTCCTTACAATAAAAACAATAACCATAGAAATTATTTGCATACCTGATGTAAGATTGTTTTATCCATTTGTTTGTTTGAGATAGCCTCTTCACTGTTTGCATCTTTTGCAGGTCTGAATTACTCTTCCTTGCATAACAATATGCAGCAGTGTGTCCAGGCTTGTGGCAAACATAGCAGGTGGCATTCTTCATAGGAGGGAAAAAATTCCTCTGATGACTTCCAAATTTGATATACTTAGGGGCATATGATTCTTTTTCTGCCATCTTAGTATTCATTATATTCCTTGTTACTAGAGATTTCTTCTAATCTTTGTCATTCTTATTACATGTTTCTTCTTTTATAGGAATGGTCTGGGCTTCTTCATCAGTCTTCATTTCTTTTACAAAAATTATATTTTTGTCTTCCTTTTCTTTGCCTTTACTCGATTCTCCTTCATAGCCTATTCCTGTTTTTATCATTGGGGATCTTTGAGCAATCAGGATATCATTCAACTTGCTAGAGCTTGTTGCTAGAGAAGAGTTTATAACCACTGTCCTTTGAGCATTTTCTAGTTTCTTCCTGAGACCTACCACTTCTTCCTCCAACTTCTCTTGTTCTTGGGTTTTATCCTTGATTTGCTGAAGTAACATATCTTCTATGTTCTTGGCTTCTTCAAGCCTTACCTTCAGTAGCATGAGGACTTCTGAATTTTGCTCTTCTTTCACACATTTGAGGAGAATCTCTTTTTGTTTTCTGCATTTTAGTTTGAGTCTCTCAATCTCCTCCAGAGCACTTCTTAGCTCCCCCTCGAGGTCGACTTCCCCTTCTTCTTCTTCATCTTCTAGTAGGAGTCCCTCAAGATCTTCTATGGCCATCAATAAAAAATCTAAGGTTCCTTCTTCACTTGAGGGTTCATCTGAATCTTCCGATGTACTGCTGTCTTGTTTAGCATAGAAAGATTTTATGTTGAACTTCTTTCCCTTCTGCCAGTTCTTTGATTTATTCTTTTCTGACTCTTGAGCCTGATTCCTTGCTTTCCTGTGAGGACACTTAGCAGCATAGTGTCCAACTCTTCCACAGTTAAAGCACTTGAAAGGAAGTTTACCTTTGTATTTACCTGAACCTCTGTCCAGTTTCTTAAAAAATTTTGCTTCTTCTTCATCTGAGCAAGAGCATATTTCTTCCTCTTCTTCTTTCTTCTTTTCTGTTTTAAAAGATGCTTCCCTCGAACTTGGTTTCTTCTGTGGGAGCCTCATTTCATAGGCTGTTAGATTTCCAAGTATCCGGTTCATGGTCAAAGTTTCCCAATCCACTGTCTCTTCTATTTCAGATACCTTGGGATTAAATCTGGATGGGAGTGATCTTAGAATCTTTTGCACAACTATACTTTCTGGTATGGTTTCTCCAAGAGCTTTCATATTGTTAACAATTTTTGCAACTTTTAAGAATAAGTTTCCAACGTCTTCATCATCATTCATTTTTAAGTTTTCAAACTGGGCTCTATATACTTGAAGTTTGGCAGTTTTTACTTTCTGGTCTCCCTCATGTATGTCTTCAAGAGTATCCCATATTTTCTTGGCAGTGTCTTTGTGCATTACTTTAATAAACTCCGCTTCACATAATCCATTCAGGATGGCATTCATGGCTTTTGCATTAGCTACAAAGCTTTCTTTAGCTTCTTTTTCTGTATCAGTTGACTTCGGGGCATATCCTAATTCCACAACAGCCCAGACTTCTATTCCTAGAGACATTATGTATGTCTTCATTCTGATTTTCCAGAAAGCATAATTTTCACCAGTGAAGAAAGGGGCTTTATTGGTTGAGCATCCTTCTTTACTAGCCATCTTGGGAACCTAGGATCTCCTTTCAATTGTTAGACTTGTACAAAGGAACCTGCTCTGATACCAATTGTTGAATCTCTAATTAAACTGAGAGGGGGGGGGGTGAATCAGTTTAATACATTCCTGATTTTTTAAAATTTTCAATAAACTTATTTACACCTTCATTTCAAACTCTATTTGATGTGAGAGTAATCTTAGAATGTAATCTGAAAGTATTAGTTTAATAGAGCAGTAGACTTAATTTGAGAGCAGCAGGTATTAAGCAAATGATACATATCAGATCAATACATAAATATCATGCACATAGACACCAGATATAAGTGGAAACCCATAAAGGGAGAAACCACATCTTATTATTGTTGTGATGCAAAGGCAAGCTCCAACTCCCTCAATTTATCAAACTGAAAGTTTGCTGATTTACCTCAGATATCAGCCCTGTTCTGTAGCTTCTCCTTCTGTTCTGCTTTTCTTAATCTTCTTTGTCTTACTCTTCTATATTCTGCCTTCTCTCGATTTACTCTCTCTTCATCTAAAAAAAAACTCTCTCTGCATATCAAGATGATATTATTTATAGATTTCCTCACATGACTGTTTGTATTCTGCTTGGAATTCGAAATGGAAAGTCATGTCTCTTTGCCTTCTGCCTTCTCACTCCTTTTATCAGCTTACTCAGAAATTATAACTGTAGGTGTCAATTTTAACATTACAGTGGGAGTTTGTTTTCTCTCGGAGACTTGCCAATGCATCACAACAATATAAATTTAAATAAAACATTTACATTCAAATTTAAATGAGAACTCTAGCTCAACTCATTTAGTCTTTTGAATTGGTACGCATTTGTCTTTTCTTTGGCTGTCTTTGTCTTTTCTGTGACTGTGTTTTATCTTCTTTCGGATCTGTTTGATCTTCTGTCCTCTGCTGTGGTGTAACTGTTGCATATGTGTAAATGTGCCTTTTATATCCGCTGACTGTAAATCTGGGGGAATTCCAATCCCTTTTATGCCATTAGTGTCTTGTTGATGTGGAAATTTCCGCAAGCGGAACGGACATATATCATAGTCATTGTATATTTATAATCGCCCTCCCATTAAGCAGAGGCCCATGGGTTCACAACCCATGTGACATATTTTAATACACTTGCAACCGTTTTTTATATATCTAACAACAATGTTTTTATATATAAGCAATCGCCCTCCACCTTAAGCCTTTGGTCTTATATTACAATCCAATAAGTCAAATCACAACCACTAATACATGAAAGGGTCGGGCCCCACATCTCCGTCGGCGGATCGGTGGTGTCAAACGAAAACTTGCGATTGCGATTGATCAAACGGACGCGATGACCACATAAAACATGGCTCATATCGCAATCGGGTCTGAACTTTGAACACATGCAATCGAGACGCATTATAGAAAAGTTCTGATTGCGATCACAACACGGATGCGATTTGCACAAATTAACTTCCGCATATAACAGGATCGGGTCCGCCACTTGAATTGCAACATATTACAAAGTCGTGCGATCAATTGGAGAGTTCCGATTGCGATTGAGATTCCGGACGCGATTGAACCAATTAATTCCATCGTATAATCGCCATCGGGTCCGCCACTTGATCGGAGCATATTACAAAAAACTTGCGATCAATCGGAAAGTTCTGATTGCGATTGGGAACTCGGATGCGATTAGCTCATAAACTGTGGCATATAACTCGATCGGGTCCGGCCTTTGATCGGAGCATATAACAAAAAACTTGCGATCAATCGGAAAGTTCCGATTGCGATTGGGAACTCGGATGCGATTAGCTCATAAACTGTGGCATATAACTCGATCGGGTCCGGCCTTTGATCGGAGCATATAACAAAAGACTTGCGATCAATCGGAAAGTTCCGATTGCGATCGGGAACTCGGATGCGATTAGCTCATAAACTGTGGCATATAACTCGATTGGGTCCGGCCTTCGATCGCAATCGCAACTTTCTGTTGCGATGTTCCGCTGCCCTTGCGATCTCCGATTGCGATTGGGGAGAGGTCCCACCATCTAAAACTTCGTTTTGTGCGCTCCATAATATAACAGACATATATGTATACTTTTCCAAAGGGTTAAGCGATTCCCGGAATATGGTTTATATATTATATGTGCTCCGCCGGTTGGAGAGTGCGATTCTCGGAATACGGTTTTGTATTATATGTGTAACGCCCGGCTGGAGTCTGCGATTCCCGGAATAAGATTCGTGTTATATTATATGTATAATGCTCGCTGGAGTGTGCGATTCCCGAAATTTTGTAACTGCTTTTTGCCTCTGTCTCTGCTTCTGTCACTCTGCCTCTGTCTCACTGTGCTTCTATGACTGTTACATTTTGACTGTCTTCTTGCTGCCTCTATTGCTTTCGCTGTGCCTCTTTTGCCTTCCTTTGCTTCAGCGCTGCCTCTTTTGCCTGAGTGCTACCGCCTTTGCCATCAATGACAATATTTCCAACAATGAAACTGTGTGTGATTGATTCTATATCCTGCTTGTATTTGGAGTCCCAGAATACCTGCAACTCCTTGTGAATTGGGTGTGCTCGCTCTTGATCCTTGTTGTGATCCCATCCCTCAAAATAGCAACTGGAACAAACTGCATCCAATAGATAAGAGGCCATGTAAAATTCGGACGAGCATCCCTCCTCTGGTGCTAGTGCTACATATATGTTTGTTTTGAGGGCCGCTCTTAGTAAGTTGGACCAATTGAAACGAATGCCATATACAGTGATAAAGTGCCTCAAGGATACCCAAGAAACACTAAATGTGGTGGCATCGGGAAGACCATACATTCTACAAAGCATAGATGCCACCAACTTATAGACCTTTATGAGGCCTGCCACTTGATACTCCCGATCCTTCTTGATTTTGAACTTCTCAAGTTCTTCCCACCATCCTCTCAGGGTGTCTATTATGGGAACCACATGGGTGGTGGCCCATTCCTCTGTGAACATCTATTCCCATTCTGGAAGTGCATCTGAAAGCAAATGTTCCCCACTTAGTTCTGAATGTGGTTTTGAGCTGATCAGGCTCAGCCACTAGTACTTGATTATACCCTGAAAACCCATCCAACAAAGAGAACATTTCTGACCCTGATACAACTTGAAGGATTTGCTCCATAGGAGGGACCAGATAGTTGTCTTTGTTGTAAGCTCTGTTCAAATTTATGAAGTCTACGCACAGTGCCCAAATTGTGTATTGTGTAGTCACAGTGCCCAAATTTGACTCTTGAGCTCCAGAACTACGTAATTTATGCCTCCCAATCAGCCTTAACTGCGCATTGTGCAGTGCGAAGCCTCACACCTCCACCCTGACACCTTGAGCTGCGCAATTGCACAATCCATTAGATTTTCATCCCTCCAGAATTGCGCATTGGGAAACTTCAAGCCTCAAGCCTGAGCCCTTGAAACCCTCAAATATGCAATCTCCCAGCTTGTTCTCCTTCCAGAATTTCACATTGGGTAACTCCAAGCCTCAAGCCTCAACCTTCAGCTCTAGAGCTCCTCAAAAAACAAAAATTTGTCATGGATAAGTTCTAGAAGCGTACTTGGGATAAAGAGCGAGGGAGAAAGAAACAATATTATATTGAAGAGTTTAATCCCACTCATATCATTAACAAAAAGCATACACAGGGGCCAATATTTCTTGGAGAGCCAAAATTATCGTTGCTCAGTTATAGATTAATTCTCATAAACTCCATTGTGAAACGAGTCTCTATTGTGACACATGGCACTGGAAAAGGCTAAAAGAAACGTGGGAAGAAAAAGTATGTGTTTTTTTCTCTTCCGGAAAAGTGGAAATAAAAAAACATTTCATTTTAGAATGCAAGGCCTTCAAAGACAACACAGAAAGTTATGCAGATACTATGACAACTAGCTCTTTGGGATAATTTATTCCATGAGGGGTTTGTCGAGAAGTTAGGAGTGTTTATTGTGAGGTTTCACATGAAAATGACTGAATAAGGATAGTAAAGCAATTTGTCCCATAAGCTATCTTTAAACTCTTTAACGTTAAAATAATAAACTATCTTTAACCTCTTTAACATTAAAATAATTTATTTATTTATTTTTAATTTATAACATTTTTACTTACCCCCCTCATTAACAACCGACCCAATTTTCCCTTTAAACGGGGAAAGAAGAAAGACAAAAAGAAATATGAGAGGCTAAAAATAACATGTAGAATAGGTTGATTCTCCATCTTATTCTTTATTCAGCCCTTTTTCTATGGAATTATATGTATAACGCCGCCGGGAGTGCGATTCCCCGACCTCAGGGACCGGCTTTCTCTCTCTGCCTCTGTCTCTGCTTCTGTCACTCTGCCTCTGTCTCTATCTTCCGATAACGGTTCTTCACTGTGCTCCTGTGACTGTTAGATTTTGACTTTCTTCTTGTTGCCTCTATTTCTTTCGCTGTGCCTCTTTTGCCTTCCTTTGCTTCAGCGCTGCCTCTTTTTCCTGAGTGCTGCCGCCTTTGCCATCAATGACAATATTTCCAACAATGAAACTGTGTGTGATTGATTCTATATCCTGCTTGTATTTGGAGTCCCAGAATACCTGCAACTCCTTGTGAATTGGGTGTGCTCGCTCTTGATCCTTGTTGTGATCCCATCCCTCAAAATAGCAACTGGAACAAACTGCATCCAATAGATAAGAGGCCATGTAAAATTCGGACGAGTATCCCTCCTCTGGTGCTAGTGCTACATATATGTTTGTTTTGAGGGCCGCTATTAGTAAGTTGGACCAATTGAAACGGATGCCATATACAGTGATAAAGTGCCTCAAGGATACCCAAGAAACACTGAATGTGGTGGCATCGGGAAGACCATACATTCTACAAAGCATAGATGCCACCAACTTATAGACCTTTATGAGGCCTGCCACTTGATACTCCCGATCCTTCTTGATTTTGAACTTCTCAAGTTCTTCCCACCATCCTCTCAGGGTGTCTATTATGGGAACACACGTGTGGCCCATTCCTTCCGTGAAAGTCTATTCCTATTCCGGAAGTGTGTCTGTAAATGTTCCCACTTAGTCTCGAATGTGGTTTTTGTGGTTTTGAGCTGATTAGGCTCAGCCACTAGTACTTGATTATACCCTGAAAACCCATCCAACAGAGAGAACATTTCTGACCCTGATACAACTTGAAGGATTTTCTCCATAGGAGGGACCAGATAGTTGTCTTTGTTGTAAGCTCTGTTCAAATTTATGAAGTCTACGCACAGTGCCCAAATTGTGTATTGTGTAGTCACAGTGCCCAAATTTGACTCTTGAGCTCCAGAACTACGTAATTTATGCCTCCCAATCAGCCTTAACTGCGCATTGTGCAGTGCGAAGCCTCACACCTCCACCCTGACACCTTGAGCTGCGCAATTGCACAATCCATTAGATTTTCATCCCTCCAGAATTGCGCATTGGGAAACTTCAAGCCTCAAGCCTGAGCCCTTGAAACCCTCAAATATGCAATCTCCCAGCTTGTTCTCCTTCCAGAATTTCACATTGGGTAACTCCAAGCCTCAAGCCTCAACCTTCAGCTCTAGAGCTCCTCAAAAAACAAAAATTTGTCATGGATAAGTTCTAGAAGCGTACTTGGGATAAAGAGCGAGGGAGAAAGAAACAATATTATATTGAAGAGTTTAATCCCACTCATATCATTAACAAAAAGCATACACAGGGGCCAATATTTCTTGGAGAGCCAAAATTATCGTTGCTCAGTTATAGATTAATTCTCATAAACTCCATTGTGAAACGAGTCTCTATTGTGACACATGGCACTGGAAAAGGCTAAAAGAAACGTGGGAAGAAAAAGTATGTGTTTTTTTCTCTTCCGGAAAAGTGGAAATAAAAAAACATTTCATTTTAGAATGCAAGGCCTTCAAAGACAACACAGAAAGTTATGCAGATACTATGACAACTAGCTCTTTGGGATAATTTATTCCACGAGGCGTTTGTTGAGAAGTTAGGAGCGTTTATTGTGAGGTTTCACATGAAAATGGTTGAATAAGGATAGTAAAGCAATTTGTCCCATAATCTATCTTTAACCTCTTTAAAGTTAAAATAATAAACTATCTTTAACCTCTTTAACATTAAAATAATTTATTTATTTCTTTTTAATTTACAACATTTTTACTCACCTTCATCATTAACAACCAACCCAATTTTCCCTTTAAATGGGGAAATAAGAAAGACGCAAAGAAATACGAGAGGCTAAAAATAACATGTAGAACAGGTTGATTCTCCATCTTATTCTTATATTCAGCCCTTTTTCTATGGAATCTTATAAAAAACACTCCAACTTCTCGACATTGAAACTCTTCTTCATCATTGGCATTCACACCCACATGGAACAAAATGTGGCTAACAGAACTTATGATTAAGCCGAAGGCTTTTCAACTATGAGGTTTATCTTCGTGACACTGTTCAAATTCGTTGTCCCTTACATAATCTGAACAGTGTCCTTTGGGATTATAGCATGGTACAACGTATTGACATGAGAGAACCCACGTGCATGTTAGTCTAGAGAAATTGGAGGCGTCGTTATAGCTCGAAGAAGTACCATTTGCGATCAATTTCGGTCCATGATATTACGGAATATATGTGGCGTGTTCCCTTAAAATAAACACATAATGTTCGTGCAGCCTGTGCCTGCACATTCAATAGGTTTTTGAAATATTGATGTGGAGCTCCTACAATTTTGGGGATGCAAGGGTTCTGTTCTCATCGACTCTATTCCTGGTCAATTCGTAGCAGAGAAAGACTATTTGGTTAACAATTTGAGTCTTAGAGGAATTGACGTTATTAAAGAAGCGAAATTGCAAATAGAGACGATTTTCCCAAAGATGGTGTCCTATGCGAATATAATCGCATTTGCGGCTAGAGATAGTGCATCATTTGTATTTTTCTTAAAAATTATACATAAGAATACCACTGTGTTAAGTATAGCATGGGATAACAACAACACTCAATGATTTCTAATGATTGATCGCAGGCATCTCAATCTCCCTCTGCTGGAAGAAAGGATGGAAATATTACACTAGCTTCCAATATACAGGGAAATCTACCACCCCCTACCTTCAATGTAACCCATCTAACTCAGATATTTTCAACTAAAGGTCTATCCCAAGACAAGATGGTTAATTTTCATGTGTTTTCTGAGACCTGCAACTCATCAATGTGTCAATTCTTGTAGATGACAATAATGGTTGAGCAAAACCATGATTATAATCATGTTTGTGGTGTTTGGGCGAATGCAAGAGCACACACAATTGGTGTCTCTCACTATACTTCATTCGTCAACAAGCTCTACAATTTCAATGGCACGAATATGATGGACATGTCCCTTGATCCAACGTATGCTCAGATACTAAAGCAGAGTTGTCCCCAAGGCAACCCCATTAACATCAACACGACTGTGGTCATGGATCCTCAAACGCCACTGATCCTAGACAACTTGTATTACAATGAAGTTATAGCTAACGGTGGTCTGTTTACATCGGATGCAACTCCACTTATAGATCCAAACACTAAATCTAGCGTGACTGCAAACTTAGGCCTTAACTTGGTTGGATGACAAAAAAAAATTATTGCCGCAATTATAAAAATGGGAGATTTTAGTGTATTAATTGGCAACCAACTGGGACATATTAATGTTTTGAGTAGTCAGCGTCAACTGCAGGGTTGCCAACAATTAAAACAGATTGGAAATTTAGTTTTCCTTAGCTTCAAATTTAGAATATTTTCACTTCTCAACTATTAAACTCGCACAACAAACAACGTAGAAGTTGGTGCAACCTATTGAAAATGTAGACACATATGTCCAATATATATTGTATATGAATGATGTAATTTATAGGAAAAAATTATATTTTAAATACAAAATATATTTAGCATAAAATTGTTGTTTTAAATAAAAAAATATATTTATTACATTATTTTATTAATTTCATTTTTTTTTTAAATTAATTTTGTTATACATTATATTAAAATATTGATATTTTTTCATTGTCTATTTCATGCTGCATTTCCCTCCATTTTTTCATGGGGCATTCTTCCCTCCATTTTTATATAGTATTTATTTCCTTTAAAATATATTTACACCTTAATCACACTTCCCTCCATTTTTATATAATATTCTTCACTCTATTTTTATATAATATTTATTTCCTTGAAAATATCTTTACACCTTAGTAAATGTTAGTGTTTATGTTTTCTCTCATCCATTCACACTCATAGTAGAATACATTGAGAAATGAAACGTTCATGTGAAGTGAAATCTATTTCCGTGTGCAGCAACATTGGCACGGCCCATAAGGTCTCCGAGAAATGGTTCCAAATTTTTTTACGTTACTAAAAACATAAACAATCGAAATCGCAACCTCCGTGCGTAGTTGCATATGATTAAGAGGATAAATGGTAGAAGACCAGGGGCGGTGGCAAAGGTGAAGGGTTCAAATCTGAAAACATGGCACCGAATTTGTTTTCAAAATATAAATTCTTCTCCTAAATTTCAAGAAATTTAGTAAATAAATGAGCTTCTAAATGACGACGAAGCTCAGTGTTTGTATGCAAAATTCTTGATCTACCATGGCTCCAACCTCAAATGACTTTGACTTGGATTCTTTCATTGAACAGCAGAGCAACGACGACGATGTGAGAGATTTGTAGGGGCTCAATCGTAGCCTCGAAGATATCGTGATGACGAGACTGCAAAACCTTTTCTCTTCAGAAACCCTAGTTCACACGTCAAAGGCAGGAAAACAGCACAGCAGCGACGACGATGTGAGTGATTTGCAGGGGCTCAATCGTAGCCTCGAAGATATCCCGATGACGAGACTGCAAAACCTTTTCTCTTCAGAAACCCTAGTTCACACGTCAAAAGCAGGAAAACGACGAAAACAACGTGGACTGGGCCGAGAAAGGTTCAAAGAAACTGGAGAAAGTCAAAGAACATTCAAGTTCGTTTTCAATTACAGAGAGATTGAAAATTGGATATGAGAAATGTAATTCTTATGACCCTGATGCGTCTAATTCAAACTTAGAGGAAAAAGGCAAGCCCTTGCATTCGATGGAAAGAATGGAAAACAAAGATCAGAAAACTACAGTTTCCACTGATGCATCTAGTTAAAATTTAGAGGAAAGGGGAAAGCCCTTGCATTCAATAGATAATGGATTTCACAAAACTGAAATTTCCAAAAAAGTTCAGTCGGCTTGAGAATTGGCTGAATTGAGGCTTAGTTTGAGCATGAAGAAGTCTGCATTCTTGGATTTTGCTGGTAAGCCTTCAACATTTGCTGCTTAAAAATGAAAGGACCGTTGATGACGTTGAAGATGAAAAAGGGGAAAAATGGAACATGGCCGACCTAGAAGGAAAAGTGGCAAAAAGGTCTGAGACTCTCTTAAGCCATTGGACTTGGCTGAAGAAGTTGAAAAGAGAAATGCATATTTTGGATTGCACTGGGAAGAGGGAGCTGCAGCACAACCGATGAAACTTGAGGGTATCCAACGAGGACCTCCAGCAATAGGTCATTTACAAATTGATTCCATGAGCTATCTTTCACAGGCACTTGCATCACAAATGTTCAGGAGGGATCATGGTTCTCCATAAGCTCTAGCTGTGCATATGAATTATATTGATGCGGGTATGTCCAAAGGATCTGTCCTTGTTAATCCCAACAAATATTATTCTCAGAGTGCTGACTTCATGGATGCCAAGGCTCTGTACTTTATCCTCTAAAACCTAACTGTTTGCATGTATTCCGGAATTTCCTTATCTTTCAATCCCCTTCGTGAATTGTTCTTTTGACAATGTTTACTTTTTTGAACTGTGGAATGCAATTTTATCTCTTTCGAGACAGACTACCTATTATGACAATTGTTTCTCAAGTTTTGCAATAGACCTTTTTTTTACTAGAGTATATTCTGTAGTGTTCAGTTCTCTGTATACAACTGTAAGAATCTACTAGAGTATCTTCTGTAGCGTTCATTTCTCTGTATACGACTGTAAGAATCGTGGAGAAAAGAGCATACATCCTTTTTAATATTTTGAAAATGGGGGACAATATTCATCTATCCATCCTATATAATATATCTATTCTATCAATCCTTATCAAGTAGATGTATATGGTATTCACTCTACAATTTTTTGACAAAAAACTATGAAGAATAGGTCAGATGCAATCATTTATCATATAGCATTGAAGACTATCTTATGTTGTGGATAAGGAAGTGATATTTGTTGATAGTAAGGAACCATCCTTGCATTTATTATGTCCCCAGTACCATAAAACACACCTCTTAGGTCCCTTTCTGCTCTTGTTTTGGATTATTTCGCAAGTCAGTTTTTATTCCTTATGGCCACCCACATGAAAATTCTTTTTTCCATAGTGGTTTCCACCATCAGGACTTATCATTTTGACTGTTGAGCCTCATTGGAAAACGTTGCTTTGTACCCTAATTTGGAAATATATTTATCCACTGAAATTTTTCTCATTATCTTTTGGGCCAGTCACGGGTATGGAGGCATTTTCCAAAGGGGTAGAGCTGCCTTCCCCCCTGTCAACTCGTTGCCTGTTTGGCCCTGGCCTGGAGGTAGGTTTGGCTTTTTTTGTTGGCTGCCATTCTGCTTCTTTCTCTCTCTCTGGGGTCGCATTCTTGGGACAGCGTTTGACGAAATGTCCATATTCGTGGCATGTGCGACACTTGAATGGACACTATTCATAGTCAATCTTCTGAATGTGGGACCAATTCCCAACTGTGAGCTTGATGGCTTTAGGCAGCCCAACTTCCAGGTTGACTTCCACACATATTCTAGCACAATCATATTGTTCATTCTTGCAGGATCTGTTAATAAGTTTCTCAATGGAATTCCCAATTTGAATCAAGGAGTCCCAGCTCCAATAGTGCACTGGAAGATTTGGGAGTCTGACCCAAACTGGGATAGCAGAGGGGACGTCGACTGAAGGATCAAAATCAGGGGTCCAATGATTCAGGTACAGGCCCTGCGGACCCATGAAGTATGGTCCATTTCTAAGGATGAGTTCTTTGTCCTCCTTTGAATTAAACTTGAACAGGAAATAGCCGCGCCCCAAAAAGTAAGATGTGACATTGTTCTTGATTAGAGGCTGCCAATTTCTGTTAACCCAAGCTTCCGTAGTCTTTGGAGATGGCCATAAACCCGTAAAATTCCCTATCAGCGCTCGTTTCACGAGAGAGAGGGCCACCTTCATAGATCGCTTAGGGATTTCATCCAGTTTCTTCACAAACTTGGATGCCTGTTGTTTCAACTTCTTCTTCTGAGAGGCGATCAACAGGCAGAAAGCCTCCACCTCAGGAGGAGGGGGTGGAGGAGCGCCCTGAGAGGCCGCCATTAGTCGACCGAGGTGGGGCAGACACGGAAGAGCCCTAGGTGGAGTAAATGGGCAGTGACGGCAACATCAGAAGTGAGATCGCAGCAGTGACCCAAGCAGACAATGTCCCGACAGGAATTGGCGCGGTGCGCAGAGGATCCACAACAGAACTTGAATAGCTTGAACGCAACCATTAATGAAATTTTATAATTGTTATTTAATTGAATTATTTAAATATTATTTAACGTTAGAGAGTAAATGAATTATATTAATAAAAATTATTTATAATTGTTATTTAGTTGAATTATTTAAATGTTATTTACCATTAGAGTAACTAAATTATTAATAAAAATTATTTTTAATTATTATTTAATTAAATTATTTAAAACAAAACGTAAATAAAACTGGCTATGTCTGATTTGATTTCTTCAATGGGGTTTCAATAGCCCCCGATTTGTAGGAATGGCCGTGGGTTAGGGGCTGTTTCGTGCCCATTCCTGGAAATCTAGAAAGTGGTGTAAAATTCAGGGTTTTAGATCTTGTATAAATGGCTGATGATGGAGTTGGATTTCAAACAAGTTCGTGAATGGATCTCAAGAGCTATTGCTTCTCTTCTTACGACTTTATTGACATAGCAGCTGTTTTGCGTGGTGACCAGGCGGCTGTGAAAAGGTAAATTAGCCAACAACTGTGACCAGGCAGCTATGAAGAGACAAATTCGAATGCAAGTAAGTCTCTGCTCTCTAATAAGTGTATGTATTTAAAATTATTTACTTGAACGGTTTTCAATTAGCTTTAGGCCTGTAAAAATTGTGAAAAATGTGTTATCTAAGGTCAAAGTCAAGCTGGAAAATAATTTCTAATCGCATCATTGATGAAGCACTTGGGAGATTTATTACGGGTTTGTTTCCTGAAAATAACATCATCATCCCACATCCTTTTCACATTAAAAGACATAGGATTGAGCAATGGGTTGCCGCGTATCAACTCTGCTCCTTTTAGTTTTAAATCCTCCTTTTAATAGCCTAAGCTAGTGATCTTCTCGTAGACCAATTCTGCCTTTTTCATAAGCCTAGCCTTACCATAATTGCTGATCATTGAATTGAATGTTGGTAAAGTAGGATTCCCCTTTGACAGGAGCACGCTCTTAAATACTTGTTCCATTTTGCTAAAATCTTGACGCTTTCCATAAGTATCTATAAGTAATTTGAAAGTAATGATATCTGGTTTACATTTGTCTTTCTTCATATGAGCAAGAACCTGCTCCATTTCTATGAGCATTCAATGTTTACCATAAGCATCCATCACACCGTTATAAGTATAAAAATTTGCTATTTTTTTCATTTTCTAGTAGATTAACACTCTCCCTGAAAACTACGGGGCAAACTTTAGTGCCACCGGCTCCTCCTTTTCTTTTCCCTTTACTTCGCCGCCCTGCGGACTGTAACTTTGATTCTATGAAAATGACAAGGATGCTCTCAGTTTCAACCCATGGCGTTCACTGGAGCCCGACGCAGAAAGTTTAAATTCAGCTATGAATATCACCGTCCAAAGCTAAATCAATTATATATATATATATAAGAAGCTGAGTGACGGCATAAGCTCTATGTATGAGGGGATCATTATGATGTCTGGTATGTAAGAAACGAACCCTATAGAAGCGTGAGGATGATATTGGTATAGCTTCTGTTGGGATAAAACTGGGTAATAGCTGCATTGGACATTACATTATTATATGCCTTTAACTCCAGTCTTTTGTGACTTTCTGTGCTTTTGTTTTTCGATTACGTGAGGTTCATTTTCGAGGCCGGTTATTATAACATTAAGGGGACTCTAGATAAGACGTCCCACTGTTTCGGGAAATAACTCCCTAAAGGTTTTGGATCGGCAACCTTCACAGATCGGGGGCATACCATTAAAGAAGGACTCACTTAACCTATCTTTTTATGCTGAAAACTAGATATAACAAGTTGTGGAACTTACCTGAAAGTCCTACGTTTGATGTAGATCCCGCGGGGTGCAAACCCCCAGCAACTCCTCGTGCTTCGTAACCTGGAAATCAAGAAAGAACGAACACCAAACACTAGTTGTACAACATATATTGTTCCTAGATGTCAGTGTAACTCATGTATAATATCATATAAACAACACTGAATGTTTATTTAATGATCTTTACACATATATAAAGAGATATAAACATGTGAATTTTGGGAACAAGATGGTTCTTCTTATTATAAATGGCATGTACAATAATAGAAAAGTGGAGAGATCACCTGAATCCTTCCACGGCCTTCGAGCAGACTGTCCTCTGGATCCGTCCAGCCCTCACCTCGCTAGGATTCTTCCAATATGTGTCCACACAAGATGTCATATAGGATGATGATCATCTCAAGGAAACAAGGGTTTCTTGAATATACCTGGGAAGTGTAGGAGGCACGGGAATATCAAACTTGAAATAGGGCTCCAACAGAGTATAATATCTATAATTTTCTCTCTCCCTTAGGTCATACACATGAGGGGCTTTTATACTCCCTTAAAGTAGTTTCAGCAGTTGGAAACAGTTGGGCCATGGGTTGGGGTGGTTGAATTACGGGAATAACCATCACCCTGCCTCGAAAATAAGGAATTTTATATATTTTTTAATGATTTAAATGGCATATGCGGAAAAGTATGAATGGGCTCGCGTATATACGCGGAAAATTCTAGGCATAATTGCGTATGGGATTTTAGACACTGTTTTTTATGAAGTTGTTCAAGTCTGGGGGAAAGGTGCCCAAGGCCAAAGAGACAATCATTATTCACATGAGGGTGAAAAATGATGCTATTACACCTACAAACATACTGGAATGTGTATTTGTGTAGGGGGAGGGTCACTTGGGTAATAATCTGGTTTTTTTATCATGACTGCTTTCATGTGAAAATGATATGTGTTGAGGAGAAAACTACTAAAGCTCATTTTTTTCAGTGGGTTTATAGCTGGATTGGATCAGTTCAAGTAAAGTGGGTTGTTTTCTAGCATGGGTGGTGGGACGTCTTGATTATATCAAGGCCTTATAAGGATATGGGTTGTAAAGCTTGTCATCATTGGTGGCATTGTAAGGGGTGTATATGCTGTTTTTGTGACATCTGAGCTCTGGAATGCAAGTTCAAACTATACTGGTTTTTCTGGGAGCATTTCTGATGATTGGTGGCCAGAATTTGGATGCCGGTATGATATTTTAAATTTTTCTAGGGACTGGTATAGACTTCCCGTTTTTCCCTGGAGATATTTCTTTCCTTGTCTCAGGTGATCGTTTCTAACTTTGACGGTGAATGGAGACGATTCATTACTCCTCGACGTACCTGGAGTGTGAGTGCTATTAAAGGGTCTTTAAGTTTTTTTTGTATTTCTTTCCCTTTCCTGTGCTAATCGCCAAGACAATGGGTTGGTGGTTTATAGATATGGTACTTTAATATAGTCCTATCTTGGATCAGGTGGTTGGATATATTTTATTTTGTAGGTACATATGTTTAATGATGCCATGTTTTCATTTTGATACATGATGACCTGTAGGGGGTCTTGTTTGTGGGATAACTAGCTGGCGATGTTGGGATTTTTGGTCGTTTTTCGTTTCGGGAGGTGGTTGAGAGGTTGAAGTGGAGATTGGTGGGGTTATATGTTTTTTTCGGGATGTCAGATCTAAATCAGTACATTCGTGAATGTGAAGCGGCATTCTCGAACGTGTCTTTCCTGCATGACGTTCAGGTGGCGGAGGACGCCTTTAATCCTTGCACATGTGGGGTTGGTGAACGGTCCGTTCCTATCTCTTCACTTTGCTCTCGGCCCTCTGTAACTCCTCGCACTGGTCATGGTGTGCCGAAACCCTTGACATTCTCAACGGAAAATCCTACCAAATTACATCTGGGTGTGGTAAAGCCATTCAAGCCTTTGGAGGATTGTCGACTGTTGAGTTTCGGTAATGAAATTCTTCGGGAGTGAGTTGAGGGTCTCTCAAAGAGGGTGGTAGTTGGGTGGTGGAGAAGTAATGTCTGGTCGAGAGATGACCACCATTGTGCTCAGTGCACTACCTAATGAATTGGGCAACTTTGTATCAAGTATCTATGGAAAGAAAGAAACTACTCCATTCAATGATCTATCGTCATTATGCAAAATTGAAGAAACCATATTGAAGGCAAAGAACGACATTGGATCAAGTGAACAAACTCAAGCATATGCAGCAATGGCAAGGAAGAAAGGGAAGTCTCATAAAAATATCAAAAGAAAATCGACATGTCTAAGATTCTATGTTATGAATGTAATGAATATGGGCATTTCAAAAGTAATTGTCCTAAACTCAAGAAGGACAATTGTTGAAATAGCCAATTAGGTCCAAATTCCACTTTGTACAACTCCTTTGGAGAATATAATTATGGCATTGAATTCCTTTTTTCAAGAGGACCAAAATCGACCTAAAGATCGTCATATTTGGATAGGGAAAAGTGGGTTTTTTAATTTATGTTTTCTCACATGTAAATTATCAAGGTTGGCCTCACCTATATGTCGGCTCACCTAGTCCAATGGTCACGTCTCTTGACCGCCACTGAATGGTATATATAGAGGTGTTTTCTCGCTCATTTTACACACATCAACTTGCTTGAATATGTGTCTGAGGCAGCCGAGGTCTTCAAGGATTGTTTAATTGTTTCGGTTCTCTTTTGTCACAGGGCCGAGAGTCTTTTGAGAGAAATTCACACCTCTTAGGGTAATTCTAGGCATCGTTGAAGTCTGTTGGAGGCCTCAATAGCTCCTCTCAACATATCTACTAACAGAGATCTTTAGCAACACTCAAAAATCCCTCTGCTTCTTGCATCTCTTGATAAAGAGAATATTTCACTGATCTTACTCCCTCTTACTCAAAGAGACCACAACCTAAACTTGTCTTTCCAGGGTGTGCAATGTCTATCAGACAACCTACTTATCATGAGATCATTCCACTTAAACATGCCATAAAACAGGTATGTCATTTGCCGTGCCATGTAAAGTGGTATGTGAAATGCAGGATTCTTTGAATCCTCTTCTGCAATATACAACAATGGTGATCATGTGTATAAATGACTGCTGGAGAGTTTCCTCAAATGCCCATGCTTGCCACCTTATGCAATCTTTCTTCAATAGTTCTTCAGAGTAACAGATTTCAGTCTTTAAGAAATAAAGGTGGACCTCAAGAGATGCAATACTTAAATGTGTTCTTAAAACCATTTAAGAAGATGGTGATCGAAAACCTTGTGTCATCCTTCCAAATAAAGTTGAAGATGACTTTCTGTTGGGTATGTGTTATATTCTTTCCATGACTAATCACACGTGGGGGGGTAAGAGGGGGGGCGGCAGTGGCCCGGCGAAAATTTTTTGGTCTTTAATTTTCGGTGGGCGGTCCGCGCCCATGGTTTTGCACATGGTTTTGGGGTACGATGGTTTTCGGCCCTGGTATTTTTGTAGATCCGGTCAAAGGAACTACGGTTATGTTCTAATCTAGGGTTAATGGATTAGGGTTTATGTATGCTTCGGCATGTATATATATGTGTTGTAACATTAAAAGGAATATAATGAAATATCAAGCTGGTCATCCCGATTTGGGATCCAGGGGAAAATCTCTGTGTTTATCTATTTTATGTTTTATGCTCTTGCTATTGTTTATTTTATGTTATAAGATTCGTGTGTAGATAATTTCTGTTCAGGGTTAAAACCTACATCTTCGACGTTGGGGAGTTATTCCAGCTACACATGTTGCTTTCAACGTATGCTGCAAGAAGAATAATAAGGTAGATGTATTTGACAACCAATAAGCCAGCACATCGTTGTTCTCATGATTCTCAATCGCTGAGCCAATCATCTGAATAATACGGTCAAACACACTGGTCTTAGCTTCAAAAGACCGCCAATGAAAAAGTTACTTGTATATAAAGCATGCAGCAACAGGCCTTCCTTGACTGAAGCCAATAACTTGTGAGATACACTTGATAAGTGTGCGTGTCTCTGTTTTCGTGTCTATCATGCAGAGGTTTTGGTGGCTTATTTTCTATTTCAGCTTGTTCCTTGATCGCAGGCACATCACTTGGTATATCTTTTACGGGAGTAACTTCAATAGGTTCATGGTGGCCATTCTCCATAGGCTAAGTAACTCTAGTTATGAAGCTTTTTGAGAAATTCTTTATAGGAGACTTCACCAAACTCTGTTGACGAAGGACTTTATCCTCTAATTCCAAGTTTGAAAGCTTCTCTTCAAGCCTCTGCAAAGAGCCCTTTAGTTGCTCAACTTTTCTCTCTGCCTCCTTTGCCTTTTTCAACCTTTCCTCACTCAGCTTTTCGGATTCAACATATTTTTTCTCAGCCTCGTCTACTTTTTTCTCAAGTGAATTTACCAAATCCTTCAATTTCTCATTCTCCTTTGTGAGAATCTCTAGCTTTGCAGTATCCACAACAACAACTGGAGTCTCTTTTATAACTGGCTTTATCTGTTCCATTGCCTTTGTAGCTGCTTCTCGCTCCTTTGCCAACAAGTCATTGGATTCTTTCACTTGGGCATGCATCTCCTGTAAAGCAGATTGTAGTTTTGCAGTCTCCTATCCTTTGGCTTCTTCCAAGTCAGCCCTCATACGCTTCTCCAACTGCAAACGCCATATAAGTTCCTCAACTTTCTTCTCCAACTTGGTTTTAGCTTCTTGGAGTGCTCCAGTCTCCTGGGCAACCATCTTAAGTTTCTTTAGTTCCTTCCTAGCAACCTTTCCTCTCCAAGCACACTGGAAAATATTAGTTGCCCTATTCAGTTTCTTGTAGTATACAAAAGCACTATATCATCGCCATTGAGCCTGTATAATGATTGCAGCTTTAGTTTTCCGCCTAAACCAAAATTCATTATGAGCATCCATTGCACGTAAACCTGCTTGAATAACAATAGCTGACAATTGGAGTTGCATGTAATATTTCTGAGCTTGATATCTACGCACATGCTTTTGTATCCGCAATGCAGCAGCCTCCCTCCTCATGCTGCTATAAAGCTTTCGTGAAAGGTTACCTCTCCATAAGGCCTGAAGATGAATGGTAGCATTGTGAAAAGAAAGAAATTATTTCCGAGCAATGTATGAACGAACTTTGCGCTGGATAATTTTTGTTGAATTTCCCAGTACCTCAGATCTTCTAGCATCTAATTCAGCCATTTGTCCTGCTCTAAGGAAAACCTTTGTTTTCCCTATCTGATAACCTTGAAGACCCATTTTGTCCAGTGTCTTCTTGTTTGCAGTGTTTACATCATAGCTCCCATCCAGCATCCCTGGAGCAAGAATACCAAAACGATCAAGAAATTCATCAAATGTTCGTCTTGTGGGATACCCATCACAGCTGATTCTGATTGCTTCCATAACACCTCCACAACGTAGTTGTCGCAAGACATTTTGATTCTCAAAAATGTCGGGCTTTAGTAAACTATTTGGTTTAACACATATTATGTAATGAGGCTCTGTTGAGCTGAGTGTTTCCAGAAGAGATTGTAGTTGTTGCTTAAAGCAAGTACCAATAGATGAGAATTCAGACGACTTAGAAGACTCCTCAGGGAGAGGAGGAAAGAGACCCGCAACAAAAGAACAGTTTGAAGCACTTAACAGAGCTTGATGTTCTGCAACAACATAATCTTTATTCTTGGCAATGAACAAATCGGTCTGATAAGTAACATCACCAGCATAATGACCAATAGTGAATTCTGTATGAGAAAGTTTTGGTTTGCTGAAACGTTTATGATTTCTAAATGTTTGATAAAGCTTTTGTGAAAATGTTTCATGAGTTGATCTTGGAAACATACAGGCTTCATCCAGAAGAGAAATAATTCCTCCAGTTTCTTCTTAATGAGATCCAAAATATCTTGATTATCAACAAATTCAATGTAACTCCAATCAATTTCTTCTCTTGTGTATTCTTCTTGTTCCATCTTAAACACATGCTGATTGAAGTGCTGCTGCAGATTCTCATTTGTGAGATTGATACACAACTGTTCAAAGCTGTTGGTCTTAAAGCTTTCAAAACCATAGATATCCAGAACCCCAATTAACATCTTTAAATTAGGATCCTGGCCGATTGAAATATTTATTTTATTCACCAGCCAGTCAAATAATTGTGAATATACTGTTTTTTCCAATGCATCCCAGTTGGTAGCTGCGGCAACTGGATCTAGTGATTTTGTAATGCTTTCATCACGTGTCACAATGACACGTTAAAAAGAGAGTCTTCAAGACCTTTAGCATCACACATGAAAAGTTCAGCTGCCATTTTCAGATGAAACAAAGCTTTCTCATCTTTATACTCAGATAATGAATTTGGTGGTGGTTGGATATGAAGTTGGCCATTTGGTTAGAGGGTATAATATTTTCTATTATGGAAAAAATATGTCGCTTATTGATATATTGTAAGTGCATTAAAGCTAACCAAAAATTTAATTACAGTTAACAACCCTTCAACTAGAATATTTGAAGAGCCAAAGTCAAGGCCTAGTTGAGCCAAATCAATTTGTTACTCAAGGGATCAAATTAAATCATAGTGGCAACACATGACACGCTGCAATAATCCTAGTAGCATGCAGTGGTGGAGTGGATCATTGGAATTGGTAGGTGAGAGAATGATGAATTATGTTGTTGTAAAATTGCTTAAAGAATATTCTTCAACCCTTCTACATCCCCTCAACTTTGCCTATACAGAGGCCCAAAGCATGAAGAGTAATTCACCTTAGTTGCTTGTGGAAGAGGAAAGAAAACATGCTTATCTTGGTAAGGTCTTCATGCTTGCCAAGTGTATTATGATAGCTATTTAGATGGAATCTTGTTGCAAAAGCCTGCCTTTTAACCTCACTAATAAGAATAAGTCAACTCATTAGTGATTTGGGGAGTTATCCAGTCCATTTGCCTTGTTGCTCACTCTTCTTGTAGCTGCTTTCAAGGGCTATCCTGTAGCTGCTTCCATACCATAATCTTCAAGGAAATGTCAACCACATGCATGTATGCTTTCAACAGTCAGTTTACAACCAATTAAATCTCCAAATAAAGCAAACAATGTGAATTCTCTAAATGGAGAAACCTCCCACGTTATGAGATTCATGGAAAGATCTTAAGGACCAAAAATAGAAAGAAAACAGATGGAATATAATTGGCAAATGCCATGCCTATCATGACACTTTCTCATCTGACCACTAATAAAGTTAGCATAACCATTTTCATGCTTCCTGATTAAAATCTCCTTGAGTGCATCCCCTAATTTTTTTTGTCAAGCATGATCTCAAACTTCCTTTGTCTCTGAAACCAGATTTGTTCCATTACCATAACCTTGTCACTTGTATTTATGATGAGGTTCATGTTTATAGTTTTTCATTGTTTTCCATCATACTTGTTTGAGATCATTAAAGCTTGATGAACCTATTCAGGGAACTACTTATCATTTCACATCGTAAATTTGAATACACTATAGAAGAATGGTAGACTTTCTTATATATATTTGTCATTGCCTCTAGGTTTTTCCATTGGCTTTGATGGTGATTATGGGATGGTAAATCAGCTAACACAATTTATCTTTATTGGTATTTTCCATTGATTATTTTACATGACTGTATGTCTCTTTACATTTGGTTGAATGCATCAGTAAATTGTCCACGATCAATACAAAACTGTAATATCCCAAATGGGGATTACAGTAATAAAAGTGCAAATAGAAAAGTTCAGCTACCATTTTCAGATGAAACAAAGCTTTCTCATCTTTAGTTCTAGATGAGTCTGTATCGTTCCCCTTGGAAAAATCCACATTACCTATATGGAGAATAGTTGCCACAACTCGAAATATCGCCTCTTGCTCTTCAGAACTGATTCCCACCACCTCCATGGCCCTTCTTGTTAAAATATACTCTTCAGCATCACTCACACCATCCAATTTATAACAATTGGTCTGGTTGAGATAATGAAATGTTCTTGGATAGACTGGTGTTGAGTAATGATGGACAAGTTTCCTATCACACATCATCCCGGATTTCCATTGTTTGATAAGGTGCATAAATATGGAGATTGTTGTGAGTATGCTAAAGAAGACAGGAAAGAACTATAGAACTATTATGCATGGCCACAAGCATTTGGTCTCGTCCTGCAAACTGCTAGTAGAAAGAGTTTGGAATGCGAGTTTGTAAAAAGGCTGAAGTCATAGGTATATGGCATGGTGAATAAGGTATTAAATCAATTCTTCCAATCAGCACATACAGGCTTTAAAGATTCATTTTTATAAATCATTTTGTCCCCAACAATTAAAGCACTACCATCTAAGGAAATACAACACCATTTTGCAAGAAGAATGAGGATAGTCCTTGCAGGATTTGAGGATGAATACATGCAATTTATTGAACCTATGGATTAAGCATCACTTGCCTCCCATACCACAAACAAATCCAGATAGTTTTCAAAAATGTAATTGCAATAGCATTTGAAACAATATTGTGTCCTCCAAGTAAGAGGAGAATTTCTAGAGCTGGTTGGAGAAGACATTTATGGTGTCACGGAGTTTACAAAAGTTCTTTTGGGGGTGGATAAACATATCACGTTGTAAAGTACGTCCATGGTTGTAACCTCTTGCTGAGATATTTCAATTGCAATGGATTAAAACCTGTGGATTTGAATTTTATAGATGGATGGATAGCAGAGTTAATTTCTGGAAGAGGGGCTACTTCTAATGGATTTATGTAAGAGTGGATTAAAATTTTCATGGTTATTTATGTGTTCAGAAGATAAAAGGTTTTGGAAAATTTTATTGGATGAATTGGTGATTTGAAGCATGTAATTTATTATTATTATTATTATCCAATTTTAAGGTCATGACTAAACCAGATACCAAATTGGTGTATGAGACTTCCTTGTTTGTGGGACAAGGGACCCACCTCCGCCATAATAAAACAAACAGACAAGCTGGCATTGACCCACACTCTAGTTTCCTCCATTCAAAAGCACTGAGGAATCAAATTTATTGTATAATTTCACCAAATTGGCACTTGTCCAAAGTCTCCCAAATCTCATCATCCGAGCAGTCTTCCTAAGGATCCAAATTATTTCTTATAGAAAGAAAGAAAGAAAGAAAGAACTTTTAATGTCCACGAGGCTAAAAATAGCCTATGGGACAGATTGCTTCTCTATCTGACTCTTGTATTCGGCCCTTTTTCTGTGAAGTTTTACAATGAGCACTCCCAACTTATCTACAAACTCTTTGCTGAATAGATTAACCCAAGAATTAGCTGCCAGAATACCTGCATAGGTTTCCCTGGTGTCCTTGAAGGCCTCACATTCTAGAATGAAATGTTTTTCTATTTCCACTTTTCCGGAGGAGCAAAAAATACATACTCTTTCTTCCCACATTTCTTTTGGCCTTTTCCAGCGCCCTGTTTCACAACGGAGTTGATGAGAATTAGTCCTTAACTGAGCAATAAGAATTTTAGATCTCCAAGAAATATCAGCCCCTATGTATGCCTTTTGTTGATGGTTATGTGTGGGGTTAAACTCTTCTATGTAGTACTTCTTCTTTCTCTCTAGCTCTTTCTTCCAAGTATGTTTATGGAATTTATCCATAACAAATTTTTTTATCTCTTTACTGTTTGTAGGACACATGCTCAAGCAAATACCCCATTTACTAAACCATTTGTTATTCTGCCGCATCCAAGTCTTCTGTCTTTTACACAATCTGTCACTAAACACCACCTTAGGCCATCTATCCTCTTCCATTTGCTCAATTTTTTTCAGATACCTTATGACTCGCACCATAGCAATTGCTTCAATAGGAGCAGCCCCTGTTTCACTTAACAGGATAGCATAAGGAACTGCACTTTTAATTTTGAATTCGTTTGTAATCAAACGTTTCTGAATTTTCTCAATTTGTTTCCACTGCATCTTGGTTGTGCTGCTGGCCCATAGTTCACAACCGTAAAGAATCACCGGAATCACTAGAAGCCCAAAAAGAGTTAGGGTGGTTTTCCAGTCCCACAGCTCTGCCTCTCTACACCTGCTTTGAAGAGCATAAAATGCTTTCCAACCCCCTAAAGTTCTTTTCTTTCTACAACCATCCCAACTTAAATTTCTGTTGAAGTCAATTCCGAGGTATTTGTAGTCTGCAACTTCTTCCAGAATGTTGCCTTCAAAATAGAACTTATGTTGGTTATGCTTTATTTTGTTAGAGAAAACCACTACTTTCGTTTTGCTAATATTGACTTGCATCCCAACCCTTCTACAAAAATGCTCAAGGGAATGTAAATGCTCTTGCAAACCAAGAGCCGAATTAGCAATCAAAATTGCCCCAAAAATTGTTGGTTCTTGGGGAATAATGCTTAATTTTGGATCTTAGCTGATGGAGGTCTATTGTTGAGATGTTGACTCCATCAATCCCTTTGTTGGTTCCACAATGCCAAAAATGGATTGAATGAGAGTAGATTTGCCACTTTTTGTCTGCCCCACAACTGCCTCCTTTGTACCTCCAGGGAAAGTGCATGTAAGGCCTTTCAAGAGAAGCAAAAGATGTCGCCCATAATGCACCTGTAAATCAGATAGATCTATTGTTCCTCTAGATCGACAGTTGGATTTGGTCTACAATTCTCCATGATCACTGGTGGCTCGGTGGGAATACGTGAATATTGCTTTATTATCTCCATTGAGATAATCTTGGTCTCCACGAAACAAAGACATCATGCTACCCAGGTTTGTATCATGTTCAGATTTAGACCATATGTTATTGTCAACCTTGCAATGCTTTGTCTAATTACATCTCTAGGGAAGCGAATGAGGAACACCAAAGAGAATGTAATATCACCAATTTTGATTTTTCATTTAACATGGTTAATGAAGTTTACTAGGGGAGTGCCAAGCATAGCACAATTTTGTAATATGGGCATTTGAGACATTTTTGGTACATGGGACTTAGTAGAAATAGAAAATATCAACCTTTGTGGAATGTTGGGGCCACCCCTCAAGGAATAATTGATTTTGTGGAAAGGAGATAAAAATATTTTGATGAGGGACCCCCAAGGAAAGGCGAAGCAACAATTATAAATAGAGGGTTGAAGGCAACATTGAGTACCTTTTGATAATTTGTCATTTTACACATTGTTGCTCAAGCTGTTCAATTGAGTCACGGGTGTTGTTTAGCACTAGAGGTTTCCAAATGGAAATCTCACCATCTTCTTTGGCGAACCACAAGTGCCACTCTAGGGAGGCAAGTTCTATTAGTCTTTGGTAGTTGGGAGGATACCACACATTTCAGGTTTAGCTGGGATGCGGGAAAGGACCCACACAGTTCTTGTTGGAGAGTGGTGTTGGAGATAGGGGCTACACTATCATTGAAGCATTCCTTGACCAAATTCCAAGAAAAAAGAGAAGGATTTACAAGAGCAGGAGGTATTTCCATGACAGTACGAATTTTTGGAGGAGGGGCCTGCATCATCTTGCCCAAGAACTACGCAGTCTTTTGTGGGGGCCAAGTCACCCTCTTCTTCGGTGGACCACGAGTGCCACCCCAGGGAGGAAAGTTCTACTCATCTTTGGTAGCTGGGAGGATACCACACATTTATGGTTCAACTGGGATGTAGGAAAGGAAATTGTGCGAGATTTTCTACCATTTTGGTGCCAATTCAGCCAGGAGCTGGAGGAGCTAGGGGGAAATTGGGCCAAAATGTCTGAGGTCAACATTTGGCCAATTCCTTCTTGGGTTTTTGTGGGTTATTGGAGCAGAACCTGAGGTTAATTTCCCAAAATTTTCTGGGCACCGAATGAGTCCCTAACAACCATTGTTCGCAGTCAGCAGTGCAGTTTTTCACTGGGTCAACGTAGAGATTGTTGGGGACAACAACATTGCATGTTAGAGTAGCCAATTTCATCACATGGGCATTGTTAGGTTTCCTTGTGCAAGACCAAGTGCATGCTTTCTGATCTTACCTTTGTACCCAACATTTATATTAATAAAATGGCTCAGCTCAGCATAATTAATGGATATTTCTTGGTGTTTAATGTGTTGTAAATTATGCGTGTTTGTTTTTTTTACTATGCTTGGTTTGCTTATCATTGGAAATTTCCATTAGGAATATTACAATGGTATCAAAGCATAATCTTGGCCAGCTGTGGGGAAGCTAGCAAGATCATGAAGGTGTTAGACTCACATGCACAATGATTGGTGAGCTTATAGACACTCCAATGATGCAAAAAGGGGAAATTTTAGAAGGGCTCTTGGAGGAGTTGATGAGGCAAAGCCAACAATTGGCTTGTGAAAGGGATTGAGGAGCTGGGGTTGTTTGGAATTAGATTGGGGGAAATCATGGGTGATTTTCTAGCATTTTGCTGGAGGAGCAAGCCCAACATCTGCTACAGGTTACACTTTCTGCTTGCAGAGGAGGGCTAAACATTTTGAGGTCAATTTTGGAGCGGCAAAACTAGAGCAAACCCTTTCTGGGTTTTTCTGGGTTTTTGACAAGGATCTCAGAAATAATTTGGCATAATTTTTTGGGTAGATTCGCGGGGTCAAATAGGGGCCCCAACTCAGCCAACAACTAGAGGAGCTAGGGGGAAATTGGGCTGAAATTTTGAGGCAAAGCCAATAATTGGCTTGTGAAAGGGATTGAAGAGCTGGGGTTGTTTGAAATTAGATTGGCGGAAATCATGGCTGATTTTCCAGCATTTAGATTTATTATACTCTACAATGTTGTTGTTGGAAACATGTTTGTATTTGTGGTAGACATAAGTCTAGCACTTGCTAAATTTCATTCACTCTACAATGTTGCGATGTGCTTGTGTTTGCACTAAAAGAAGATCTATTGTTCCTCTAGATCGATAGTTGGATTTGGTCTACAATTCTCCATGATCACTGGTGGCTCGGTGGGAATACGTGAATATTGCATTATTCTCTCCATTGAGATAATCTTGGTCTCCACAAAACAAAGACATCATGTTACCCAGGTTTGTATCATGCTCAGATTTAGACCATATGTTATTGTCAACCTTGCAATGCTTGGTCTAATTACATCTCCAGGCAAGCGAATGAGGAACACCAAAGAGAATTTAATATCACCAATTTTGATTTTTCATTTAACAGGATTAATGAAGTTTACTAGGGGAGTGCCAAGCATAGCACAATTTTGTAATCTGGGCATTTGAGAAATTTTTGGTACATGGGACTTAGTAGAAATAGAAAATATCAACCTTTGTGGAATGTTGGTGCCACCCCTCAAGGAATAATTGATTTTGTGGAAAGGAGATCAAAATATTTTGATGAGGGACCCCCAAGGAAAGGCGAAGCAACAATTATAAATAGAGGGTTGAAGGCAACATTGAGTACCTTTTGATAATTTGTCATTTTACAAATTGTTGCTCAAGCTGTTCAATTGAGTCACGGGTGTTGTTTAGCACTAGAGGTTTCCAAATGGAAATCTCACCATCTTCTTTGGCGAACCACAAGTGCCACTCTAGGGAGGCAAGTTCTATTAGTCTTTGGTAGTTGGAAGGATACCACACATTTCAGGTTTAGCTGGGATGCGGGAAAGGACCCACATAGTTCTTGTTGGAGAGTGGTGTTGGAGATAGGGGCTACACTATCATTGAAGCATTCCTTGACCAAATTCCAAGAAAAAAGAGAAGGATTTACAAGAGTAGGAGGTATTTCCACAACAGTATGAATTTTTGGAGCAGGGGCCTGCATCATCTTGCCCAGGAACTACGTAGTCTTTTGTGGGGGCCAAGTCACCCTCTTCTTCGGTGGACCACGAGTGCCACCCCATGGGGGAAAGTTCTACTCATCTTTGGTAGCTGGGAGGATACCACACATTTATGGTTCAATTGAGACGTAAGAAAGGAAATTGTGTGGGATTTTCTACCATTTTGGTGCCAACTCAGCCAGGAGGTGGAGGAGCTAGGGGGAAATTGGGCCAAAATGTCTAAGGTCAAAATTTGGCCAATTCCTTCATGGGTTATTGGAGCAGAACCTGAGGTTAATTTCCGGAAATTTTCTGGGCACCGAATGAGGCCCTAACAACCGTTGTTCGCAGTCAGCAGTGCAGTTTTTCACTGGGTCAATGTAGAGATTGTTGGGGACAACCACATTGCATGTTAGAGTAGCCAATTTAATCACATGGGCATTGTTAGGTTTCCTTGTGCAAGACCAAGTGCATGCTTTCTGATCTTACCTTTGTACCCAACATCTATATTAATAAAATGGCTCATCTCAACACAATTAATGGATATTTCTTGGTGTTTAATGTGTTGTAAATTATGTGTGTTTGTTTTTTTACTATGCTTGGTTTGCTTATAATTGCAAATTTCCATTAGGAATATTACAATGGTATCAAAGCATAATCTTGGCCAGCTGTGGGGAAGCTAGCAAGATCACGAAGGTGTTAGACTTGCATGCACAGTGATTGGTGAGCTTATAGACACTCCAATGATGCAAAAAGGGGAAATTTCAGAAGGGCTCTTGGAGGAGTTGATGAGGCAAAGCCAACAATTGGCTTGTGAAAGGGATTGAGGAGCTGGGGTTGTTTGGAATTAGATTGGGGGAAATCGTGGGTGATTTTCTAGCATTTTTCTAGAGGAGCAAGCCCAACATCTGCTACAGGTTGCAGTTTCTACTTGTGGAGGAGGGCTAAGCATTTCGAGGTCAATTTTGGAGTGGCAAAACTAGAGAAAACCCTTTTTGGGTTTTTTTGGGTTTTTGACAAGGATCTCAGAAATAATTTGGCATAATTTTTTGGGTAGATTCGCGGCGTCAAACAGGGGTCCCAACTAAGCCAACAACTGGAGGAGCTAGGGGGAAATTGGGCAGAAATTCTGAGGCAAAGCCAATAATTGGCTTGTGAAAGGGATTGAAGAGCTGGGGTTGTTTGAAATTAGATTGGCGGAAATCATGGGTGATTTTCCAGCATTTTGGTGGAGGAGCAAGCTGAGCATCTGGTTGTGGAGGAGGGCCAAGCATTTTGAGGTCAATTTTGGAGCGTCAAAACTAGAGTAAGCCCCTTCTGGTTTTTTTTCTGGGTTTTTGACAAGGAGCTCATAAATAATTTGGTTTAATTTTTTGGGTAAATTCGCTTGGTCAAATAGGGGTCCCAACTCAGCCAACAACTAGAGGAGCTAGGGGGAAATTAGGTTGAAATTTTGAGGTCAACATTTGGCCAATTCCTTCGTGGGTTTTTGTGGGTTATTGGAGGAGAGCCTGAGGTTAATTTCCCAGAATTTTCTGAGCACTAGAGGAGACCCTAACAACCATTGTCTGTAGCGAACAATGCAATTTTTCACTAGGTTAGCAGAGAGATTGTGGGGGACAACCACATTGCATGTTAGAGTAGTCGATTTCATCACCTGCGCATTGTTAGTTTGCCTTGGGCAAGCCTAGGTGCATGTTTTTTCATCTTACCTTTGTACCCAACATCTATATTAATAGAATGGCTCAACTAACACAGTTTATGGAGATTTTTGGGTGTTTAATGTGTTGTAAATTTTGTGTGTTTGTTTTTTTTACTATGCATGCTTTGCTTATCATTGTAAATTTCCATTAGGAATATTACAGAGAATGCAAACACAAGATTTGATAGTAAGTCCATCAGAATACAAATCCATGCATTGGCCTCAACATTGTGGAGACTAGGTCTAGTATACATATCAATCAACTAGAGATTTCTCTCCATGAACCAAGACTCCTGGTCAAAACTTCTAATGGTCGCTCCTCCAGAGATTGATTCTCCAAAATTTTGTACGATTGAAGCTCTAGAAACTAATGACAACCAAGCCACTTCCCTAGTTGATGATATTTAATATTAATGATACCATATACAAGTTGAACCCATTGGTATAAACACAATGAATACCTGCCAAGAAATCTGAGACAGGACTACAATGATCCCCAAAAGTTGTATAAATGCAACAACCAAAGCTCGTAGTTGTGTAGGAATCAATGTGTCCATTGCACTCTGATTAGTTGATGCTTGATTCAGTATTCACTCAAATGGAGTTGCATCAATTGTGTAGATTGCTGAAAAGTTGATTGCCAGTTGTGTTCAAGTCCAACCAGTGAAAGAAGCACAAAGCTCACAAGAACACATGAAGAGCTGCTTAATTTCAAAGCAACATAAACGAGAATGAGAAGGGAGTTTCTAATAGGGGAACTCTCATTTTCTTTTGTAGGGGTTGCCCACGCCACCCAATAGTTACTAATTATTTGAAGTAGCTGAAATATTATTTTGCGATGCCATTAGTATTATAGGTATCAAATTACCATTATCAGTGTGCAACAATAATGTAAGACCAATGATAACGACATGTGTATCTATCTTCCTCTACATCAACCCCTTCCCATAGCTGAACACGTACTTTCCTTTGAATTTGCAGATGGCAAGTTATGTCTAAATGTGAGAAGCAATAGCTCGTATACTCAAAAAAGTTTATATTAACAAGGGCTTATCTACACTAATCGCTACCCAACTAAAACCAGGTGTTATATATGCAAGCACCGCATCCAACTTTATATATATGTTGATTCAATTTTTTACTAATCAAAGTAATATTTACATTGTCCTCTCAAGATCGAGCATTTAGACATCCAGTATGAAAGCTTGGTCCAACATTATCCGGCTAGACCCTATGTGTTAAATCTAGTTAGTGCTCTACCAAGCCACTAGAACCCAACCCCAAGTTACATACGAGTAAATTGGCATGGCTGACAGTCTACCTTTTCAAAAACAATTGTTACTACATTTTCTATGCGGGCCATGGAGAAAAGCAAATCTACAAAGCTCCCTGGAAGTTTTCTAATTTCTCGTATTGTTGTTGACGATGCGAGTTTGTTTGTGCTAACATTGAAATGTAGCACACGTTAGATTTCATTCCCATTGTAATGTATTATTACACATTGTGTTTATAGGATTTGTCAAAGAAAAATGTAACGGGTCCTAGTTTTCTTTTATTTGGCATGCACCTGTTGTTTTTCGGTAATATGCTCTCGTATCTTTGCTACTAAAACTAAAATCTACGTACATGTCATATTTCTTTCACCTTTTCAATGTTGCTATTGAGAATGCCTTGTGCTATGATAGAAGAAAAATCTAGCACAAAATAGAATTCTTTTTGCCCCTAATATTGCTTTTTGAAAAACTATACTTGTGTTTTTCCTAAAAGTAAATCTAGCACGAGCTAGATTTATTTAACCCTCGCATGTTGTTATGCGTTTATGTTTTTTCTATAGGGAAACTTAGCATGGTTAGATTCCTTCACCTTTGCAATGGTGCTATCGACAATGTGCACTTATTTATGCTAGAAGGAAATATATCACTCATTATACTTTTTTCTCATCTATACACAATGTTGTATATTAGCAATGCACTTTTCATTTATGATAGAATGAAATCTATACGTGTTAAATTTCTTTTTAGCTTTGATAATGTTGTTTCGTTAGAAATAAGCTTTTAGTTTTTGCTGTGAAAAGTAAATATAGCACTATGCTAGATATTTTTTTCCTTACAATGTTTGTTATGTGCTTCGTGTTTGTGCTACTAAGGAAATTTATAGCACGCGCTTCGAATTCAACTTGCAAAATTATTTTATCGAGCAATGTATTGTTTGTAGGTTTGAACTAGAAAGAAATTTGGCACACACTAGATTTTGTGTTTCACAATGCCATGTTGTGGTTAGCAATCTGTTGTTTGTGCTATGAAAATATACTAGATTCTTTTGACCTTGCAATGTTGTTATTGGAAATATGGATGTAGACTATGTTAGAATGAAAATCTAGCATGTTAGATTTCTTTTTCTGCAATGTTTCCACCTAAATGTGCTTTAGCTCGTGCAGATAGTAAATTTTGCATGTGTTAGATTTATTTAGGTCTACAATGTTTATGCTCTTATGTGTACTAGCAGAGGAAATCTACGCATCCTAGGGAGATTTGTTTCATCTCTTAATGTGCTTCGTGTTAGGTCTAGTAGGAAATCTAAAGTACATGTTAGATTTCTTCTCTATAATGTATTTGTTGTCAACATGCTTGTTTTTTTGCTAGGAAGTAAAATCTAACATGCATAGAATTCTTTCACCTTATAATGGGTTTGTGTGCTTGTCTTTATGCTGAAGGAAATCATACAAAACATTAGATTTCTTTTCGCAACCTTATAATTTTGTTATTAGCAACACGCTTATGGTGGGGCTAGGATGAAATATAGCACACATTATGTTTCCCTCACCTTTTAGAATGTGCATTTTTGTTTATGATAGAAATACGTCTATAGCATGCACTATATTTCTTCTCATTCCTTCAATGTTGTTATGTCCTAGAAGAAAAATATAGTGTGTTAGATTTATTTCAATTTGAAACGTGTTTCGTGTTTGTGTTGGAAAGAAATAGATTGACTCACACGTTAGATTTATTATACTCTACAACGTTCTTGTTGGAAACATGTTTGCATTTGATGGTAGACATGTTAGATTTGTCGGTCACTATTGGCTATGTTAGAAGGAAATTTTAGCACATGTTAGATTTATTTTATTGAAATGTTGTTATTGTCAATAATGCTTTAGCTGTCGCGAGAAGTAAAGTTTGCATGTGTTAGATTTATTTCAACTTTACAATGTTGTTATCGTTTGGGTTTGAGCTAGAAGGAAATTTAGCACTGCGCTAGATTTGTTTCGTAATGCCATGTTGTGGATTTGGAAATACTAGTTTGTTCGTTGTGCTAGAAGGAAATCATGCACAGATTCTTTGACCTGCAATGTTGTTATTGGAAATATGCATGTGACTATGTTGAGAAGGAAATTTAACATATGTTAGCATTTCTTTTCTTGCATTGTTGTTATTGGCAATGATGCTTAGGTTGTGCTAGAAGTAGTTTTGCATGTGTTAGATTTATTTAACCCCTACAATGTTATGCTATGTTTGGGTTTGAGTTGAAATGAAATTAGCTACGCTACTAGATTTGTTTCGTAATGCCATGTTGTGGTTGCAACATCTACAGCTGTAGAGCTAGAAGGAAATATGCTAGATTCTTTGACCTTGCAATGTTGTTATTGGGAAATATGCATGTGATTATGTTAGAAGAAAATTTAGCACATTTTAGATTTCTTTCATATACAATGTTGTTATTGCCAATGTGCTTTAGACATGAGCAGAAGTAAAATTTGCATGTGTTAGATTGATTTAACCTTGCTAATGTTGTTATGTTTGGGTTTGAGCTTGAAGGAAATTTAACACTCCTGTAGCTAGATTTGTTTCTAGAATGCCATGTTGATGGTTGGCAATCATGGGTTTGACTGATGCTAGAAGGAATATGCTAGATTCTTTGACCTACTGCAATGTTGTTACTCGAAAATATGTATGTGGATTTTCATGTTAGAAAGAAATTTAGCACATGTTAGATCTATCTTTCAATGTTGATATATTGGCAATGCTTTTAGCACGTATGCTAGAAGTGAATTTTTCATGTTAGATTTATTTAACCCACAATGTTGTTATGTTTGGGTTTGAGACTAGAAGGAAATTGTAGCACACATTAGATTTGTTTCCAGAATGCCATGTTGATGGTTGGCAATCCGGTTGTTTGTGCTAAAGAGGAAATATACTGTATTCTTTGACCTTGCAATGTTGTTATTGGAAATATGCATGTGACTATGTTAGAAGGAAATTTAGCATGCAATGTTATTTATTGATAATGTGCTTTAGCTTGTGCTAGAAGTAAATTTTTGCATGTGTTAGATTTATTTAACTCTACAATGTTGTTATGTTCTTATGTGTGTGCTAGAAGGAAATCTAGCTACGTCCTAGATCGTGTTTCATACTTATAATGTAGCTTGTGTGTAAATAAGTGAAAATCCAGCACATGTTGATTTCCTTTGCCCTATAATGTTGTTGTTGTTGTGAACATGCTTGTTTTTTGCTAGAAGTAAATCTAGCACAGCACTAAATTCTTTTCACCTGTATAATGGGCTTGTGTGCTTGTCTTTATGCTACAGGAAATCTTACACACATTAGATTTCTTTGACCTTATAATTTTGTTATGGCAACACTACTTATGGTGGGGACATAGAAGGAAATATATGCACTTTACATTATGTTTCCTCACCTTTGAATGTCGTATTGTTTAGGATAGAAATAAATCTATAACATGCACTAGATTTCTTCTATCCTTCAATGTTGTTATGTGCTAGAAGGAAATATATACATGTGTTAGATTTATTTCAATTTGAAACGTGTTTAGAGTTGTGTTGGAAGAAAATTGATCACACGTTAGATCTATTATACTCTACAATGTTGTTGTTGGAAACATGTTTGTATTTGTAGGTAGTACATAAGTCTAGCACTTGATAAAATTTCTCTATTCACTCTACAAGTGTTGCTATATTGCTTGTGTTTGTAAGCTAAAAAAAATTCTAGCACATGTTATATTTATTTTACATTACAATGTTGTTACTAGTAACATCTTTGTAATGTTCTAGGCTAAAAGAAATCGACATGTGCTAGATGTCTCGCATTGTTGTTGTTAGAAATATTTACTAAGTTTGTGTTAGAACTAAATACATACAAGCCAAATTTTTCTGCAGCACCCTACAATGTTGTTATGTGATAATGTTTCTGATTAGAAGGAAATCTAGTATGTCATTCAGATTTTCACTCTTGCAATGTTATTATTTGCAATGTGATTTTGTTTTCATTACGTAAGAAATCTAACTTATATTGCGTATTTGTTTTGCCCAACAATGTTGTGTCATGACAATATGTTTCCGAATTTGTACAAGAAGGAAATCTACTATGTGCTGTATTTTCTTCACAAATGCATCTTATGTTTTGTGACAATCTACAGTTATTTCATCTAGAAGGAAATCTAATGCTTTGCACTTCGTTTTTCTACCGAAAATATGTACATGTCTATGTCTACTGCTAGAAGGAAATTTTGGCAAGTATTAATTAGATTTATTTTTTCTTGCATTGTTGGAAAATATCGGTTGTGTTTTTTATAGAAGTAAATCTAAAAATTATGCTACATTTCTTTTCACCCTTGCAATGTTGTTACGTCACTTTAAGTTGTATGATAGAATGAAATATAGCGCACATTAGATTTCTTTCACCTTACAATGTTATTATTGGAAATGTGACTTTTGTTTGTGCACTAGAAGAAAATCTTGTAGGTGCTAGCATTTATTTTTCCTTACAATGAAGTTATTGGTAATATCCCCGATGTTTATGCTAAGTAGCCAATCCAAATATGTATTAGATTTTCTATTAACCGTACAATGTTGTTATTTTCTCATGTTTGCGTACTGTAAGGATATGTTGCATGTGCGTATTACTCATGGTAATATTATGTTGGCAAAGTGCTTATGTATTTCGCTATGAAGTCTTAAATCTAGCCCATGCATAAATTTCTTTTCACCTTGCAATGTTGACGTGAACTTTTATTTATTCTAGAAGGAATTGTGGCATCCTTAAATTTAACTCTTTCACCTAGCAATGTTGTTATTGAAAATGTTGTTGACGAGAGATTAGAAACAATCGAACATGCGCTTCCTTTAATTTTTGTTAGCAATATTGTTGTTGGCGATGTGCTGCGTGTTTTTTCTAGAAGTAATTCTACCATGCTAGTGATTTATTTTACCTTATTACAATTTTCTTAAGTGTTTGTTTTTTGTATGCCAAAATGAAAATTTAACATGCGTTAGATTTCTTTCACCTTGCAACATTTTTATTGACAATGCTGCATGTGTTTAATGATCAGAGGGTAATATAGAATTAAGCTTTTTTTCACAATGCAATGTTGTTGGAAACATGAAACTTTCATTTGTCCCATATTTCATTCTTAGACCGCATATTCCCATACTAAAAGGGCCTTCTAGTCGATTTCGAGGGTATAACATTTCTTATATTGTAACAACAGATCTCAGTTAGGCATGGACTAAAACGCTCATTGTCTTCAAAAAGCAAGGACGAAATTTCGCAAGCATGGAGATGTCCTAGGAAAAAATTATTGTTGCAATGTTTTTTTGACAATGTGTTTGTGTTTAGTGATGAAGATAATTTCATCATGCACTAGATTTACTATACAAATGTAAATGTTGTTGAAATCTCTTGTAAGGTGTGATAGAAAAGTTCTTTACAATGTGTTTTCCTTTTTTACATCTCTATAGCAATCTAAGACTATACATGACTAATAAAGATAAATTTTGTGTAAACATGATGTTGTTGTAGTATCTACTATTGTTGTCTTTTTGGTAACGTGCTTAACTAATGCTTGTAGCTAGAAGGAAAGCTAGCAGTGCCTAGCTTTCTTATAGAAAAAAATTAAAAATAACATACTATAATTATTTAAAGGTAAACACCCTTTTCTCAATCCACACCATGATTAGCTATTATTCGTGATTTCTACTAACTTGTTATTGTTTTTGTTCATTTGTTACCAAATACATCGATGCAAGTAGTAGTATTTTATCACTACATTTTTTTTGATAATTTGAGCTACATGATAATAGTTTTCACTTTATTTTCGAAAACCATGGACCCTCAAGCTAGTGGAATTCTAAAGGAATCGTCCAAGGAAAAAGGAAGTTCACCAACATACAACACTCACAAATCTTTAAATGGCATGACAATTTTAAAATTAGTTTGTACTTTGTTACAATGGTTGCACAATAAATGATTGATTGATTAATGAAGTTCATGTTATCCTTATTTTTTAAGAAAAGCTTGCATATGCTTTTAGCTTCTTTTGCTTTTGTGCATATGTATGAAAATGAGATGTCATAGAAGATGAATTCACATTGTTTTTTAATTCATTTAATGTCACAATGCAATGTTGTTGTTGGAAACATGCTTCTATTTGTCCCATATTTCATTCTTAGACCACATATTCCATACAAAGGGCCTTCTAATCATTTGAGGTTTAACATTTTCTTATATCGGAACAACTTGATCTACGGATGAGCATGGAATAAAAATTAATTACGTTGTCTTCAAAAGAAGTAGTACTAGGTCTACAAGACATGGACATGTCTCAAGAAAGATTATTGTTACAATGTGACAATGTGTTTGTGTTTATGATGAAGGAATTTCATAATGCACGTATATTTTATGTTACAACTGCAATGTCATTACAAAAGTTGTTATGAAACATATCGTCAGAAAAAATTCTTTTAATGTGTTTGCCTTTTTATGTTCTCTATAGCAAACTAAGAATATGCAACATAATTATCAGATAAATATGTGTAAACATGATGTTGTTGGCTTTAGTATCTACTATTGTTGTTATTTATACATAGTGTATTGTTGTCTCTTGGTAACAGTAGCATTAATGCTTGTACATACGAAGGAAACTACTTAGCTTTCTTATAGACACAATTTCAATAAAGAAAATATTGTTGTTATTTATTCACAATGTATTGTTGTTTTTCTTTGTAAGCGTGACTTAATGCTTTTCGTACTAGAAGGAAAGCTTAGCAGTGCTAGCTTTCTTATAAGATCTAATTAAAAGAACATAATAAATTATTTGAGGTGGCATTTCCTTTTAAATCAACATCATGCACGTTCAGCTATTATTGTGAGTTCTACACTTGTTATTGTTTTTGTTCATTTTGTTACACACAATGATGCAAGTCAGTAGTATTTATGAATTCATATTTTCTTCGATAATTTGAAACTATGATACTAGTTTCTTACTTTATTTCGGAAACCATGGACCATGAAGCTAGTGGGAATTCAAACGAATCATCATATGGAAAAAGGAAGTTCACCAAATACAACACCAAAATCTTTAAATGGTATGAATGATTATAAAATTATCACTGTACTATTTACAATGTAGTTGCTAATAAATGACGTTGTTGATTAATGAATTTTGTGTAAACTATGATGTTGTTGAAGTATCTACTATTATTGTTATTTATTCACAAATGTATTGTTGTTCGGTAACGTGCTATATGTATCAGTACTGCTAAAGGAAAGCTAGCAAAAAGCTAGCTTTCTTATAGAGCACAATTAAAAGAACTATTGTTGTTATTTATTCTAGTCTGCATTGTTGTCTCTTGGTAACGTGCTTAATAATGTTTACTAGGGGTGCTAAAGCCAATAAAGTGCTAGCTTTCTTATAGGCACACTAAATTAGAACATAATACAATTATTTAGAGTGGTGCCCTTTCTCTAATCAACACCATGATTAGCTATTATTGTGAGTTCTACTAATTTTGTTATTGTTTTTGTTCATTTTGTTACACATAGAATGATGCAAGTAGTGGTAGTATTTATAAATTCATACTTTTCTGTGAGTAATTTGAAAACTATGATAATAGTTTCTTACTTTATTTTCTAGAAAACCATGGACCATGAAGCTAGTGGGAATTCAAAGGAATCATCAAAGGAAAAAGGAAGTTCACCAAATACAACACCAAAATCTTTAAAATGGTATGACAATTTTAAAATTAGTCCGTACTTTGTTACAATGGTTGCTAATAAATGATTGTTGATTAATGAAGTTCATGTTATCCTTATTTTTTAAGAAAACTTACGCATATGCTTTGAGCTGCATGATGCATATCGTATGAAATGATAGATGTTAGATAATACGAATTTATATTGTTTTTTTAATTCATTTAATTTTTTTACCATTATAAATTCTTACAAATGTTCATGTAAACTAAGAACTATGTACAAAATGCTGAGGATTTCTAGAAATAATATTTTTATATTCATTTTTCAAATAATTTGACAGAAAATTCTATGTATGCAATTTACAACTCTGTTATTTCACTGAAAAAATATTGCTATGAAAAATTGAAATACACCATGTTAGTTGAGTTTTCTATCAAAAATCCACTTTTACACACACACACATGCAAATAACACTTGAGTAGTAGGGTTTTAATGTGGAAACCCCATACTAACATGGGTATTTTTCTTTTCCTAACAATTTTAGCTTTGTAGATTAAGTGTTGTTTAATATATTTTGTATTAAATGCCTTCAATAATGCCATAAGTCGCGAATCTCGTGTCCCTAAAATTTGAAGTAAAGGAGTGAAGAAAATGCAAAAACAAGTGATATACAAAAAATGATCATACCTGCTAAATTGTGTATGGTTGTTCTATATTTTATGTATACTGCTCTTATAATTTTGTTTTTCCTAACAATTTTAGCTAGGTGATTACTTTGGTGTCATATAGTAAACTTTCCGCATAACACATGTACTCCTTTATTATTGTGTATGTAAAGAAAATAGTGTATTATAATGTTAGTTAATAATCTTTTGGTATTTCATGCCTCTCTATAATTTATTTATTTATTTATTTTATTTTTTTCATAGCTATGGAGATGCTCGTGTATTTCCACGACAATCCAAGTAAGAGGAGGAAGAGAAAACTTGAAAAATGATCGTGATATCACAAACAACGTCTCCTTCAATTGGTATGGTTGTTTTGCTTTATGTATACTCTCTTATAAATGGTTAGGTTAGGTGGTTTTGTAAATTTTAAAAATAACATTACATGACAATATTTGGACTTTTAATTTCATTTTTGATTTATGCAAATAAATTTTTATTTTTGTATGCATAATTAGTCGCACCAAAGCAAGTGAAATGTTACAGATCATCATCTATGCAGGAAAAAGAAAAAAATCAACTCAAAATGACAAATATCAATAACTACCTTCAACTTCTACCTTTGAAATGATTATACAACTACATCTAATACAATATGCAAGGATCTGTGCAAGATTGGTATCATATGAATCACTCCCATGAATATGTATCCTGATATGTACTTATTTGGACCCATCGATGAAAAGAAACTCCGAGATATTAGGAATAATTATTAATTGCTATGCTACGCATTAATCGAAAATGACATTGACTTTCATGGAGGTGATTAAAGAAAATTAGACGTAAAATTAATTTCTTGTCGATAAGTGAGTATATAAAAATTTGAAGATCGTATTTGATTGAAGCTTCAAGTAAAAATTCACCAAATATGATAAAGAATTCAATGTTTAAGTTGGATAACTATGAGAGTTTCTGAGCTACATTTGGATTGAATATTTGCATAGATATTTTAGAACGCATCACTACAGTTCGTAAGATGCTGAAACTATGTAAGATGTAAAAAAACATCATCCGTACTACTTTACTATTTACAACAAAAAATAAAACTTCGTCAAAAAATACTGTATGATAAACTTGATTGTCATTTACTAGCTTTGAGAAGAGTATATTTATTCGAATTATAAGAGAACATTATTGAAAGTGATTTCAAAACCTACAAATAATTCTAAAAATCTAGGAAAGTTGAATTTGAGACAAATAAAACCTTTACGCATCAATGTATGAAAATTCATGAAGCTTTCAAGCATTGCTATCTATTTTTCGAACACACCTTTAGTAGAAGAGGTGGATGTTGTAAGATGTAGAGAAGCCCCCAAAGTGTTTAAATTGAGATCTACTGAAGATGATTTAAATGTTCAAGTATTAGTGAAATCATTCCTGTGAGAAATTTCGAAACCTCATCACTCGATGCTCTTCTCGATTCCATTTGACATCAATGAGATCTGATCCATTGGTGAAATCTATCAAAATTATAAATAGACATGATTTAGATGCATAAGAATATCAATTTGCTTGGATAGTTGATGCGCAACACACCATTCAGTAGCGAAAGTAATGCGATCAAATCCTATCATATAATGTGTATCTATGGAGTGCTTAAAACAAAAATATAACAAAAGCGAAATGTCGATTCCTTTGTCGTGTCCACCAGCTAGAACCTACTGAGGTGCATCGCATTTGCTTTATGCTAACTCAAATTTTGCCAATAAGGTATTCTACAAAACTCCATTTATTGATTATGTCCGATCAGCAAAGAAATATTCTGAATTTCCAATGACAAATTAAAGAAAAGGAGGATAGATGTATCCATGACAAGTCGACATCGAAGGTACATTATTTTATTGTTTTTGCATTTTAACATTTAAAGTCAATAATATGTGTCATATTTTCTCATATATTTGTAATGAATTCGTCATTAGTTTAATCTTTTAATTTCACATCTCTACATTGAATTTTTATTAGTTTATATGTATGATTTTTATCAAAGTCGATGATGAAATGTTGCTGCCTTTATTCGATCTGTCCTAAATTCAAAAATTTTCGCATAAAAAATTATCTTATATTCTTAATCAAGATATTTGGGATAAGTGGGACATTGTATTTAATTGTTACCAACTAGGCACATTAAAGTGTTCTCCAAGCCGACCTAATTTTGAGAACTAAAAGAAGAACAGTCTACACAGTTTGACAGTGGCTACTTTTCGTCCCCTTCAGGGATTAACCATAGAAGAAATTGGTTTAGTGGCAGAAAATTTATTGAATGGAACCATTTGGTTTTCTATTCCACCTAATCATCCAATAGATGCCATAAAATTGAAAGATTATTGTTCTAAATTGAAAACCAACAGAAAAATATTGGATGCAATGGTTGCATATTGTCAAAGTCATGATGATAAATTGAATGATAATATTCTTACCACATTCAATATTCTTGAGCATTATGGAATTAACGAGCTCATATTTTCTAGTTTCTGCAAAACTGTGGAGGGGTCTACTTATGTAAAAGGAACACGAAATACAAAGATAGATTCCCTTTCTAAACAAGCATGTGGAGTCCTTGACAGAATGATAAAAGAATCAACAAACATTCAACAGATTGACAACAATTTTGAATTTTGTTGTCATTTTGGAGGGCCTGATCTTTTGTCAACACTTTTGCACTCTTTTCCATGTCAGTTGCAGCCATTTTTACATACTGACCTTGTTGTTCTGGATACAGTGGCTTTGAAAAAAGAACCATTCCATAAGAGCTATTATATTGAATTTTTTTGATTTCTTATCCAAAATAACGAGTTGAATGACTTTACTACAGTTCTCTTAGTAGAACTTTGGTTTTGTAATGATGTAAGTCAAACTTTGAAAATTTCCATACATAACTCCAAGTTCAAATATAAAATGACTAATGGAATTTATCAATATATGTCCCAAAATAATTATAGTTATGATATAGTTTTGACTATACATTTCTATACTTCAGAATTAAAAATGTTCGAGGCTTCAAAATACTCTCACACATTTGAAGACACACTTGATGAAAATGAGAGAGATTATGGTTTCTGGATAGATTTGTTGGAAAGACATCAACAATGTAGTGATGCAAAAGTGGTCATTTCTCTTTATGCGGGGGAAAATTTAATCAAGGCTTGTTGTACATATAGAAGAAGAATTGCATGTGTTGTGAAAATAGAATCACAAAGGACAATAATGTTGAATAGTTACAAATATTTTCAACTATCAAACCAAGGATCCATTAGCTTCTTGGAAAATTCAAGTACTATAGTTTCTTTGTTGTTTCTCTTATAATACTTTGGATACTATTTTGGTCAAATTTCTTAGTTGTCAAAATGTTTACTAAAATGACTAATGATGGGGATTCTAAAACAGGGAATGATGAAAGTGGGAAGCAAACAAATAATCAATATAGTGCACATGATGTTGAAACAAATTTAGAGATGGAAATAGGAGGAGAAGATGTTATTATACCAAGTACATAATTTGTTTGGTTATTGCTCGTGTTACTTTTTTAATTTATTTAATTTTCATATTTATAACATTTTCGGATGTCTATTATAGGGAATTATGAGAAGAAAGGAATTAATCAAGACATTGACCATGAAATGATGGAGATAGAAATAGGTATTAGTCTCTCTCTCTCTATCTCTCTCTTTATATATATATATTTTAAAGAAAGTATATAGTGACAAGGGAATGTCCCAAGAAACTACAACTAAAACCAAAATATTATATGGATGATTAAAGATGATTCATTGTTTATATAGTTGATTGATGCTTTTATTCATTGTCACAATTTATAACATTTTTTATGTTTATCATAGTGACAAGCAAGGAGAACAAAAACATTGATCAAATGCATGTGAAACAAAGCTATAATAAAGCAATGATATCATATTAGGTAGTTAACATGAACTTTATTGTTTATTCTTTTGTTTGTTTTTTTATTCAATTAATCATTGTCACAATTTATAACATATTCGTTGTACATTATAGAGACAAATAATGAGAACGAAGACAATAATCTGAAGATTGATAAACAAAGTTGTAATCAAGAACAAAATATAATATCAGGTACTTGTAATTTCCCCATTTGCTTTCCTTATTATTTAATATTTTTATTCATTTTCACAATTCAAACTATTTTATATGTTTAATATAGAGACAAATAAAGAGAACAAAAACGATGATGAGGTGCAAAGTTATAATTATGAAGATAATGCCATATCAGGTACATATTACTTGTCTTTTTGTTTTATTATTATTATTCAAATTCTAATGCTTCTATACCATAACATTGTATATGTTTATTATAGGAAAAAATAAAAATAACAAAACTAACAATCAAAATAATGTTAAAAGTGTGCGGGTGTGTATTTTGTAGGTTACATTGATAAGGCTTTTCTTTAATTGCGAATTTTGTATTGAATATATATTTTATTACATAATTTGATCATATTTAATTGAAGATTTGATATTTTTAACTCCAGGTTCTGTGAAGATGATAAAAGAGAAGATTGTTTCATCTATAAGTAGTCAAAAGAACACTCATGGTAAGTGTATTGTTTTGATATTTTTTTTAGTAATTTTTGTAACAAGAATAAAATGGTTTGACTAGACTATTTTTTATTGTATTGCAGCCCAAAAGAAATTAGTTATTCTTGAATTAAGAGACATTTTTTACCATAGCATCGATGATGAAGCAACGAACAAAGGACATATTGAGAAAATGGGAACTGATGCAGATTACAAAATAGAGAAAAAGTTATTTTGGATTCATCCACATGCAAATACATTTTTTGAAATGTGTTTCAAAAATGAATATTTTGAAATTGCAATTTGGACGACAACTTCAAAACAAAACACAACAAGAGTTCTAAAAAAGTCCTTTTCAGAAAAAAATACAAGATAAACTTGTGTTTATGTGGACTGCTTCAGAGTGTAAACCAAAAAAGGGACATAAGGCCATTAACAATCCAAAAAAAGGTATACACACTAAATCATTGAAAAAAGTGTGGGAAATGCATACCCAATATGATGCAACCAATACTATTATAGTGGATTGTTCACTTGAGAGAATGCAAGGAAATCCAAAAGAAAATGTAATTCTTGCCCCTCAATTCATTGGAACAAATAAAGAGGATGATTGGTTGATCGAAAAGCTATGGAGAATGTTGATTAAATGCAACAAGGCAACAGATGTGCGGGCAAATTTTGAAGGATGTTCAATAACATCTAATAGTACGTTAAGAGGATTGGTGTCTATTTCATGTCATAATATGTATGACATCATGAATTATTACTATATTTTGTAGCCCCTTTAAATTTAAGTTGCTTCTATTTTACAATACTAATAAAAAAATTGTTGATTTGGTTTGTCAAAAGTAGAATACAATAATTTTATGTTCTTTATTTTTGTGAGATATTATTGTATTGATAACAATTATTGATTTGAATGGTTGTTTAATGTTTTCATATCAAAATTTATCATGCTATAGAAATTTTTACAATGGATTAGATTGTATGTAAAAATTAATAGATAATTGTTCTATTTGTATTGAAACATTACAATTATTTTTTTTCAATTGTGGTTTAAGTTATCATTATACAGGCTTTGAAATTAGTAATGCAAATGATGGTTCAATACATTGTTATAAATTTTTTTTATTTTAGATAAGTTGAAAAAATTAATAGGATGTACGTAGCCCCAACAATAGACATAGAATCTTGACTAAAAGAAGCACCAAAAGAAACTAAAGTAGAGAATCCAGAGCGTATAATTAAGTAGGTTTGAAATTTATAAATTTTATTATATTACATGTGGAAACTAATATATAATTAGTTTGTTTAATTGCAACCATTGTAATTATATCTTTCAATTCAAATTAAACAAATCATTATAAGACTTAAAATCAATGATTTAAATGGTGGGTCAATGTGATCCTATAAGACTTTCTTATTCCAAACAAATTAAATAAAGGTATTAGGTTGTACGTATAAAGTAAACATATGATTATTTTATTCACTTTACTGGGTCTAGTAATTATAATTTGTGATTACCGTTAATTCATAATAAATACTAACATCATTTTTGAAATGTTAGGTTTTTATATCATTAAGCAATAAAGTGTTGAAGTGGAGATATGTTAATATCATATGTGTGGTTGCAGTGCAATTGCAGACTCAAATGGGCATCACTATAAGTCAAAAGATGTTGTTGATATTTGAAATGGAAGGAGTTTTCTTCCAATCGTACAGCAAAGATGAACAAAATTGTTATATTCAAAGAGAAGCAGATTGGCAGTTCGATGATAGGTCCTATTTTTCAAGGCCTTTTCATTCAGAACTTTTAAAATATTGCTTAAAAAATTATGATGTTGCAATATGGACATTAAATGTCACTGACAAGTACATCCGACGAGTACTTGAAATTTCAAATATTGATATAGAGGACTTTAAATTCACATGGAACATGTCTCATTGTCATTTGCAAACAAAATTAGAAGCAGGGAGGACAATACAATTTTATAAGAAAAGGTTGACTGATGTGTGGTCCCAATATGGAGATAATTATGGAGAATCGAATGTATTGCTAATAGATACAACAGCATACTTCTCAATTCATTGGATATCGATCAAACCACATCTTGATAAAAGCCTATACAAGAAAAGAGCAAGATACTTGGCTTATGCATATTTTGTTCCCCTTTCTTAAGACTCTTCATCGTATGAAAGAGAAACGTGAGTACATTCGAATGTTCAATATAACATGTACTTCATTGTAGTGGATGAAGATATTTTTCTTTATAAAATTGTTCACAAGTACATTCCAATTTTTGAATGCAATTTGAACATAGTTTTTCTGAATCAATTTGTATGATTTTATATCTTTTGGAATTTTTTATGGGAATTTTCAATTTTAATTTTTTGTAGGAAAAAAATCAGAACTTTGTATTAATAAAAAACAATTACAATGGGAATTGTCAATTATATTGTTATATATTTCTATTATTATTTATAATTATTTTTGCAATGACTTTGTTGTATCAATTTTTTTTTGCTAATATGTGTGTGTATGTGTGTTCTTAAATGAATTATTTTCCATTGAAATCATCTTACATGAACCATCAAGGCATGCTTGTATTTTTATTGACTTGTATTTACTTATGTGAAATAAGTTTTGAAATAGAGCTCATTGCAAACAAAAGTGCAATTCTTATTGAATAAATTATTATAATTTACTTAATAATGCTACAAGCACTATTGGCTATTCAGGCTAATGGGAAATGTGTCATAAGAAAATGATTTGAAATGTTTGAAGCATAAGATATCCGATTTCTCAATCCATATTTTACATAAATTTATGTACTTCAATCAATTAATGGTTGTAATTAAAATCATATATCATATAGAAAATCAACAACACTCAAAGTTCATTATTGACCTTTTACCTATAAAATGCATTAATATGAGTGCATAAATGTGATATTTATTGTTTGAGATAAAAATCTATTATAAAAAAATTTGCATTTTTAAATAAAAACATATAATTAATGATAATGATTGCTAAGTGGACTATCAAGGTTTGATTGGACGCTATAATAGATAATTATGTCTTTGAACTTTATTTTTATTTATTTTTATTTTTTCTTCATATTTTAAATAAACTGAAATCAAATCATATGAGCCATAATTTTATTTTATTTTTTAAATCAACTATTTGGGTATGCAATCATCTATCCCATATAAGTTAATAATGAGTCCATTTATTAACCTGTATTTGTCTACCATAATGAGTATTGATTTCATATTGTATTTTAAAAATAAAAATAAAAATGCATGTAAAACAAAAAGCTCTTCTTAATAAAACATGGAAAAATTAATTAAAAACGTGTTAAGTGGGCCATCTAAATTAATTAAAGAGATAGATGATAAATGTTTGTTGTTAAACTTTTTGCACCATAAGACATTTATTTTCCCATCCATTTTAACATATTTTCATTTTCAATTCTTAAATAATTTACTTGTAATTTAAATAATCTCATAGAATCCACCATTACTCGAAGCTATTTATTGTATTCTCTTTGGTTATATGCATTAACAGAAGTTTATAAATGTGATATATTTTTTAAATGTAGCTCCTAATGTAAACAAATATATATTTTTTATAAAACAAATTAAAAGTAATGGATACTAAGTTATAAGTAGTCTATATAAAGCCATTTACCAACTTTTATTTGCTTATCATGAAGTTTAATATAAGTGTATAAATGCGACATTGTTTTTTTGAAATAAAACTCCATGTAAAATGAAATGATTTTCCTAACAAAATATGAAATAATTAATTGATAATGAATAGTGAATAGATTCCTCAAGTTCTCTTAAGATATTTGTCATAAATAAATGTATTTAAACTTTTTACAACATACACCATTTGATTTTCTCATCCCTATTAGCATTTTGTAAATTTCCATTCGTAAATAAATCATTTATAATTGAAATAATAAAAGCCAACTAGACATAAAGCATGCCATATTAAATTCTATTTAGTTATATGCATTGATACAAGGTTATAGATGTATTATATTTTTGAAATAAAGCTCTTAATGTAATTAAAGATACATTTATTAGAAAAAATAATAATTTAAAATCAATCGATGATGAGTTCTAAGTGGTTTATTATATTTTCAATAGATAAATTTTTCTATCTATGCATTTTTAAATCAATTACTTTTATATACAATCATGCCATATAAGTCGATAAGTCAAGAAACAATCGATTGATTTTTATTTACCTATCATGTGGTTTAATATGAATGTATAAATGTGACATTGTTATTTCTAAAAGAAAACTCTATGTAAAAAAATATTTTTTATTAAAACATGGATTGATTAATTCATAATGTCATGCATTAAGTAGACTCACAAATAAACATATTTATTACCTCTCATGTGGTTTAATATGAATGTATAAATGTGACATTGTTATTTCTAAAAGAAAACTCTTAAATGTAAAAAATGTTTTCTATTAAAACATCATTGGATTAATTAATTCATAATGTTGAGCATTAAGTAGTCTATTCAGGCTCATTCAAGAGTTGCGTCACAAATGAACATATTTAAACTTTTTTCCACCACATGACACGATTTTCCCATTAAGATTAACATTTTGTAAAAATCAATTATTAAATAAACTATTTGTAATTAAAATAATCTCATAGAAGCTAACAAGGCATGAAGCTATTTATTGTATTCCATTTAGTTATATGTATTGATATAAGTTTATAAATGTAATATTATATTTTCGAAATAAATCTCTTCATGTAAGTAAAGATACATCTTTTACAAAACTAATTAGAATTTATTGATAATGGGTTTTAAGTGGTTTATTTAGATCGTGACACGGAAAATCATGTGCAATAGATAAATGACTTTTGGTACATATTTTATATTCAAAATTAATATTTTAATGATAAATTATTAGTAGTTACATTAAGTATTTAATAATCAAAGAGCATGAAGACTATGTAAATTTCAACTAAAATCCATATTAAGTTGTGTTTCACACTTAATTATTCCCCATTAACAATTCTTATAATTTTCTCCTCTTGGTGAAAGTACAATAGGTTGTGGGAAAGGGGGTTAGAGTCATCTAACACAAAAATCAAACATCGATTGCTCTATTATGTTATCCATAACTATAATATATTTCTTGGATGTTAGGCATACTAATATGATTTACCTTAAATAAATTGTTTCTAAGATTTCTGTTTTACACTCTTATTGTGAATTTATACTATTGTACCTAATAACCCCATGTTTGACCTATTCATGTCTCTAATTTGTTTGACATTGCTAAATTATTTTTATCTTAAATTAAGTTAATATGATGATTTACAAAAAGAATGAATGTTGTTGAAGGCCTTGTAATAGAATACATCCAAATTTAATGAAATATGTGTTCAACGGTAAACATGTGATGAGAGGCTACTATGATGTGATTCAAACTCCTAAGTCACCTTAAGGAAGTGGAACTAACATAACAAAACCAATATGACCTTCCACACATATTACCGAACCTTTAGGAGAAACCAACCCTTCCTGGTGGTCAACCCTTGAGATAGCTCATCATTTGACTGACCTCGACCCTCAGCCACTCCCATGACAAGCCTTGCAAGCATCTCACGCCTTCTAGTCACTCCCACAGAAAGGCATGCCAACGACTGTGGACTTTTCCGTCAAGTTTTGTGCCAGTGACCCAATACTCTGTGCCAATTTTTAAGGGCCAGGACTCAAGCCACTTCCCAGAACTTCATGAAAAATTCAAAAATGATAAATAAAATTGGAAAAAAGATACTAATGTAGACTTTGATACAAATACTTGATGTGACCCCCACTATCCATGACATGCATTTCTTCAAACATGTCATAAATATGTAATATACAGGTCATAAAATCATATCTGAGCAAAGGGGTCTCACACTTATTTGAGATTTTGTAAAGAATCATTATTTCATTAGCTGCATTATAATCTATTAGGACATATATACATTATGTATATTCATTTTCTAGTCGAAACATGGTGAGAAACATAAATCAAGTATGTCATAAAAAATACTCATAAGCAACATATAATAAACAGAAATTGTAAGGATATAGCAACAATAAAATACACATATAAACTAGTACATTTATACATAAAATACCAAGGAGAAGAAGCTCTTATTAATGAATGCAAAAGCCAACCAAGTGTGGGACTTCCACGAACCACCTGACCATATATTGGCTGAACCAAATATTTCTTTCAACCAATAACCCCCATGCCATATTCCAAGCATGAATGTGGGACTCAAAACCAACCAAATAATGTTTCCTCAAGCTTTACCGCAATCCCCACCAGATCACTAGGTTGTAAATAAGCATGGATACCACCAGATTTCTCCACCTACACGATGAGGAATTTTCATGTCTACTAGTTTCTAGGCTTTACTATATATCCCGCCATTCACCGATCAAGGATTACTAGGCCTAATCGACACTCCACCCTCCAGTATTTATCGTATATCCCACCATACACCGGTTAAGGATTCCTAGGCTTGATCGAGGCCACACACCTCTAGGCTTTATCGTATATCCCACAATTCACTATTTGAGGATGCCTAGGCCTACTGAGGCACACCAAATCTGGATTTACTACTATCTCATTTTGGTTCAGGGATTCCTAGGCCATGTGCTCCTTCTTTCAGAGACCACCTCACTAAGTTTCAAAACCATCCCACAATTTAACTTAACCAAATACAAGTGAATCCATCACACCATGACTAACTGGAAATGGCAAGGATAGGCTGAAGAACATTGTCACACATGGAAAATCACATGCCAATGACATAAAGAGAACTAAATACACACATGCATGTACAGGCATGCCAAATATAGCAAGGAAATCACACATGAAAATTGATACTTGCAAGTAATCTCATTGTAGTTCCATGATCCAGCTCTTTCTTGCTTGATATTTTCTTGTCTTAGCCTTCTTTTTCCTTCATTTTTTTTCTTGATCCAATGTTAAAATGCTCCAAGAAAACTCTAATTGTTCAAGAGTTTGAGAGACAGAATAGAGAGAGAGAGCTCCAAAACTGAACTGACAAAACGTACCAACTAATCTTGAGAAGCCTTTTTTTTAATGGGGCCTACATTTTCTTCATTTTCCATTACTTTGCTTCATTTTACTCCTCACACGCAATCTGTGACCTTTCACCTTCCTTTTCTCCTAATTTCCATTATTTTCATAAATAAATGAAAAAAAATGCCACTTTTTTTGTCCAAAGCCTTTTTCATTTCCTTTTCCAACTTCCTCAGCCATAATAAAGAAAATGAACACCCAAACTAGGATCTTTTGCCCAAGATTCAGCTTGGAATAAGTGTCCCATGAACATGGTTATTATATTTCCTTTATTAACTTTATTTACAATAATTTTTTACTACGGTTATTACAGAACCCCCCCCTTGGGGGAGCATTGTCCTCAATGTTCAATGACACCTACAACCAACAACATTGTTGAAGAAAAACATACTGCCAATGGACCTTTATAACTTAGATTTTTGCAGTGTTTACAATGATCAACTTGTTGAGAAGCAAACCAACATGACAAACATAACAACATGACAATCATAATTACATGATATGCATACCGCTTATTAGAGCTTTATAACACAACTCATTGTGTTATTTACATCCATATACATATGTACATATACCAAAAACTGACACCAAAACATATACAAAAACAATTCGCTCAACCAACGAATAGAGAAGGATACGTAGCCCCCATTTGATCCGCCATATTGCATATAACTTCCATTGCACTTTAACCTGCTTGATCTCTCAGTTCCATAACATGAACATTTTTCTCTGCAAAATACATTGCGGTTATGGCTAGAATTCTCCTTCTCGATCCTCCTGCAATACAAATCAGCCAATCACATGATCAGCATATTTAACATACTTCTTAGGTAATGACACATGGAAAATATTATGGAATTTCACTGTCGGAGGAAATGCAAGTTGATAAGCTACTAGTCCAATCCTTTGAAGAAATTTTAAAGGTCCACAAAATTGATGTGTCATCTTGGAACATGATCCAATCCTCAAGGATCTCTTCTTGGGCTTCATGCGTAAGTACAAAATTTTCCCCAACCTGAAACTCCTTCAACTTATTGTTCCAATATTCATAATGTTTCTAATTTTCTTGTGTTGCCTTTATATTATTCTTGATTACCTTCATTTCATGTTCCATCTCTCCCAACATGTCCGGTCCTATCGACACCCTGTTCACTAGATCACTCCAACTGGTGGGAGTATTACAACTCCTCCCATACAATGCCTCAAATTGACTCATCCTCAATGAATCCTGATAACCATTATTGTAAGAAAACTAAAAAATAGAAATTTACTCCTTCCATCTCCTCTACTAATGCATCACATACATCCTCAACATGTCCTCCAAAATCTTAGTGACCCTTTGTGTCTATCCATATGTGTGAAGATGATATGTTGTGTTGAAGGCCAACTTTTTCCCTAAGCATGAAAGCAACTCCTTCCAAACCTTGCAAGTGAAATTAGCATCCCTACTTAACACAATCTTCCATGGAACACCATGTAATCTTACCACATCTCCGATCAATACCTGAGCCACATCACTAGCTTAGTACATAGACTTCACTAGACTGAATTGTTCTACCTTTTCCAACCTGTCCACCACAACCATGATGGAATCATGTTGGCTATATGTCCTCAGAAACCCTGTGATGAAGTATATGGAAATGACCTCCCACTTCCAATTTGGAATTCGAATCAACTGTAGCAGTCCACCTAGACACTTACATTATGCTTTTACCTACTGACAGTCCAAACATCTAGCCACAAAATCTACCATGTATTTCTTCAGATTTTTCCAATGATGAAATATCTTCATTGTTGTCAATTTTTTTTGATATCGTGAGTGACTTGAATATGGTTTCATATGAAACTATCATAATATAATGTTATTGAGCTCATTTTTATCCAACAGTTATATCTTATCCCTAAATCTAAACAAACCATCAATTGTAAGATGATTGTCCACATCCTGATCACATGTACCCTGTTGTATCATGCACTTAATCTCTATTTACCTTCCATCATATTGCCATACTTGTAATATCCGATATTGTACTTATGTAGCACAAGAAATCATATTTGATATATGATTCACATGTATCATCCTACTAGGAGAATCTAAATTTCTCTAAGTTGAAATTACTAGGAGAAATCTGAACCTAATCACAAAGTTGAACTCACAGATCGTGGCCAACCATCTAGCTTTCTTGGAATTCAGATTCAACTCATCAAATAAGTATCTCAATCCAATGTGATCACTCACCAATACAAACCTCCTGCCAAGAAGATAAGCTTCCACATCTTTAGTGCATGGTTGCAACCAACTCAAGATCATGTGTCAGATAATTTTTCTCATGCTCATTCATTTTCCATGAATCATATAATACTACTTGTCCTTCCTACATAAGGACTCCAAAAAGTCCTCTCTTACAGGAATATGTACATACCACAAGCTCTTTGTTTAGATCTGAAATATTTAACACTGGAGCATTCGTCAACAACTGCTTCAATTGTTCAGAACTTGTTGCACATTCCTATGTCCACTCAAATTTCTTACCTTTCCTTTGCAACAATGTAATAGGATATGAAATCCAGGATATGTTCCTGATGAAACTCCTATAGTAACCTTCTAGTCTCATGAATGATCGTATCTCATCCACATTTCTAGGAGCTTCCCACTCCATGATAGCCCTTATCTTTTCTGTATGCCTTCCTTGGAGATAACATGCCCCAATTAATGTACTTATGTATGAAATAAACTGAATTTTCTATGCTTGGCATACAACTGGTGCTCTCTTAGCAATCTCATTAGTGCTGCTAAATGCTTAGCATGCTCTTTCCCATTCTTAGAATATATCAATATGTCATCAATGAATACAATAAAAATGTTGTCTAGATAAGGATGCAACACACTATTCATCAAGCACATAAATGTATATGGAGCATTAGTCAAACCGAAAGGAACTACAACAAACTCATAATGCCCATACCTAGTCTTGAAATTTGTCTTGTAAATATTCTCTTATGGGATGTTTACCTGATGGTATCCCGATCTCAGATCAATCTTCAAAAACAGTATTGATACCCTCAACTGATCAAAAAATTCATCGATCCTTGACATTTAATACATGTTCTTGATTGTTACCTTGTTCAACTTCCTGTAATCAATACATAGCCTGAAATTACCATCATTATTCTTCACAAAAAAAACTGGTGCACCCCACGGTGATATGCTTGGTCTAATGTATCCCTTGTTAAGTATTTCCTTCAACTGCAACTTTAACTCTACTTACTTTGGATTTTTCATCCTATATGGTGCCTTTGATGCTGGTGCTCCCCTTGGTACCAACTCAATAGAAAATTTTACTTCCATGTGAGGCAAAAACCATAATATATCTACTCGAAACACATCCTAAAACTGTTGTAAGATCGGGTATCTACTTAATATATTTGGATCCTCATCCTACTTACCTTTATCACTATAATTATGCACTCCAAATAAGACACACCCTTTCCTGCAACTCCACTTTGCCTGCATATATTTCACCATTCTCATTGATATTTCTTTCTTCTTACCCTATAATATTATCTTTTGTCCATTTTCATCTAAGCACTCGATAGCCTTATCATAACAGTCTACCTTAGTCCTATGAGGATATAGCTACTCCATACCCAAAATCATATTATATGATCCCAACAGAAATACATTCAAATGTGCTGATGTAGGCATACTATTCACCTCAAACGCACAAGCTCTTACCCAATGATGAGCTCTTTTATTTTTACATGTAGCCAACTGCACTAACCAATATTTTTCATTCACTTCTTTATTCAAACCACACTTTTCCACCAAGTCAAGGTTAACATAGCTATAATTAGATCTGAGGTCAATCAAAATAGAAGTAAATTTATCACAAAGTTTACCATCCATCTCAATGATAGATTCCTCATGGTCTGACTTCATATTATCTAATCCTTCATAGATATGAGGAATTATTTGCCCAACATCCCCATTATTTGTGCTTCATGTGGATTGTAAATCTGAGGCCTACCACCCTAATTCTACAAACAATATCTCTTAATATTCTCCTTACCACATGTCAAAAACTACAACTGGCATGTACCATCACCTCTATTTTACTGTTGCGACCCATACCAATATCTAACTACGTTAAACTTCTTGTTAGGTGCAACATTTTCTTCCTCTACTACATCCTAAGGTATTTTTCCTTTCCAACCTTGATGAGATTTTGTCTTATGCTTTCACTGGTCACAATAGTGCTTCAATTTCCCAATGACTTACTTAAGTGATCCAGGCTCATCATACTCAATCTAATCTCTAAATTCTAATGGAAATCCACTGAAAAATTTCTGAACTTTAGCACATATACTCATCAGTCATTTATCCCATCTTTAGCACGTAGAATTCCTTGGATTTTTTGTTGCAATACCTCTCTGACAAGTATTTCTTCCTGAAGAGTCTCTTAAATTCATTCCAACTCAACTATTTTGTCTTGATGTCTCTAACCCGCTTCACATATTCCAACTAGATGTATTCTTTCCCTTTGAGGCTAAAGATAGCTATTATGGCATTCATGTTCTCTGTGTAATCATGCAACTCAAAGAATTTCTTCATCCCAAGTATTCATGCCCCTGCATCTTCCAACTTCTTCAAATCCCCACCAAAGGTATGTGGCTTTGCTTTCTTGAACTCATATGGAAAATATCCCTATTCACTCCTTGTGTAAGGATGATAACGATGTTGATCATAGTTCCTATCAAAACAATAACTATAGTAAAACATGTGTCCATCACATCTCCTATCGAGAGTATCCAAGAGTTTTCCATCTCTGATTGTGTCATCTCTATCCAACCTGTGTCACCCAGAGATCTACTGCCATAAGCCCCATTAGTCCTATCTGCCTGCTCATGGCTGTTCTGAAGTGGTCCCTGTATCAAAAATTTTGACAAATTTTGAATGATTACTGCATTAACTTATGCTTGTTTCTCCTGTGCCTAAATTATTATGTCATTATCTTCCTTGCAACTTCTTATTTTTTCCTTCAATCTTCTCAATGTGTATGCTAAGTCGGAAGAATACCCACCATCGCACTGCTCATCTTATCCATAGGGAGAATATTGTGAACTATAGTCTATCATCTTGCTAGTTATCTTGGATATTCTTCCTACAAGTATACCATGTCAGCTAAACCAAAAATAGCATAATCATCATACCCAATATAATTCATGGGAGGAAATCTCATCAGGAAGATAAAAATACTAACACGATACATGTATAATCATAATAATAATATTAGTAAACATAATTTCAAACAATATCTAGTTATCAATGCACGACCATACCGACCACATCCCATGATGTCATGCATGAAAACTATCACCATGTCAATGTATGCATAACAACATATAAACACGAACATGCATAACCAATGCGTAACCGAGATATACTCATCACGACCACATCCAATCAATGACACCATCAAATTTCACATGGAAACACAACTGCAACCGTGACTACCACCATGCATACACAATAAGCACATAAGCCAAAAACATAAAAAAACATATGAAATCAACATGTATGCGTGACCAACACACCACCCATCCAGTATAAGGGGTGAACCATGCTCTGATGCCACTCTATAACACCCTCCTCCCACATTTACCCAAGTTAACCAATCTGCTGGGTAAACATGTGGTGAGAGGCTACTATGATGTTATTCAACCTCGTAGGTCACCTTAAGGAAGAGGAACTAACATAACACGACCAATTTGACTTTGTGCACATACTACATAACCTTCAAGAGCCAACCAACCCTTCCAGGTGGTCAAACTCTGAGAAAACTCATCATTTGACTCACCCGAACCCTCATCCGCTCCCATGACAAGCCTTGCAAGCAACTGAGGCCTTCCAGTCGCTCCCACAACAAGGCATTCCAGTGACTGTGGATTTCTCTAGCTACTTTTATGCCAATGACCCTAGATTTGGTGCCACATTTTCAGGGCCGTGACTTAGGCCACCGCCTAGAAATTCATGAAAACTTCAGAAATGATAAATAACACGAGAATAAAGATGTTAACATAGAATTTGATAGAAATACTTTATCTCACACCTAATATCCATGAAACGAATTTCATCAAACATGTCACATGTATGTAATCTACAAGCCATAAAATCATATCTGAGAATAGGGGTCTCATACTTATCTAAGATTCATAAATAATCATGGTTTCCTTATCACAATAGCTACATTATCATCTATTAGGAAATATATACATTGTATATTAATTTTCTAATCAAAACATGGTGAGAACCAAGCATCAAGTTTGTCATAACGTAGACTCATAAATAGAATATAAACAATAGAAATATCAAGGATATAACAACCATAAAATCCACATATAAACCAACACATTCACACATAACATACCAAGGAGAAGAAGCTATTATTAATGAATGCAAAAGCCAAACATGTATGGGAATTCCACGAACCACCTGACCATAGATTGGTTGAACCAAATCTTTCTTTCAGCAAATCACCCTTGTGCCATATTCCAAACATGAATGTGGGACTCAAAACCAACCAAACCAGGTTTCCTCAGGATTTACTGCAATCCCCATTGGATAACTAGGCCCTAAACAAGCATGGATTCGACCGTATTTCTCCACCTACACCATGAGGAACTTTCCTACATCCTAGTCCAAAGGATTTATTTTATATCCTGCCATTCACCGTTTGAGGATTACTAGGCCTATTTGAGACTCCGCCCTCTAGGATTTACCATATATTTCACCATACACTGGTCAAGGATTCCTAGGCCTGATAGAGGGCACACACCTACAGGCTTTAACGTATGTCCCGCGATTCACTAGTCGAGGATTCCTAGGCCTAACGAGGCACATAAAGTCCATATTTATAGCAATCCTAGTTTGGTTTGGGGATGTTATGCGGAATTATGAATTACGGATAAAATATTCTTCCCTAAATGTGGTGCTATGCATTTAGAACAACAGGTTAAAGACATTGAAGATACTTTTCCTAACAATAAATAGACACACAGAACATATCAAGAAACTTACTTGGAATCCAAGCGCTTCCAATTCTCCTTATGTTGCTCTTGTTGTAGCTTCAAATCCAAGCTAGATTTCCAAAATATTTCCTACAAGAATGAACACTAAATAGCAAAGAGATAGAAATATAGAGATGCCTATTCAAGTTATTCAACTAAATCAATGAAACATGAACCATATACATCAGATAAGAATTCATAACATAGAATATAGAAGGTCATATAGATACTTATGTGGGAAAGTAAACATCAATCTTTATTAATGGATAGAAGGGGAGGTTACAACTAGTGATTGATTTGATGTCACCATCTCCAGCATCATCCTAGCCTTATCACAATGAACATCTCTCCAACATCATATCACTCAAATCAATTCTTCAATTGAAATTCCACCAGCATTTGTCTACTCAAATTCTTCCTTCTCAAGCACTAGGATCTGTGCTCAATTTGTAGATGAGATGAAGGTAGTTTTATAATCAATGACATTCTAATAATAGGAAAGACATGTTCCCAAGCTCAGAGGTATCAAATGGACACATGGATTCAAATTTTGACACATATGCACTCTTCTAGAAGGCACTGACCAAGTGGAGATTCTGGAACAATGAGAATTTTGCTCCCAATTGACCAACACACCCTTGACTGTTGGGAAGTGCTTTGTAGAGCACCTTTGAATGGAGGTACTTGCATATGCAATGCACTTAGCCCCTTGATAGACTGCGTTGGTGAGCTCATAGGTGTTATAATATATACTTCAAATATTCTTGGAAACCTTGCGATGGAAGTCATGAATGATTTTTCTTTTTTCTTTGGCTTAGGGCATATAGAAACTTGAAATGATAGGGGCTGATAGACCCTATTCATTGGTTCTTGGGATGATGTCCACTTAAACTAGGTCATTGGGAATGGTGCCAAAACTGACCTATAATAGATTTCCCCCTAAAGCATGAAGTCAAAATAATAATAACAATATTTTTCGAATGAGATTCTTTACACTGTGATGGCTTGGAGCTGAAGCAGAGTGGAAACCTGCATCAATCTTACAATACATTACATCATGATATATCCTCTTGGTCATAAATTGCTGAGGGAAGGCATTCCCATGCCCAGAACATAAACTTTCTAATAACATGTACATAGTGCAGAAAGTCATCTACATTTGAATGTTGCCCAATACAGACATGCCTACAGATATAGGCCCATGTTCAGATGATGATCTATATGTAAGGTCACCTACAGATGATGTGTACAACAATCCTGAAAATGAAACCTAGATGGCTGAAACTAGATCCGGGGTCTTCTTATCTCGTTAACTCAATCATTCAGGTACAAGTCTAGCCATGTGAATATATGATTTGTAGCTGAACATGGGAAGACATCATTTTATTACCAGCCAATGATGTGAGTTGTTAACAAACGCGAGAAAAACACCATTGATTTCAATGGCCCTCAAGGTACTCCATTAAATTTTGTAAGGCATTAATAGATGATTTGATGTTGAAATCGAAACAAAATCTTTCGGTAAAAAATATGGAAGCGAGGATCTTGTCGATGCTATAACAAGCCTCATGGTACTAGAATGTGATGTTTCTAGGTGAGCTTCCTAGATGATGACTTTCCATCAACAGGAAGCCACTTTATTGAGAAATGGGAGTTACTAATTTTGGAGACAAAGGATGACCTGATATAGAAATGTTCAGGGATGACTGTCATGAGAACAAAGGTTTATAAGTATTGGAGAAGGATGGGTATTCACTGAATGAATTCTCTTGAACATATCTGTGACACTGAGATGAGTTGGCAGCATTGACCCAAAACTGAAGTGAAGGTATGATGGACCATAGGTATGAATGAACTGCCAAGAATATTAACCAACCCAAATAGCCACGGTGATGGAGTGACGTGTCATGTTCAAGAGCGACCTGCTACCGTAAAAATTTATGTTCACTTTCCCAAAATTTCCCTGGTCATTTGTCAACCAACACCTCTTTATTTTTTAATAAGCTTGAGGAGGATAACATTTTCTCCATCTATAATTCAACCCTTCGAGCGAACAATGTATCGCTATTTAATAATTTAACGAGTCTAGCATTGAATGAAACTCGATTCTTGCCATGATTGACAAGTCGATCGCTATTTTATGTTTAACGAGCCTAATGACAGTGAAAGCCCGATCCTTTTTCATATTTGGAGAGTTTGAAAAAGAGGACGAAAAGAAAACTCCACAAGTACTTTTTCGTAAAGTTGTCGCTTAGATCTGAAAAAGTGTAAAATAATATTTGAGAGAACCTCTTTAGTCATGTTTGACCAAGGCATTCCTTTTTCGTAAATAATCTATATCAATCTGGAAAAGGGTTAATCTTACACTGAGTAGATAGCAATTCATTTACTTTTACGAGCTTGAAAATACAAGTGCTCAGCAATCTTTTCACATTATCGGAGTCTGAAAAGAGCTAAAATAAGACTCCAAAGGTTTCTTTTTCGTTATTATTGAAGCTCAAAAAAGAGATAAAAGTGCACTTCAAGTCCATTTTCATTTTTAACAAAGCTCGAAAAATAAGGATAAAAAGTATGCTTTGTGGTGAAATCATTCTCGAAATAAATTTGCATGACTAGTATGTTGATCAGTTGTAAAACCTGTTCAAGACAACATCAAATGGATTCAAAATACCTATTTCATGATAAAGATATAATAAAAGTGATAGAAATAAATACTTGTTGCAAACAATTAAATGACTAAATAAAAAGAGTTTTATTATTCATTTTTACCATTCAATAGTTACCATTTGCATTTTCGAGCTCTGAACCTATTTTTTCACCCGAACTTTAGTAGTTGATTGCAATTGATTTTGTGGATGGTTTTCATCATCGTTTGATCCAGGTTAGTGCCATGAACCTTCTCTTTCTTTCAATAATAATTTCATTTCCTTTCATTGCAAATGTTTAGGGTTCTAAGTCCCTTAGGGTAAATAATTCTTCCGAAAAGAGCAATGCACCCTTGAGCATCGAAAAGTGCGTTGTGTAGCAGCTATAATGAAGGCTAGCTGCATATGAAATGCACTGTCCCTTTTTCAAGACTACATTTGGCACAATCTTCATATTTTATTCTTGTACTATGCCCAAAATGTGTCTAATTTTTTGAATTGAATGGTGTCTAATGATTCTTATGGTTAGGTTTCAGGATTTCATCGGACTATAATGACGATTAAATGGAGAGAAAGAGATCATGAAGAATGGAATAAGGTTTCCCTAAATGATCTGGGTACAATAAGAGCCCTAAGAGATTGTGGCTTGTTAAAGTAATTTCGTTTGTCACATATGAGGCAACAAATAGAACTCTTGGAGTTCCTAGTTTGAGCATGGGATCTGGCTATCGAGGCATTTCACATTAAGAAAAAATTGGTTACTATAACAGTTGAATATGTATATTTTCTCACAGGTTTTTCGAGGAGAGGCTTGCCTATTTCACTTTCAGGGTCTCCTTTTGGAGGAGAGACTATGAAGAATTATGTTTTGCAACATTTCTATCTATGGGCAGAGCCAAGCAAATATGGGAAGATAAACATCCAGGATGTTAGAGATTTTCCTTTTAGAACTATTCTTTTCACGATCGAAAAACTTGCTGGCACTGTTACACTACATGTAGCAAATAGATAATATATGTATTATGCGCTAGGTGTATGGAGCCAACATTCTTCAACTGGTCTGAATCTGTACTTTCTCAAATAAAAGAACAACTGAACAAGGCAAAAGGAGGAAGGAAGAAAAACTTATGTTATGGTTTGATCCTTATTTCCTTTTCCTTAGAATGGATTCTACTGATGCAACCTCAGCATGTGATGTTGGGTGTGTCTAATCCTAGAGATCCGAGGATGCAGAGATGGGTAGAACTAATGGGTAGGCATGCAAGCCAATATACCATTGTGTTCTCGACTTCATTATTCGCCTAGTTCAGGCGATAGGTTGTCACCATCGATGAGTATGCATATGTAGGGGTTGATTTACGAGGAAATATAGACTTAGTCTTACTAGAAGGCACTCAATGGGTTGCAATAGGTAAGAAATTTTTGACCATGTTTTTTTGTTTTCCTAAGGTTTATACAATGGTTTTGTGTTTTTGATGTTTTCCCAAGACTAAAGTAAAGTTTTGATGTAATGCAGATTTTGGTCAAGTTCAACCAGTGGAGGAACTAGAGCATGGAGCAGATGAGCCAACAGAGAGGACTGTCAGGAGAGTAGTCATTCATGATCTAGACATGGTTGAGAATCCGACTGAGCTTCTATAGCACAAAGAGGGTTTGAATTTCATGATTCCAGATTGCCGAATCGAAGAGTTACCCATGCAATTGCAATGTCACACTATAGGTGTTCCTAACCATTGGATGCAGTTACTACGTAGGATAGCCAGATCTGTAGCATGATACCATGAGCACCACTAGTTTACTTTTGACATGTTGCATAAATTTTGAGGTTAGAAGACCAATGTGTCTGGGGCGCAAATTTTTTTCAAAACCCATAAGTATCTATCTATTTGACTTCAGTGCTTTCCTATGTTTAGTGTGCAATCCTATTCAATTATGTGAATGTTTTTTATACATGTGTTGCAAATTTCTGTCTAAAACTTTATTAGCCAAAGGATTAGTCAATGTGTTCAAATTTCTGGAAATGTGTTGATATTGAATAAAATCAAAGTGTCTTTCCAAAAGTCGAACTCTTAGGAACAAAAGATGTAGTGTTGGATTTCTAACAGTATAAACACTAGTAAGTTGTAATACCACAAGTTGTGAGTCTAACCTTATGATAATCCAGTTAATACCAAATGAAATGAAATCATAGAGAATTTCGATCAATGTGCTATACTCAGTGATATTGTTTGTCGATCTACCAATAAAAATCCCTTGAAAACTCACTAACTTGTCGTTCAGAGTGAAAATGGCCCACATTGTAGAGGATAGATTCTGCGTACTACGACTAGCACCATCAGCATGTCCAACAAATGGTTCCAAAGATTCAGACATCTGCAATGAAATTTAAAGTGGATTACTAACGTCAAGAAAACTCGAAAAACAAACTAAGATAGTGAATGAAAATCAATAGCATATATATACAATATAATACAAAAAATCACTACGCTCATGATTAAGCATAGTAACGTTTTATATACAACCCATTTCTAGGCTACGCCAACAGAATTACGTCATAATATACTAACTCATAGGTGCCTTTAGAAAGAATTCTTTTGACAATATAGGGGCCATGCCATAATGTCTCAAATTTCCCTGTAACTATTACATCATCTTCTTGATCATAAAGAAGGACCAAGTCGCCCTCTGAGAAAATGCGAGGCTGGACATTTTTGTCGTATTGCACCTTTATATGTCTCTTTTGCGCTTTGTTGGCCAGTTGGGCTTCACGACATGTTTCATCAAGATGAATTAGGTTAAAAATACCCACTTCTTCTTCTGAGGTGTCAGGTAACAAGTCGATTGCGATTTTTAACGATGGTATTTCACATTGGATAGGAAATATAGCTTCGAGACCATACACCAATTGAAAGGGAATAAATCCGGTTGCATTTCTCACCGAGGTTCAATATGCCCACAAGGCCGAGTATAGGATAAAATGCAAGTTTCTTTTACGAATTCCTATCATTCGTTGAAGCATATGTTTAAGAATCTTGTTGATAGCCTCAACTTTTCCATTTCATTGTGGATAATAAGGAGTAGAATTATCATGTGACAATTCTAACTTCGCAGTCAATTCAGTCGTCATGTGGTTGTGAAAATGCTTCCCATGATCTATAACTATAGCATGTGGGACCCCAAACCATGCAATAACATGATTAACTAAAAACAATGCAGCTGTATGTCCTGTGTTGTTGAATGTAAGCATCGATTCAGACCATTTGGTAAATTATTCTACTGCGACAACAATATAACCATGCCCCCCAGACGAATGAGGGTTACAGGTCATAAAGTTAATACCCCATTTCGAAAATGGTTCCACAGAGACAACATGATGGACTGGTGCTGGTGGTTTGCAGATTTTACAATAAAAAATATGGCACGCATGACAACTTTTGACCGTGAGGATGCAGTCGCGAAAATATTGTAGGCCAAAATTAACCAGTGCGGAGTATCTTCTGCGCGGTAGCGTATCCAAACAAGTGTCCACCATAAGCCCCAGCATGATAGTCATTTAAAACCTTTTCGGCCTCCTCATGACTGAGGAACCTCCTTAAAATTGTATCGACACCACGACGATAAAGTGTATCACTGATGATCAAATAATATTTGGCTTGGTACTAAATATGTCACTATTCAGAGCGAGAGGTATTAGGCCAAAAAGTTTGATTTTGGAGATAAATGATGAAATATCCATACCAAGGATTAGATGATCCGATCAGAAACAGAGACTCATTAGGAATTTATGGTTCCGACATAGTAGCAGTACTATCTGAGGGAAGGTCCCATAGAAGCTCATCCAAAACTAAATAATTCCTTGACTTGGATTTGATGAATTCCAAATCAAATTCCTGGAAAATGAAAATCCATTTTCAATATTTCCCCCCTAGAAATTGACGTAATAAGATATAAGTCATGGGGTTGCAATCCGAAACAACAATGGTATTTCGGAATAGGATATAATGGTGAAATCTTTGGACATATTGAATGACTGCCAAGGCAAGATTTTCTACGTACAAATACTTATCTTTCGTATCATTGAGATTTTGACTCAAACAATAGATCGAATGTTCTATCCCACTTTCTACTTGGACCAATACCATAGCAATGGTCATATCAGTCGTGGTGATATATAGGAAATATTTATTCTCGTAATTAGGAGGATACATTAATGACGTCCGGACAAGATTATCCTTCACGGTATCAAAAGAAGCTTGCGCAACTTGGTCCCAATGGAAGGGAACCCCTTTTCTCAATAGTCGAGTAAATCCTTTAGCCATTTGGGCGTAGTTGGGAATGAACCTCCTTAAGAAGTTAGCCTTTACATGAATTTTCTCTATCTAAAGTAAATTTGATGTCACATGCAAATCTAGAATAGCCTGAACCTTCAATGGGTCGATTCAAATTCCTTCTTTCGATACAAAGAATCCAAGAAAAGGAATAGAACCAACACAAAACACACATTTATGTGGATTGAGGCATATTTTGTAGTGTTGGCAGCGTAAAAAGATGGCTCTCAAATGCATCGGGTGATTAGTCTGATTTCGTGAATGTGCTAGTAAATCATCTAGATAAGGTTGAAAAATGTGCTTGATGTCATTAAAAGCATAATCCATTGCTCTTTGAAATGTTGCCCCAATGTTCTTTAAACCAAACGATAGTTTCCTATAAGAGAATGTGCCCGAGGGATAGATGAATGTTGTCTTATGTTGATCCTCTGGGTGGATATTGATTTGATTTTAAGCGAAAAATCCATCCATGAACTAAAATATTTCGCATCCAGCACAATCATCAATGATTTGATCGATAAAGGGAGTAGGATAGTTGTCTTTTGGACAAGCCATATTGACCTCCCGATAATCGACGCAGACTCTAATCATTCCTCGTTTTTTCATGACAGGAACGATGTTAGAAACCCACTTAGTTAGCGGAATAGGGTAAATGAAACTAGCATGCAAAATTTTCTCAACTTCTGCTTTGATGGCAATGACCTTCTTTGGATGAATAGGATGAAGTCATTGACACACCGGTTTGACATCAGGATACATATTAATAGTGTGTTCAACAATACTAGTATCTATGCCTGGCATTTCCTCGTAAGACCAAGCAAATACGTCATGAAATTCACGAAATAGAGAGCAGTACGTGTCAAGTTATGATGGACAAAAAGAAACACCGACATGAATATTTTCTACTATGCCAGGTTTCGTCGAAATATTGATAGAGATAGTTTCTTCAATATTTGACAAATTTCACTAGGAATCAATTGCGTTAATAGGTAAAGAATTCGAAAAGAAATTTTTGATTGATGGGTGACATAGTTCACTAAGATAATTTTCTTCATAATCAGGAAGATGGGAATAATGATGATAATCTTCCCATGGTTCTCCTTCTGACATCATTCTTTCCAAAATATTCCCATCTGTCAAGAAAGTTGAGGAAAAAGGATCAGATGGAGTACCAAAATCTAAGGAACGATCAACCCAAACAACCGGCGATGCTAATTTCGGATTTGCCACCCAAGCCAGATAGATTGATTGCTATCCTAGCTCAATAGGGCTGGACGGCAGAAACTCATCCAACTTAACAATTTCAGAATCACCCGTACTCTCCCTTAAGCAAGATGGAGTGGAAGAGATCAAGTAGCAAGTCTCTATACTTGCATTTTCTGCTGCCGTCACTGGCGGCGGTAATGCAAAGGTTCCCATGAGAGTGGAATCCTTTAAGAGTCCTACACCAATGTTATGAAGTGTTATTTGGGGTGTGTGAATGAATGGAACACTTCCAGTTACCTACAAAGAGGAGGCAAATAAGGATAGCTGATTGATGATTGTGATTGTACCTTTATATGGAAAGGTGATCATTCTAAAATATGTAGAAACAATGGAAGTCATAGCATATACCCATGGCCTTCCAAGTAGAATATTATAGTCAAGGGGTTCTTCAACAAACTCAACATCAACGTTCACTATTTTTCTCCCTAGTTCAACATGCATGTTATTAATAATACCACAAGGTTTATATGTATGTTCATCGAAAGCCTTCAACGTCGTTGATGATTAAGATAAGTGCGGCGAGCCAAGTGACTTCAAAAAATTTAGAGACATAATGCATGTAGATGCTCCCTCATCAATAACAGTGTGATGAACAAGGTGATTTAGAAAATTTACTTGTATGGAGAATGCCAACTCTGTCGGTAGTTGCAGCACATAGCCCGTATGATTAAAGATGACAAAATTTGAATCATTTGGATAAATTCCACCAATAGCCGACAATAAAGCCTATTTTTGGGAGGGAAAATTTTGTAACACCTCAAGAGCAGACATAGTTGAATGGGATTGAGTCAAATCTTCAACTATATTATAATTTTGAGTAGCTCTTGCTCGAGGATTATATGTCGATTTGTGAATTACTCCCTTTGGTGGCTTAATTGTCAATTCAGGAATAGTAGTAGGCAGTACCAATTCCGTAGACGGATTCGTAGTCAAGGTAGTAGGTTGATCAGTTGCCTGACTACCATAATATTTATTACGTGTTGACACCAAAATATATGTTGAAGGTTTTGTGATAGATAAGATAAGTACTTGGGAACTAGAAGGTGGACCCGTACCAACCAAATTTGTGTCCAGATTCGAAAATGGATCTATCAACACAACTGACACATGGGAAGTCTTAATGATTTTTGAGACTTTAGCGCGGTGAGGAAAATCCCAAAAAAAATGTTCCTCATTATATATTATGCATGGATAATGAGGTTTCCTACGTCCAGACATTTGATCATATGACCTTTCCTCTGGGTTAGAAGTTTTCTTTTTCTTAGATTTCCCCTTTTCCTTACTTCTGGTTTGCTTGTCACTTTTTCCTTTGTAAAATGACGTGGCATTGATTTCGGAAGAAGGTGCAAGATCAGATGTAGTAGTATGATGTGTGCTTTCAATACCAATCAAACCATCTCCGGCATGAGATTCCTTTAATTGTGGAGGAACAATAAAATTAGATCGTGGCACATTTGGAATTTTTTCATAGAGCATGGCAGATTGGGTATAGATCAAGTCTAAATATTGGGCACGAGAAATGAATTTCTCTTCAGTGACGACGATGCCACCCTTATCCACATCCTCAGTTATAGATGGTAACAAGGACTTAATGAGCCACTCAGAAAGAAGCTAATCAAGAACAAATGTATTAACCATTCTACGACGACGACGCCACTCATGAATATGATCAGAAATGTGATTAGCATTAGTCTGTTTAAAATTATTCAAGAGTTCCATTCCAGTCTCATATCATATGGGTAACTAGAAATGAGTCAAAAAGACAGTAGCTAGGGCAGTAAAATTATCAAAAGAAGCTCTAGGTAATTCAATATACCATTTTCCAGTTGGACCAGTGAGTTTACGGTGGAAACAATGTAGTCAGATAGAATCATCATTCAGGGAGTTTGATGAACACCATAAATGATAAGTCATAAAATTAGTCGACGGGTCTTCCCTAGGGTTTCCACTGAACTTAGGAATATCCAAGGGTAATTTATGAGGTATCACCGACCACTGAGGAGCATAGTTGATTGGATCATTGGTTAGCCAATTTAAATATGTTAACTCTAAAGTTGCAACAAAAGGCAACTGTTGTTTAAGGTCAGGTTGAGCATAGCGAGGGTATGATGGAAATGCTTGAGCAAGAGGACTTTGAGCTCCAACATAAGGAATATGTTTTTGGTAACCCGGATAGGGGTTGTTTTGATAAGCAAACGCTTGAGGATTCTGTTTTCCAAAACCTAGATATGGTACTTGTTGAAATGAAGGATAAGGCATTTGCACCTGAGGTTTCCAAGGGGTCTGTCCACCAATGTTATAACCCAAATTATAATAAGTTGGATTCGGTTGAGGATAATTATAACCTAGTTGTGGCTGTGACATCCCATAAAATGGTAAACCAACTTGTGAATATATGATTTCGGGTACAGGTTGTTGTTGTAAATTAGCCGAAGGATTTGGATTTTGTGGGCCCAATAATTGATGGTATTGACTTGAAGGACCTGCCTGAAACAGTTGTTCTACAACATTTTTATTATGTAACACGGGTAAATATGTATTAACAAGTGGAAGTGATGTGGGTGTAACAGGTTAAACTTGCTGATATGAGTGTATAAACGTTTGTAATTGGATAGGCAGAGTGGGCTTCCATTGAAAAAAATCCATTTCAACATTAGGTTGACCAAAATGTGATGGAGTACTATCAAAGTGGGTGACCAAAGGTTTCCCCCCTACATGAGGAGGATAATAAGACGGAAAATTTTTCTTTCCAAATGCAGGGAGTCCAGTTGATATGGTACTGGATGGAATAGACCTAGAAGGACCAACTTGATATTTACCTAATGATGTGTATAAAGAATCAAGCCATTCAGTACTCACTATAGGTTTACCAATTAGAATATGAGATGATGACATTGGTGAAGTCCATTTGTTTGAAGATGCACCAGAAAAAATTTCAGATAAAGATTTATAGCCTGATGGGACTATCGGGCCACCATGAAAATCTGATTCTCGCGATGTTTAAACATCGATGAGGTAGCGAGGGTAGGTACTGACGTAATTGGAACATATGAACCAACTGAAGAAGTTGGTTCAGGCATGGTTACTTGACCAAATGTATACCCTTTTGAATAGATGAGAATATGAATAGGAATAGGATCAACAAAAGCAGAGGGTGGTGATTGAGGGAAAGACTTATACAGGTAAAGATCCTCCCCAAAATGGGTTGGAGTTAAAGGTGTCTTGTCTTGTGGGATTTCTTCAATCGAAATAAAACTAAGTGGAAGTATTTCACCATCAGGCCCAAAGTATATTTCAGGAGGTTGACTGTGTGATATGGGAGACTCAATGGCTACAGAAAATTGTGGGATGACCAATGGATGAACAAATTTTAGTTGTCTGTCTTCGGGATTCAGATTTTCTGGCAAAAGAGTCAGGATCTGGATCAACTTCTAGTTGAACAACGTCGAGTTCAGAAGGTATGGTATCACTGATTGGATGGATCATGACAACGAGTAACTATGAGGACTTCGTCTCAACAACAGTAGACGAACCGAGATATGTAGAAACAACTTGTGCCGACTCTAGCATATGGGAAGATGATGCTTCAATAGAGGTACTGATAGTACTGGTTTCGGTAGAGTGATGTCGCCTTCGCCTTCCAGAAGCAACTTCTGGTGGTAAAGATGGTTTCAATGCTGGTCTACGTGAATGACGGGGCAAAGGATTTTGTTCTTCCATGATGACTGATTTGTTTTAACCAAAAAAAAGAAACAAAATAAAAGGGTAAGGCTAGGAAAAAGGTTTACCAAGAAACTATGAACTATAGAATACCTCTTGGCAAACCAAGAAGTATGGGCAGGAAATATCCCCGAATGTTGTGTTCGATGTATCACAATTTTCAAGGCGGCCAACTCGGTTCACTATGGATGGGTGGCAACCTAAATTTGTCCTCCCAAATATACCCAAAGGTAAGTGTAGGCCCAAGTCCGTATTAGCACTGTCTAATGTGAAACCGCACAATGAGAGCACCCCTTTATACTTTTTGTATTGTAACACTGCCCGATATACCCGAAAGTACATGGACGAGCTATGATATACTTGTGTACGTGGAGTGAGGTATCACACTCAGAATGTATCGCAGATAATTAACGATAGCTACTATTTTTTATCATGTCGGAACACGTCTCTAGCCTAGACCGTCTAAATGTTATCGTTATGGTTCCAATGCTTTGTTAGGTAAATTGAGATAAATTTTAAGTTGATCTTGTTTATCAAATTTCCTTTCAATGGTTCACCGCGATGATGTATTGGAAATTCCTAAAATGCAAACTAAAATGATGAGCAATCTTTTCACTTTTATTTTTTCAATGAAAATCCTAGCTACTAGTGGGAAATAAAAATCAATTTGAGAGAAAACAATCAAAGAGCACAAACTAAAATGCAACTTTCCTAATTGTTCCTATGCAAAACACACAATCCACTACATGAAAATGCAGGTTTTTCTTTTCAATCCCTTTAATATGAATCCATAAAGGAAACTAAGTGCATCGAATCAATAAAAACAAATTCCTTTTACTTTGAGAAATGAGGAATGTAACAACAATTTCTCTTTTTAGGAAAAATGAATATTTTAACTACAATTTCTCCTATAGGAAATGAATAATTTAACGACAATTTCCTTTTCAAAAGAAAATGGATCTAATGTAGCAATGAAAATACTTTAAAATTAATTCGTCAATGATAAAGAAAAACACTTTAAATAAACATTGAACAAACTTTTCTTTCAAAGGAGGAAGAAGTAGATAAAGTTACTAGTCAATATGAGGCATCAGGCTCTTTAAAACACAACAAACAACAAAATGAAAGTAAATGTAATGAAAAACCCAATGGAGTTTGGTTGATTCTAAGGGGAAACACAGTATCTAAGGGGAGATAGTGCATTGCAATGCACCCCTAAGTGGGAGACAGTGCTATGCAAAGCACTATGTCCTGTTCAACAGCGTGTTGGGCACAACAGAGAACAAAAATTCAACTGTAAAACACACTTCTAATGCAAATTTTGATTTCAAAAAACATATTTTTTTAGATTAAATGATACTGGGTGAATAAACAGAGGCAAATAGAGGCAAAAACACCAAATATGAAGGGTAAAATCCCCAGTGGAGTCGCCAATTTATTATGCGGAATTGTGAACTACATATAAAACATTCTTCCCTAAATGTGTTGCTATGCATATATAAAAACAGGTTAAAGACTTTGGAGATACTTTTCCTAACAGTAAATAGACACACAGAACAGATCAAGAAACTTACTTGGAATCCAAGCACTTCCAATTCTCCTTCTGTCGCTCTTGTTGTAGCTTCAAATCCAAGCTAGATCGCCAAAATATTTCCTGCAAGAATGAAAAATAAACAAAAAAGAGATAGCAATATACAAATTCCTATTCAAGTTATTCAGTTGAATCAATGAAACATGAACCATATACATGAGATAAGAATTCATAACATGGAAGATAAAAGCTTATACAGATACATATGTGGGAAAGTAAACATCAATCTTTATTAATGGATAGAAGGGGAGGTTACAACCGATGATTGATTTGATGTCACCCTCTCCAACATCATCCAAACCTCATCACAATTAACATCTCTCCAGTAGCATATCACTCAAATAAATTCCTCAGTTGAAATTCCACCAACATTTCTCTACTCAAATTATTTCTTCTCAAGCACTAGGATCTATGCTCAATTTATAGATGAGCTGAAGGTATTTTTACAATAAATGACTTTCTAATAATAGGCAAGACATTTTCCCAAGTTCAGAGGTATCAAATGGACACATGGATTCAAAGTTTGACACATATGCAGTCTTCTAGAAGGCACTGGCCAAGTGGAGATTCCGAAACGATGAGAATTTCGCTCCCAATTGACCAACTCACCCTTGACTGTCGGGAAGCGCATTGCAAAGCAATGGAGGTACTTGCATATGCAATGCACTAAGCCCCTTGAGAGATTGTGCTGGTGAGATCATAGATGTTATAATGTTTACTTCAAATATTTGAAACCTTATAATGGAAGTCAGGAATGATTTGTCTTTGTTCTTTGGCTTAGGGCATATAGCAACTTGAAATGATAGGGGATGATAGAACCTATTCATTAGTTCTGGGGATGATTTCCAATTACACCAGGTCATTGGGAATGGTGCCCAAATTTACCTATAACAAGGGATTTCTAGGCAATGTGTTGTTTATTTTAGAGACCACCTCACTCAATTTCGAAACCATATAGAAATCCATATTAACCAAATATAAGAGAACCCATCACACCATGACTATCCAGAAATGGAAAGAATAGGTTGAAGAACACTCTCACACCTAGAAAATCCCATGCCAATGACAAAGAGAGAACCAAATACACGCCTGCATGTACCATGCATGGAAAATATAGCAAGGAAATCACACATGCAATTCGGTAACTATAAGTAATCTCACTGTATCCTCTTGATATTTCTGTTCCTTGCTTGATATTTTCTTTTCTTTTCCTTCTTGGTTTTTCCTTTGATTTTCTTGATCCAATGCTAAAATTCTCCAAGAAAAATTTGTGTCTAAGAGAGAGAGAGAGAGAGAGAGAGCCCCAAAACTAAACTGACAAAAGGCACCAACTGATCCTTAGAAGCCTTTTTATTAATGAGGCCTCCATTTTATTCATTTTTCATTATTTTGATTCATTCTCCTCCTCACATGCAACATCTGACCCTTCACCTTCATTTTCTCCTAATTTCCATTGTTTTCACAAATAAATGCTAATAAATGCCACTTTTCCTTTACAAATCCTTTTCCATTGTCTTTTCCAATTTACTTAGCCATAATAAACCAATGAACATCAAAATTAGGATGTTTTTCCCAACATTCAACTCGGAATAAGTGTCCCATAACCATGGTTATTATTTTTCCTTTATTAACTTTATTTACATGAATTTTTGACCAGGGTTGTTACAACATTGTCAATAATTTTTTGTACTTACACTGATATCAATTCACATTTCTAATCCAATCACTTCTAAATTAATGTATGATCATACATCCAGTTATATCAAAACATAGATCAACATCTTCACTGAAATAAATGCATCTAATGCAAGAAATCAAATGAGATTATAAAATAAATCCTATACTGAAATAAATGCATCTAATGCAAACAATCAAATAGGATTAGAAATCAACATCTACACTGAAATCAATGCATCTAGTGCCAGTAAGAAAATAGGATTAGAAACCAACATCTACACTTAAATCAATGGTTTTAGTGAAAGAAATCAAATAGGATTAGAAATCACCATCTACACTGAAATCAATGCTAGTGCAAGCAATAAATTAGGATTAGGAATAATCTACATTTAAATCAATGCATCTAGTGCAAGAAATCAAATATAATTATAAATCAACATTTACATTGAAATCAATGCATCTAGTGCAGGAAATAAAATAGGATTAGAAATCACCATCTACACTGAAATCAATGCATTTAGTTCAAGAAATAAAATAGGATTAAAAATCATCTACATTGTAATCAATGCATATAGTGCAAACAGTCAAATACGATAGAAATTTCCATCTACAATGAAATCAATGCATCTAGTGCAGGAAATATTCTTCCCTCTCTCCTCCCTCCATATATATCTATATATCCATCCATCTATCCTTCTTTGTCTCTCTATATCACCCCCCAAACACACATTCTCTCTCACTTCATATATATAAATCTATATGTCCCTCCCTCCCTCTCTCCCTCTTTCTCTTCTTCCCTCTCTTCACCTTCCATTTACATCTCTATCTCCATATCTCTCTCTATATCACCCCAAAAATATACACTCTCTTTATCAAATCTAACTATATATCCCTCACACTCTCTCTTTATCTTATACTTCTCTCCCTCTCCCCCACTTCTATCTCTCTTTCCTCCTACTATCCTCTCTCCCTCTCTCTCCATCTTCCTTATCACTCCCTCTCTCTCTCTCTCTCTCTCTCTCTCTACCCTTATCTCTCTACATCTTTCTTCTTATCTCCTTCTATATTTCCCTTCCTCTCTCCACTCTCTCACATGCTATCTCTTCCTTCCTCTCTCTCCCTTTCTCTCCCACATATATATATATTTCTCTCTTCACCCTCCAATTTTGTTACTATATCCCTCCCTCTCTCCCCCCTTATCTCCATCTTTCCTTCCTTGTCTCTTTATCTCACACCCGAACATACTCACTCTCTCTTCATATATCCCTTCTTACTGCCTCTCTATCTCCACTTCTCACTCTCTATGCATTTATTATTCCCTCCCTCTCTTCCCCTCCAACCCCATCTCGCTATCCCTCCCCCTCTCCTGCTATCTCCCTCCCTCGCTCTGCTTCCTCTATCTCAAGTCCTCTCTCTCTCCCTTCCTCTCTCTCCATTTCTCTCTCACCTCCCTCTCTCTTCTCCCACCTCTCTCTCTCTCTCTCTCTCTCTCTCTCTCTCTCTCTCATTGTCTCTCTCTCTTTTCACTCCAATCCTCTCTCTTCCCCCATCACTCTCATCCTCTCTCTCAAGTCCTCTCTCTCCCTTTCTCTCCTACCTCCCTCTCTCTTCCCCATCACTCTCTCTCTCTCTCTCTCTCTCTCTCTCTCTCTCTCCAACTATGTTGCTATATCCCTCCTTATCTTCTTCTCTCTCCTTCTCTCCCTCTTTCTCTCAATATACTTATTTATATCTTTAGATCATCCCTAAACATACAAACTCTCACTCCATATCTCCCTTGTCACTCCCTCTCTCTCTCCACTTCTCACTCTATATGTATGTCTTCTTCTCTCCCTCTCTCCCCCTAAAGTACTCTCTCTCGTCCTTCCTCTCTCCCCCTCTCTCTCTCTCTCTCTCTCTCTCTCTCTCTCTCTCTCTCTCTTCCCCAATATCTCTCTCTATCTGCCCTCCAATCCTCTCTCTAACTCCATCCCTCTCTCTCTCCCCTCCATATTTTTTTCTCCATCTCCCTCTCTTACTCTTCTCTACCTATTTCACTCCTCTCCATCTCCCTCTCTTCATTCCTCCTCTCCCCTCACCTTAAGTTTATCTCCATCTCTCCTTTGTCACTCCCCCCATCTCTCCTCCTCTATCACTCTATGTCTTTGTTCTCCCCTCCCATATATATTTAGGGTGAATATATATCATGATATATTAATATATATTATAATATAAAAAATGTAATATTGTATTAATCTAAATTTATTAAATTGAATAATATTAATATGCGATAATATATTAATATGAATATTATATTTAATAATATTATTAATATTAATCTTTTAATATTAATATTAGGGTTAATAATAATTGTTTCATGGCATTAATAATAATTTGGCCATGGTATTTGGCCCATAGTATTCACCTAAATAAAACCTCTTTTTTTAGTGTTCCTAAATATAAAGAGGATCATGGAGTAAATATAAAAATAGGTTTTATTTATTTACCATACCTCTTTTATTTACCATGGTATTTGGCCCATAGGCTTGGTATATAATTAGATGTTGATTTGTAATCCTATTTGATATATTTTTATTTATTTATCATACCTATTTATACCTCTTTTATATTTATTTATTTACCATACCTCTTTATACCTCTTTTATAATTATTTATTTACCATACCTCTTTTATAAATATGCTATTTGGCCCATGGTATTAATAATAATTTGCCCCATGGTATTTGGTCCATAGCCTTCACCAAAATAAAACCTCTTTTTTGAGTTTTTGTAAATATAAATAGGTTGATGGTTTTTAGATGTCTTCGATACCAGGAACAAGGATGGAACATTGGGGCATCATGTTTTCAGAAATGAAACTTACACCGACAACTATATTAATGTTGATTATTACCATCATCTGGCTCAAAAATTTGGTGTCGTGAATACTCTTACTGTTAGAGCCTTGAGGATAAATGACACATGGCACCTTAATGAGGAGATAAATCTCTTGATATTTTTATTTAGGGATATAGGATATAAAGAGAGAGAAATTAATAAATACATAAAAAGAGCTGAGGGTGCGGTCCTTTCATATGAGCACCAAGGACCTTAACACAAATTTGGTAGGGTTTTCCTACCATACATCCAAGGTGTTACAGATAATATTGCTAAGCTTTTGGGGAAGAAGGACATAGTCACACAATTTTCAACTACAGGAAAAATAAGACAAAGAATGCGTTCTATTAAGGATAATATCAATCATGAGTAGCTTAAAGGAGTTTATAAGATTGATTATTCATGTGGAAAAACGTTATATTGCACAAACTGGGTGTTTGCTGCAAAAAATGTTGAAAGAGCATGGAGAAGATATTAAGAATGGGAGATCTCGCACGCCAACCCTAGGAGGACACTCCTCAAAAACTAAGCATCAAGTGTATTTAGAAGATGCCAAAATTATCACCATAGAGGAACACTATCAAAGAAGGAAAATCACAGAAGCACTTGAGATGATGAAACATCCTCATAATCTCAATAGAGATGGAGGGATTGAAATCAATGATAGTTAGCTTCCAGTCAAATTTTCTCGTCTTGTTTGCCATCATCCCATCTCTTTCCCTTTTATCTTTTAACCTTGTACTCTTGGGATTAGGGTTTACAAATAATTAGCAATAATATAGATATCAGTAATAAACAAACACAAAAGACAAAATAAAAATTAGTATAAATAATAATTAATATGAAAAATTAATTTACTTTTAATAATTATTTATTCTTATTAATTTTTATTTATTTGACAATAAGTAAATAAAAATTAATCAATTATTAATTATTAATGAGTTTCTAACACTTAGCATATAAAAAAAATTAATTTTATTTTTCTTATCTTTAAATAAAATAATAAACATAATTAAATAATATACACCATAACTATTAATAGAATTAATATGGTTATTATTAATAATTCTTATAATAAAATAAATAATAATAATTATTAATAATTATTATAATAAAATAAATAATTATTTATTTGTATTAATATTTAGTTATGGTTCGGAATTGGTAAATATTAATAAATAAATGATAATTAGTTTTGAATAATTTATAACATATAAATTTCTTAATAATTATTAACCTTGGAGAAAAATAAATAATATTTAATTTAACATATTAACTAGCAATAGTCATTATTATAATTTTGGGTAATGATAAGTAATATTAATTATTATTAATAATATGATATTAATTAATTAAATAAAATAATTAACTAAATAAGTTAAAAATACATATAATTAATTTAAGAAATAATTTATAATTATTATTACAATTAGTTATTAAAATTATTAAAAAAAATGATTATTATTAATAATTAAAATGTTATTTATTAATAAAAAGTTTTTGGTTGGCTCTTTTATTCTTTCTATTATTATTTATTAATGCTTTGATCTCTCTTTCAATCATTCATTCAAAATACTGTCATGAAGATGGATCCCCATTGGAATTTGAAACGTCGACAAATTTCTTACAACATTATGGATAATCCGAATCATTCTTCTTCATATAAAGAGGTTTATGGAGTAAATATAAAAAGAGATTTTATGTATTTACCATACCTCTACTTATTTATATTTTTATTTATTTAAGATACCTCTCAAGTAAGTATAAAAATAAGTTTTATTTCTTTACCATACCTCCCATTTATTTATATTTTTATTTATTTACCATGCTTCCTTTTTGAGTGATCATAAACCTCCTTATACTTTAAATTTCTATTGTGTTTATACATAATAATAATTAGATTTATATTTAAAAAGGGCCGACATTAAATTAAAAATTTTATATGTTAAACATGACATGCTAAATGTTTACGTGTTTACGCTTGAGATCTACCCCATACTCGATTGTAGAGCGCCTCTCGGTGCAATAACAAAATCATAGTGAAATATCTTCATATGTATATATTAAAACTCATATATTTGTAGTCCTTTTTGTTTCATAATAATTAACTACATTCTTTCTCTCTCTAAACCCATCAATATCTCAACACAATTAATGGGCTTACATTCTCTAAAATATCATTATTTCTAAGAAAACCAATGAATGATATTTCTTTGCTATAAAATATCTCAAAGGAAAAGACCATTGTAGAGAGAAAAAATTATTTAGAGAAAGACAAGAGTAAAATATTTAAATCAAACACCACAATCCAAATGATTGATCTAATACCAATGTAAGTTTAAAAAATAATGCAGAAAAAAATGGAACTTACCTCCATACATGGTGATTAGATTTGATGTAGGAAATATTTTTGAATGTAATAGAAATAATATTTTATTTAGACAAGGCTTAATGCTCCAAAGGATGGAATCACAGTAAATTTCTTTCTTGATAGAATCGGGACCCTTATAATCGACCATCTTTAAAATGATCATTCCATATAAGGTCATTAAGTAACTTGGAGTTAATGTGGTGGCTATTTTCAGCCACAAACAACACTTCGTAGGAGGCAACATGGGCCGTAATAAAAAACATATCTAACATTGACACCTTGTTAAGAAGTGTGTGCTTTCTATACATGTTAGCACTCAACACTAATTTGGGTTAAGGCTAAGACTATATTTTCTTTTATCTTTGAAAGGGAAATAGTGTCTTGAAGTATCGATTTTTATATACAAATTGAAGCACAATCAATATGTACAATTACATACAAGTTCCAACACAACAACGAGAGAGATTGGACATATAATGCCTTGGAAACTACATCTTTAATGCCTTCTCCATATTAAGTCATATGTCATGTATGATAGACCATAGATAATGTAATCACTAAACCTAAGCATTTATGGCAGTTTTTGAGGAACGTAGGACCTTTTTAGAAAAATAGTGAAGAAATGAAAAAGATAAAGAAAACAACATTGTATAAACTTTTATCCAAACAACCAAATTGGAAAACATCAAGTAAAATGGAAATTGGGTCATCCATCACAATCTAAATCAACTTGCATGAGAAAATATGGCTTAGTAATTGCTTTTACTCAACAACTATAACAAGAAAATGGTGGGCTACCCTGTAGCTATTATGCCCATATCAACCTCACATCTACCACTTCCACTTAAACATATATTTCCAATTAAAATATATGTTTGGAAAACGGTTGAAGCACAACCATGGTTAACATTTTCTCCCATAAATAAGCCATTTTCTAGACACAATCTCAAGATCATTGGTAATATCTATCTTGTTTGGATCTATGTCATCACCCATTATTCCATAGATATAATTCCATAGTGATATCTAGCTTAGGTTAAATCTATTCAATGTTCTATAGTTATGTTTAATTTTGAACCTAACAATTTAATATTGTTGTTTGTTGTTTATTAATGATGGTAATACTTTGATTTTGGAAATACTTGATGCTAACACTACCTTAATCGTCGTAAAACTTGGCAATGGAAATACTATATAATTATTCGCATGATATTTATTGCGCCGAGAGGCACATCTACATCGCAATATGACCCCAATGTTAGGTGGGTCACGTCCTCATACAAAATGTCGGCTTAAGTTTTAAATTAAAAATAAAAAATAAAAATCGCATTGTGTTAGAAGATATATCAATTTCTAATACAATTATGTATTATTTATATCATTTAAATGGATAGTAAATTATATACGTGAATTTGAATGGATCATAAATTTACCTTTAACAAAAAAAATTACCAACTTGAATTTCCAAATTAAGTAAAATTTTAAACATCTTTACTCTTTACTAAAGTCAATACCATTTCCTAAAAGAAAGGAAAAGAGTTAATTCAACACAAAGAATCAAAATCCAAAATATTTTAATATTTATTTTAATTAAATATTTGTAAAATGAATTTATACTTACTCCAGAGCTATGGTAAATAAATAAAAATATATATAAACTAGATGTATGATAAATAAATAAAAATTCTTTTTATATTTATTCCATAAACCTTTTTATATTTAAAAAAACTTTAAAAAGAGGTTTTATTTAGATGAAGCCTATGAGACTAATACCATGGGACAAATTAATATTGATACCATTGGTAAATAAATAAATATAAAAGAGGTATAAACAAGTATGATAAATAAATAAATAAATATAAAATAGATATAAAGAGGTATGGTAAATAAATAAATATTAAAGAGGCATAAAGAGGTAAGGTAAATAAATAACAGTATATCAAATAGGATTATAAATAAAAATCAAATTATATAACAAGCCTATGGGCCAAATACCATAGTAAAGAAAAGGGGTATGGTAAATAAATAAAAATATAAATAAACTAGAGGTATGGTAAGTAAATAAAACCTCTTTTCATATTTACTCCATAATCTTCTTTATATTTACGAATATTTATGTTCATTAGTTTACATAACTAAAAGACATAGAGAGAGAGAGTGATAAGGGAGAGATGGAGGGAGAGTGTGTATGTTTAGGGGTGAGATAAATAGACAAAGTAAGATGTATGGAAAGAAGTGGGGGCGAGAAGAAGTGAGAAGGAGAGAGGGAGTGATATAGTAATGTAGTTGGAGAGAGAGGGGTGGAAAGAGAGAGAGAAAGAAAGGGATGGGGTAAGAGAGAGGATTGGAGGGAAAAGAGAGAGAGAGAGGGGGGGGAGAGAAAGGGAGAGAGAGGAATGATGAGAGAGAGGAGGAGAGTGATGGGGGAAGAGAGAGTATTGGAGAGAGAGAGGGAGAGAGAGAGGGAGAGAGAGAGGGATTTATGGGAGAGAGAGAGAGGAAGGACGAGAGAGAGGACTTGAGAGAGAGGAGGAGAGAGGGATTCATAAGAGAGATGGAGTTGGAGGGGGTGAGATGTAGGAAATAAGAAATATAGAGAGTGAGAAGTGGAGAGAGAGAAGGAGTGACAAGGGAGAGACATAGAGAGAGCATGTATGTTTGGGGCTGAGATAAAGAGACAAATAAGGAGAGATGGAGATAAGGGGGGAGAAGGAGATATAAGGAGAGAGGGAGGGATATAGTAACATAGTTGGTGGGTGAAGAGAGAGAGAGGGAGAGAGAGATGGGAGAGAAAGGGAAAGAGAGGAAGGAAGACACAGGATGTGAGAGAGTGGAGAGAGGGAGGAAAAGAGAGATGGACATGGAGGGGGAGGGGGAGAGAGGTAAGAAGAAAGAAATAGAGAGAGAAAGGTGGAGAGAGAGAGAGTGAGTGAGTGATAAGGAATATGGAGAGAGAGGGAGAGAGGGGGAAGATAGAGATATAGATGAAAGGTGAAGAGAGGGAAGAAGAGAGAGATGGGGAGAGGAGGGGATTGACAATGAGATTGATATATATGGATTGCGAGAGTGTGTGTGTTTAGGGGGGTGAGATAGAGAGACAGAAAAGAAGAGATGGAGGGGGTTATAGATATGGATGGAGGGTGGAGAGAGGGAAGAATATTTCTCACACTATATGGATTGATATAAGTGGAGATGGTGATTTATAATCCTATTTGATTATTTTCACTATATGCATCGATTTTAGTGTAGATATTTATTTCTAATGATATTTGATTACTTGAACTAGATGCATTGATTTCAGTGTAGGTGGTGATTTCTAATACAATTTGATTGCTTGCACTGAATTTGTTGATTTCAATTTAGATGTCAATTTATAATTATATTTGATTACTTGCACTAGATGAATTGGTTTCAATGTAGATGATTTCTAATCCTATTTGATTGTTTGCACTAAATGCATTGATTTCAGTGTAGATGGCGATTTCTAATGCTATTTGATTTATTTGAGTAAATGCATTGATTTCAGTGTAGATGTTGGTTTCTAGAGAGAGAGAGAGAGAGAGTGATAAAGAAGATGGAGAGAGAGGGAGAGAGGACAAAACGAGGAAAGAGAGATAGTAATGGGGGAGAGGGAGAGAAGGGGAAGATAGAGATATAGATGGAAGGTGAAGAGAGGGAAGAAGAGAGAGATGGGGAGAGGTGGTGATTGAGAAAGAGATTGATATATATGGAGTACGAGAGCGCGTGTGTTTAGGGGGGTGAGATAGAGAGACAAAAAATAATAGACGGAGGGGGATATAGATATGGATTGTGGAGAGAGGGAGGAATATTTCTTGCACTAGATGGATTGATATAAGTGGAGATGGTTATTTCTAATCCTATTTGATTATTTGCACTAGATACATCGATTTTAGTGTAGATATTTATTTCTAATGATATTTGATTTTGCACTAGATGCATTGATTTCAGTGTAGGTGGTGATTTCTAATACAATTTGATTGCTTGTAGTGAATGTGTTGATTTCAATTTAGATGTCGATTTATAATTATATTTCATTACTTGCACTAGATGAATTAATTTCAATGTAGATGATTTCTAATACTATTTGATTGTTTGCACTAAATGCATTGATTTCAGTGTAGATGGCGATTTCTAATCCTATTTTATTTCTTTGAGTAAATGCATTGATTTCGGTGTAGATGTTGGTTCCTAGAGAGAGAGAGAGTGAGTGATAAGGAAGATGGAGAGAGAGAGAGAGAGGACAAAAGGAGGAAAGAGAGATATTAGTGGGGGAGAGGGAAGAAGAGAGAGATGGGGAGAGAGGTGATCGACAAAGAGAATAATATATATGGAGTGCAAGAGCGTGTGTGTTTAAGGGGGTGAGATAGAGATAAAAAAAAAGGAGATGGGTGGGGATATAGATATGGATGGAGGGTGGAGAGAGGGAAGAATATTTCTTGGAGTAGATGGATTGATTTAAGTGGAGATGGTGCTTTATAATCCTATTTGATTATTTGCACTAGATACATCGATTTTAGTGTAGATATTTATTTCTAATGATATATGATTACTTGCACTAAATGCATTGATTTCAGTGTAGGTGATGATTCCTAATACTATTTGATTTTTTGCACTGGATGTGTTGATTTCAATTTAGACGTTGATTTATAATTATATTTGATTGCTTGCACTAGATACATTGATTTCAATGTAGATTATTCCTAATACTATTTGATTGTTTGTGCTAAATGCATTGATTTCAGTGTAGATGGCAATTTCTAATCCTATTTGATTGCTTTGAGTAAATGCATTGATTTCACTGTAGATGTTGGTTTCTAATCTTATTTGATTAATTGCATTAGGTGCATTGATTTCAATGTAGAAGTTATTTTATAATCTTATTTGATTGTTTGCATTAAATGTAGAAAACAATGCATTAAAAAGTTTGCTCTAGGTGAACTTGTACGCCTATTTGATTATTGCTTGCATTAAAAAGTTATTAACAATGTAGATTGATTCTTGTGTTATAGTAATTTAAGCTATTAATATTGGAGAGCAAGAGAGACAAGGTAGATGTTTTAATGTGACGTTGATCCCTCTCACTGGAACTAGCCTAGATCCATCTAACTCTGGATCTATCATGCGCTGAGAGTGATCAAATCTCTCGAGGTGAAAACCTTTACTCAAGTTTTGCACTCAAAAAATAGGTTTGCACCTCGAAAGATTTGATCCCTCTCGGCGTATGAGACATCCAGAGTTAGATGGATCTAGGATAGTTTATAAAATTCTTTGGATGAAATTTTTTTAATTAGATTAAAATTGGTAGTTCACAACATAATTATGTGAATATATTCTTCTACAATTGTAGTGCCACATTATAAGAGGCTATGAGAGTTTTCCATTTTTCAATTTTTAATCAATTAAATGATAAAGAGTAGGGTTTATGGACAAACTATGAAAGATCCATTGATACTTTCTTCTCAATTGCATTGATCTTGTACTCTACGTTTGAGAAATGATGATTTCAGCAATGACACTCCTCGAATTTAAAGGAGTAATGATTATCTCAGCAATGAAAATGCTCAAATGTAAAGTTCAAAGTAAAGGATGCCCTATTTAAATATAATTAATTTTATATCATACCATTGTTTATTAAAAGTGGGAATTTTGTTGTGGTAATGTTTGATTTTAAATACCATTGCATATTGTTAGTTACAATGCTTTATTTTTATGTCGTTGTTTATTATAGATGGTTGGAGTACATTAGTGGTAGGTTGCAATTGGCATATTAAACTTTCGATGTAATAATGATTCTATCAAATGAAATCAAGTTACTTTTTTAAAGTATTGTCTAGGTACGGACTAGTAGCATATATGTTAATTCCTTTCTTTACAAAAGCAAAGGATGCATATTGAATAATGTTATATTAATTTATCGTTTTGTCAAAATGTCGTTTACAAATGCCGAAATGGATCATCCAAAGTGAAATGGATGGGGACCAACGTCAAGAGATGATTTGTGATGGAAGAAATAAAACTAAAAGTATAAAAAGAAAATGAAAAAATTAGAATAAACAAGGGCAACTGGCGTTGCTGTAGTCCATGCTTGCCTGCAATTTTTCTCCAGGTCTAAATGTAGATATGTATGGGATGTGGTTCTTTTCATCATTATATTAATTTATCGTTTTGTCAAAATGCCGTTTACAATTGCCGAAATGGATCATGCAAAGTGAAATGGATGGGGACCAAGGTAAAGAGATGATTTGTGATGGAAGAAATAAAAACTAAAAGTATAAAGATCAAATACAAAAATTAGAATAAACAAGGGCAACTAGCGTTGCTGTAGTCCCTGCGTGCCTGCCTGCAATTTTTCTCCAGGTCTAAATGTAGGTATGTATGGGATGTGGTTATTTTCATCATTATATATATTTCCCTAGCAACATGTGAGGCATGGAAGGATGCAAAAAAGGGAAGGAAGACATACAAGGTGGGTCTTCTGGCTAAATCTTAAAGGATTATATAGGCATGAAACTAGTGTTACTCAGTGTGGGATACAAAAGTTAATGGAGGTTACATGCTTACCTACTTTCCACGATAATGCCTTGGTCCCTTAACAAAAGGGGAAAATCAGAGTTCGGGGATAAGGGCTTAGTCACGAAGGTGAGGACCTGTAACCGACTTTCTATATGATATGGAGGAGACTGCTTGCTATCTTCCTTATCTGCTATCGCTCGTTCAACTGAATCTACTTCTTCCTCAACCTCTACATCAATGGCTTAAGCGAGTTGTCCCACTGTGCTGGCACGCCAGGGTTCTGATTATAGCCGGAGTGTTCGTCCAACAATGAAAGTCTAGCCCAAGATTAAGCCAAAAATTAAATTTTAAATAAATAATAATATAAATATTGTAGGCTTAAAAAAAAATATTGTCGGCTTAAAAAGAAATTAAATAATCAAGAGCCATATAAATAAATAAATAGCTAAGAATCAAATAAAAAAACTAGGGAAAGACTTATTCAAGGATCGGATTCATATAATTGCAACAAGTCCAGCATTGAACGAAGAACGCCATAGAGATAGCCCCGTGAGAACGATTCTTATGCGAAACCAAATGGTCTAGCAATGAAATGATAACGCAAATTTTATCTGCATTCCTCCGACACTTTCCAGAGTTGATCAACCAAGTTTTATCCACACAAAAATTAGTTTGGGTTCAAGTATGCGTTAAATTGCAAAGAGACTAGCAGATTCTACTTGCATCCATTGCTAATTCAATTCAAAGCATAACACGCCCGCCTTCAATAACCTAAAACCCGTTGTATAAAGCATACATTAAAACCCTAAAACCTAGTGCCTCAGCCTTTTGGAATAGTACGCAATAAGCGAAGTGATAAACATCTTGTCTCGGCCTTTTTGAATAGTACACAATAAGCAAAGTAATAGCCGTGAATGGAGATATAAATTAATAACAGCTTCCTTAAGAGAAATTTTGAATTTATATAAGATTTCTTGCCCCAATAACTCCATGCTAATTACACTGCGTTTACAAGTGGTCGAAAAAAGGTTGTGGAAAAAATATAAATGTTTTTAAATAGAACTATAAATATTTAGTTACAAAATTATTATTTAATATAAATTTAAGAGTTGTGAGATACAACCGGTATTGAGTTATTTTGAAGTGAGATTAAGCATTCTAAAACTTGAAATCATACCGTTCCAAGAAAATGTATCTTTTTTTGGTATTTTTTCAAATACGATCTATGCATCTTCAATGTTTCTACACTTTGGGTACATGCCTACTAGGGCACTGCAAACAAAAACATTAGATTCGAATCAGCTATTTTATCAAATTCGTATATACCTACTTTCACTTTCTAGCCAGCTACATATTCTACAACCAAGTCAATAATTGTGTTAATTTTTCCATATAATATAATATTATGTTATATTATTGCAGGCAATACCAGTATTACATAATTAATTTTTCATGTTTTATTAATCATTTTTAGTTTTTAATATGTTATTTATTATTTTTAGAATTTTTAATTAAAAAAATTATGGAAAGTGTTGCATGAAATTAAAATAATATAATTATATTTTATTTATTTATTTGTATTTTATAGAAAAAAATAGAAGGAGATAGTTGTTGTTAATCTGCTAATCAATCTGTAAAAAAATTCAAACCACAATTTCCAAATTCCATAGATTTAATCACAGAGATTCAAAATCAAAATTGAGTTTGAACTTGATAATTATGGTTAAATTTTAATTTTTCTTCTGTAAAGGAAATGTGTTGATCAAGAGAATGACCTAAGTGCAAACTAACAGCCATAAAGTTCTTGTATGGTAAGGGGAAGGAAATGTGTTCATAACTTCATACAGAGAATAAACTCAGTTCAAATTCAAGAAATATACAAAAATTATATGTTTAAATTCAGGAAGTATAAAGCTATTATATGTAAAAGGGAAGATTGATAACTATTAAGGTTATGACAATTGCAGATTTGGGTATTCAATTAGTGTGGACTTGGTTTTGCTTCATGTTTATTTGACTACTAAAATGCATATATTTTACTTTTGTGGATTAGATTTGTAATTTCTTACTGGAAAATATACGTTTTTTATAATTAAATTTAATCAAACTATGTTAATTAGAGATTTAGAGGAAAACCATTATTTTTTAAGTAAGATTTGCCTTTAATTTATAGTTTACAAGTTTTAATTTAATAGCTCTAGAGTAAATTGATTTAAAATAGTCTTAATTTGAAAGTGGAATTCAATTAAATTGTCTGTTTTTCAAATATTATAGAATCTAAGATAAAAAAAAAAAAATTAGCTTTCATCTGATTTCAAAATATTCCCAAAATCCACAATCTAAACAACAAATTATTTAATTTGAAATTAATTTCAAAATAAAAAATATTGATTATCTATTTTCCAAATACTCTGGAATCAGATTCTGAAAATATTGACCTCCATCCAATTTCACAATATCATCAGAATCCACAATCTAAACAAGTGGTTTAATCTGAAAATATTCCCAAAATGAACCATCAAAATAAGTGGCTTAATTTGGTAGCTCATGATTGTAATAATCTAAGATCTGAAGTTCAAATGGATATGTTCTAGTAATACCTATACCTTCATGCCTTTGTAGAAACGAGTGCTTGGAAACTTGATGGGAAGGGACAACATTGCATCTCAGACACAGTCGACATTTTTTCTCACATAATGGAGCCTCTCATCTCCTTGCACGCTCATAAGCATATTGCATATTATCTCGAAGGTAATCTGCAATCATACAATTCTACAACACTAAGCCATGGCAGATAGTTGTTAATCTGTACGAGAAGGCGATGATGGAGGAGAAGCACCACAAGCGAATGGAGCATTTAGGGCAAGTGGGAGCAGTCACCGCTGGAACGTTTGCAGTGGTACTATTTATATCTATCTTTTATTCTTTAATTCTAAACTTAGGGGTGACAAGGTCAATTTTAAAATTTTGAAGGAATGAATCGTTTTGTAAAATCTGAATTCCCGTAATTTGCAAGAGTCGATAACCTAGACAGACCAAAAAGATATATTTATCTATTTATAGCTTTAATCTGAGTACTAATTCTCTCATTCGGTATGAAATACGAGAAACATAAAGCAAATAAGGATCCAGAGAATGCACATAGGCACAATATTGTGGAGGATATTGCGGCAAGAGCTGCAGTGGGAGCCAAGGGCTACGCCTTCCACGAGCATCACAAAAAGAAGGAATTCAAAAATGCAGTAAAAGATCATCATTTCTAGCCACCTTCTTAGGCACTGTAAACCCTATGCTAGGGATGATATTAGAGACCCGCATCATACCTTTAGAAACAAAATTATAGGAAATCAAATCCATGTTCCTCATATCGATAGCAAGATAAATCATAATTAATTAACTTCCTTATACATGTATAGTACAAAATTCTACAAAATTCACAATTCTAAACATATAGCACAATACTATACAAGTTAAATGAGATGGTTTCCTGAAGAAATCAAGGAAGAATATATTTCTACTAGGCATAATAATAATAAAAAAAACGAATTCAAAAATGCCTAGATCAACTTAGTTTGGCGATCAATTTAATGACAATCTACAGGTACGAGAAACATAAAGCAAAGAAGGTGGCTAGAAAATTATTTGAAAAGAAGGATCCAATGTTCCTCATATCGATAGCAAGATAAATCATAATTATAGGAAATCAAATCCATGTTCCTCATATCGATAGCAAGATAAATCATAAAGAATGATCCATCATTCGGTATACAATACGAGAAACATAAAGATAAATCATGTTCCTCATCATTCGGTATGCAGTACGAGAAACATAAAGCAAATAAGGATCCAAATAATGCACATAGGCACAATATTGCAGAGGATATTGCAACAACAGGTGCATTGGGAGCTGGGGGCTACGCCTTCCACGAGCATCACAAACAGAAGGAATTCAAAAACGCAGTAAAAGATCACCATTTCTAGCCACCTTCTTTCCAAATAATTTAAGGATCCAGAGAACACACATAGGCACAAGATTGCAGAGGATATTGTAGCAACAGGTGTAGTGGGAGCCGAGGGCTATGCCTTCCATGAGCATCACAAAAGAAGGAATTCAAAAATGCAGTAAAAGATCACCAGTTCTAGCCACCTTCTTTTCAAATAATTTAAGGATCCAGAGAGCGCACATAGGAAAAAGATTGCGCAGTAGATTGCAGCAAGAGTTGCAGTGGGAGCTGGGGGCTACCCCTTCCACGAGCATCACAAAAATAAGGAATTCCTTCCACGAGCATCACAAAGGAATTCAAAAATGCAGTAAAAGATCACCATTTCTAGCCACCTTCTTTTCATGTATTTTTCAATATATTCTTCATATCACATTTGAATGATATGATAGGTGTATTTCTTATTTAATATATTAATTATTTCATTTTTTTTATCACCAAACATGTAAATATTAATAACATTTGTTAGTATTTGTATTTATAATCTTCAAAATTTCAAAGTATGATGTACATCTCAAAAATATATAAAAAATTTAATAATCTGAAAAATGATGCCTCCAACTGGAACCAACCTAGATCCATCTAACTCAGGATCTATCATGCGTTGAGAGGGATCAAATCTCTCGAGGTGCAAGCCTTTCCTCAAGTTTTGCACTCAAAAAATAGGTTTTCACCTCTAGAGATTTGATCCCTCTCGGCGCATGATAGATCCGGAGTTAGATGGATCTAGGTTGGTAGCCAGGATTTCTGGTTTCAAGAGCCTATCTGTATGGTGCGGTAACAACTTGAACCAGAAATACTAGTTGCTATGGATAGAGCCTATCGAGCTAGCGAGTCCCAACTGGAAATAAACAGATATATAATTGCTAGGATCGAGTCTATCGTGCTAGCTATAGATGATCAGCCTCTAGTCCCAACTGGAAATAAACAACTATAGAGTATGTTAGAAAATTATATATTATGGAGCAATGCAACACATAAAATATGCAGAAAAATACAAGCACACAAACACATAAAACCAGAGAGACACAGATATACGTGGTTCATCCAGTTTGGGCTACGTCCACCCCGAACAACCAGTCCTTCCTTTCTATTATCCTGCAAAAATAAAGAGACAAAACCTACAGCAGATCCACCGTAATATCCTCTGTTCTCTCTCACAGTCTCCCTCTTTGTTTCTCGCTCTGAGAATACACATATATAATGCACAGAAGCAATATAATGCCCTCATAAAAGCGAGGGGTTGCCTTCTAGGGCAAAAAACCCTAATCTAAACATAACTTCTACCGTCAGATCATTTTCCTAATGAATGTCCTAGATTGACTAGAAATTACTATACTTTTACAAGGCAATTTTACATCTGTTTTTAGCTTTGGGGGCGCTACCGCCGAAAACCCCTGCCAGGGGGGGCCTCCGAAAAGCACTGCCGCCCCCCTGGACCCGCCACGGTAGCGATTAATTACGGGCGGCATTGCCGCCCCTTTTAAGGTACAGGGGTCCAATGTTGTGATACAAAGTAAACAAGAAAATCAGGCTCCACACCCAACAATCTCCCACTTGGAGACTGATTGTAGCAACTCCACCGCTGCTTCATTTGCTAGGCAATGACTCCTCTTTGGACCTGGTTGTTCCTCATCTTCATTGTCATCCTTGAAGACCAATTGAAACTGAGCATGTTCTCAGTTTCTCCCAAGTTACAACTTTTGTTAGCATATCTGCAAGATTCTAGCTAGTGTGTATCTTTTCTAGCTTCAACTCTCCATCTTCCAATACTGACCGTATGAAATGGTACTTGAGATGTATGTGTTTAGTCCTGGAATGAAATGCTGAGTTTTTTGCAAGATGAATGGCACTGTGGCTATCACTGTATAACGTGCCCATATCATGCTTCTTACCCAATTCATCCATAAACCTTTGTAATCAAATCATTTCTTTACTAGCCTCTGTAGTAGCAACATACTCTGCTTCTGTTGTTGAAAGTGCAACAACACTTTGTATTTTTGAAACCCAACTGACAGTTGTTCCACCTACAGTAAATAGATATCCTGTAGTGCTCCTCCTGTTATATCTGTCACCTGCCATATCTACATCAACATATCCTTGTAGAGCAATGTTTGAACCACCAAAGCATAATGCTTGATTTGTGGTACCTCTCAAATATCTGAGAATCCATTTTACTGCCATCCAATGTTATTTTCCTGGATTATTCATGTACCTGCTTACAACTCTCACTGCATGTGCAATATCAAGCCTTGTGCAGACCATTGCATACATTAAGCTTCCAACTGCAAATGCATATGGAACTTTAGACATATATTCCATTTCTTCGTGGGTCTTGGGGCACATCTCCTTACTAAGTTTGAAATGGCTAGCAAAAGGTGTACTAACTGGTTTTTCATTCTGCATATTAAATCTTTTCAACACCTTTTCTATGTACTCATTCTGAGACAGTGTTAATTTGCGATTTTTCCTATCTCTAGCTATCCTCATACCAAGGATTTGTTTTGCAGCTCCCAAATCCTTCATTGCAAATGAATTTTCCAATTTTCTTTTGAGCACATTTATTTCCTGCATGTTAGATCCCGCAACAAGCATGTCATCTACATACAATAACAATATAATATAGCTGCCATCATTTTGCCTTTTTAGATAAACACAATGATCAGAGTGACATCTAGTATAACCTTGTTCAGACATAAACTTGTCAAATTTTAGATACCACTGCCTTGGAGCTTGTTTTAAACCATACAAGCTCTTCTTTAACCTGCACACCAATTTTTCTTTCCCTTTTACCTCATATCCTTCTGGTTGCTGCATGTATATCTCTTCCTCCAAATCTCCATGGAGAAATGTTGTCTTTACATCTAACTGTTCAAGATGTAAATCTTCCGCTGCTACAAGACTTAAGATAGTTCTGATTGAATTAATCTTAACAACATGAGAAAATATTTCATCAAAATAAATACCTTTCTTCTGTGCAAACCCCTTCATCGCAAGTCTAGCTTTGTACCTCTCTTTTCCTCCATCTTCTTCCTTCAGCCTGTAAACCCTTTTATTCTGCAATGTAGTTTTACCTTCAGGCAACTTGACTAAGTCCCAAGTCTGGTTATGCATTAAGGAGTCCATCTCTTCTTCCATGGCTAGCTCCCACTTCTTCCTACTTTCAACCTGCATTGCTTCTTCATAACATTCAGGTTCACCAAAATCAGTCAAAAATAAATAATATAATGAAGTAGAGTATCGTTCAGGGGGTCTACTTATCCTAGTAGATCTTCTAACACCACTTTCAGGTGTTTGAGGTGCCTGTTGCTGTTGCTGCTGCTGTGACTGTTGATTATTATTATTTTCAGGCACCTTTACTTTTTCAGTTATCTCATCAAGAACTGCATATTCCTTGCTTTCTTTTTCCTGTTTCTTTTCCTGCAACTAATTCTTATACAAGACATTTTCATTAAATATTACATCTTCGCTCCCAATGATTTTGTGATTTTCATAATCATATAAGCGATAACCAAAATCATTAGCACCATATCCAATAAAGGTACATTTCTTTGATTTTGCCTCAAGCTTTGTTCTGTTTTCTTTATTAATATGGACAAAGGCCTCCCAACCAAAAGGCTTTAAAAAATATTAGTTTACCTTTTTACCTGTCCATGCTTCCTCTGTAATACCACCATCCAAGGAACTTGAAGGCCCTCTTTTTATTAGATAAACAACAGTATCTACAGCATCTGCCCAAAATTGTAAAGGCAATCCTGCATGCAATCTCATGCACCTTGCACGCTCCATGATTGTTTTGTTCATCCTTTCTGACACACCATTTTCTTGTGGTGTTCTTGGAACTGTTTTCTCTCTACGAATTCCATGCTCTGAATAGTACCTATCAAACTCTTTGCTGCAATACTCACCTCCATTGTCTGATCTGAGACACTTCAACTTCTTTCATGTCTCAATCTCAACCAAATCTTTCCATTTCTTGAAAGTATCAAATACATCAGATTTATTCTGAATACAATAAATCCATGTTTTTCTAGTTGCATCATCAATAAAAGTAACATAATAATGAGAGCCACCGAGAGATGATACCTGAGCAGGTCCCCATACATCTGTATGCACAAGCTCCAATTTTTCGCTTTTCTTTTCTTTCCCAACTCTGATAAATCTGACTCTCTTCTGTTTTCCATAAATGTAATTCTCACAGAAATCCAAATCAACATTCTTCAAACCTGGCAGCAAATTTCTTGAGTGAAGAATTTTCATCCCCTTCTCACTCATGTGTTCGAGCATATGATGCCATAATGTTGCATCTTCTCCTTTGGAAGTTAAAGCATTAACAGAGTTAGAAATACCATTGCATAAATACAATGTACCGACCTTTTCACCTTTTGCTATTACCAGCGCTCCTTTGGTGACCTTCCAAATTTTATCTGTGAAAGTTATCACACAACCTTCACCGCCTAACTGCCCTATTGAAATCAGATTTTTCTTCAGATCTGGAACATTCCTTACTTCCTTTAGTAGCCATTGGTTTCCATTCTGTTGTTTTACAAGAACTTTACCCATTCCAACAATTTTACAGGGTTTATCATCACCCAAATGAACTTGTCCAAAATCTCCTTGAACATAGTCATGAAAACATTTTTTATCAGGTGTCGCATGGAATGAAGCCCCTGAATCTACTACCCAAGAATCAGTAACATTTTCGAAAAAAATAATCAAAGCATCTTGTAACACATCACCTGTCACATTTGCTTCATGATTGTTTTCTTGGTGTGTGTCTCCTTCTTTTCCCTTCCAAGATCTACAGTCTTTCTTTAGGTGTCCTTTCTTTCCGCAATTCCAGTACACTATTCCTGATCTCGACTTGGATATTCCTTTCCTTGATTTACTGCGATATCCCGAGCTCTTTCCTCTTTCCATTCTTCTTCCCCTAGACTCTGCACTCAAATCATTACCCGATGTCTCACCGAATCTTTTTTGTCGCATTTCCTCGCTAAGGATAGCACCAACAACATCATCAAACTTTAAAGTACTAGATCCAGAGACAGAGTTACTAATGGCCATAACTAAACCATTCCATCTTTCTGGTAATGAGCACAAGAATAACAGAGCTCTAACTTCATCATTAAATTTTACCCCTACAGAACTTAACTCACTGGTAACTGTATTAAATTCATTTAAATGGTCTGCAACAGATCCACCTTCCGACATCTTCATATTAAATAGTTGTTTCATAAGAAATACCTTGTTTGAGGCCGAGGGTTTTTCATATAGTTTCGCCAACGTCTGCATCAAACCCTGTATTGTTGTTTCCTTCAAAATATTGAAGGCGATTGACGCCACAAGCCACAACCGTACTATTCCGAGTGCCTTTCTATCGAGAATGTTCCATTCCGTGTCTGTCATGGCCGCGGCTTCTTTGTTTTCCGCTCAATGGTAGGTACAGATATTTCTGATACAGATAATCTTCCATCTGCATCTTCCACAGCGGAAAGTTTTGGCCATTAAATTTCCCGACCCTAAACTTACCATCTTCTGCCATTGCTCCCACTCGAACCAGGAACCCTTCTTTCCTGCGAGTTTATCAGCCAAATATACCTTCGGCTTTGATACCAATTGTTAGAAAATTATATATTATGGAGCAATGCAGCACATAAAATATGCGGAAAAATACAAGCACACAAAACACATAAAACCAGAGAGACACAGATATACGTGGTTCACCCAGTTTGGGCTACGTCCACCGTGAACAGCCAGTCCTTCCTTTCTATTATCCAGCAAAAATAAAGAGACAAAACCTACAGCAGATCCGCTGTAATATCCTCTGTTCTCTCTCACAGTCTCCCTCTCTATTTCTCGCTCCGAGAATACACATATACAATGCACAGCCGCAATACAATGCCCTCATAAAAGCGAGGGGTTGCCTTCTAGGGCAAAAAACCCTAATCTAAACATAACTTCTACTGTCAGATCATTTGCCTAATGAATGGCCCAGATTGACTATAAATTACTATACTTTTACAAGGCAATTTTACATCTGTTTTTAGCTTCGGGGGCTCTGAAAAGTGTTGCCGCCCCCCCTGGGACCCCCCATGGTAGCGATTAAATACGGGAGGCATTGCCACCCCTTTTAAGGTACAGGGGTCCAATGTTGTGATACAAAGTAAACAAGATAATCAGGCTCCACACCCAACAGAGTAAAGATAGCCAGTTGTCACCAGGAAAGAAAGAGGGGGTGAAGGTTGGATAACCAGAGGAAAGAAAGATGCTAACTGGGTGTTTAGGGCAAGTTTCGCGCCTACAAGCAACGATTTCCGAGCCCTACTAATGGTTGTTTCTTGTCAAGACGGTGCTGCTGGTTGTTTCTTTTGAAGAAGGTGCTGCTGTGAAGATAATTATCGGTTTTGAATGCTCGACCTGCCTTTTAATCTCTACCTCTGTATTGGCAGTGATGATGATTACTTCGATGGAGACAATGGCGAGGTAACTATGACGAGGTAAATGCATGGAAGGGCGATGGAATCATGGGGAAATCAAAAGCTACATGTCGCCTTTTCGAATCCCCAAACCATGCAATCCAACAGCGAGGGAGGGTTGTCACATTGTGGAAGAGGGATGGATGAGAGAGTGAGAGACCAATAGAGGCATCAACCAAGGCGATCTGGTGCATGGGATCCACCAGTAGCAGTCCAAACTTTGCATAAAATTAAAAAGACCACCACGAGTAGCAGTCCAAACTTTCCATAAAACTAAAAAGCCACCACCCAGCCATCCAAACTTTGCATGAAATTAAAAGAGCCAACTTGTAAGGTTAATCTAGACTTCAGATAAAACTTAATTTGGATGTGAAAATTGTGAAATTCTGCAACCCCACAATAAGACTTCAGAAATGAAAGTTTGGATAAAACTAAATATTTTGCTAAAATCACCGATTAAATGCCCGGTCAACGCAAATTAATATCGATTCAACGTTGAATTGATCACTATAGTCCCATTTCTGTAAGTAGGGACTAATAAGTACATGTTAATACTACAATAAATTTATGTTAAAGAATATTAACTTCTTGGTTTTTTCCAAGAAAAATATTTTTTATTAGTAGGGGCTAAAAAATTGTAATCACTAATTTCACATCTTTTAATCAAATTTCATTGAGGGTATTACGACAAATTAATGGAAAAAATTGTAAGAGTTAAAATTTATGTAAAGGGAATGTAAATAAATTCCTAGGAAAAAAATCTAAATAACTAAAAAATTAAAAAATAAAGACATCCTAAAGGTTATGGAAAGGTGGAGGGTCAAGAAACACCAACCTGCTTAATAAAGAAACTTGTAATACCGAAATCAAAGGAGGGGGATTTTCTTTAACACTATAAACTATTTTTCATTTTAACGGAGAAACCATTAATAACTAAGATTTTGAACAAAGTCTCTTACATATTCATGAAATATTTGTAGAATATTCTCTATAATATTATGATGCACACAAAAGTCGTGAGTCATGTTTCCTAGTTTCATGGATTATTCTCATGCATCTCGTGTTTTTTCTTAAGTTGTCTTATTAGTCCTTGCCGCATGTGGCATGGGACTATAGTAATCGAAAAAAAAATTGACATTAATTTACTTGTGAACTAACCTAAAGTTTAGCTCTCTTTTTTATGAAACATTATCACTCATATATTCATTCGGAATGATTTGTAAGACTAATAATATTTTCGATGATCTTATTGGCCTCTTCCCGAGGCGAGATGCTCTATGAACTATGTAGTTTCATGATTCAAATGATATAGTTCATTAATATTTTTTTCAAGGGAAACTAATGCTAGCATTAGTTCATCGAGCATTAAATGTTAAGTTTCATTAGTTTCTACGTAACTTATATCTTGTCTAAATAATAGACTCTTGTCTGGTATCTGGTCAGTCAGGTAGGCACACGCCACAACACATGCAGTAGACCCATGCAAGCAGACAGGTATGGATATGTGAATGTCTTGTGGCGATGTGAAGGCCATGTGGTGATGTGAAGGCCATGTGAATACTAATTTCTTGCTGAGAAGCCAGAGAGAACAAAAATTTTTGCTGGTCAGTGCGCATATGATGATCCTGGTGATCTCGGGGCCCAACGGAGCTTGATTTCTTCCCAACAGAGATTGATTTCTTCCATATATGTAGAAGCAGATTCCAAAATTACCCAGAGAGCTTGATTTATTCTGTATATATAGTAGCAGATTCCTAAATTATCTGAAGTACTGAATTCATAGGACATTGAGGGTAAGGCTACACATACCTGCTTTTGTTTATGTCCACGGTGATGTACGAACATGTTGTACATACATGCTTCTATCTATGCACCAAGTCTTCTGCTTCTAATGATAGATTTCCAAAGGTCCTTTACAACAATCGAGCTTTTGTCTACACCACAAAGCTTCTGCTTCAGATGATATATTTCCAAAGGTCCTCTACAACAATTTAACTGAGAAGCAAACAATAAATCACTCTCCCCATATCGAACTAAGAAGCAAGAAAAAAATCATTAGCCCTAGAGCATCGACCAACGAAACCAGGTTCCTCTCTAACAATAACTCTCTCTCTAATGCTCGATAAATTTGTTTCCAACAACAAATTCCAGGTTAATCTGATCGACTTAGGAAGAAGGCTAACTATATTAATTTATGTGCTTCTACACTAATATCTAAAGTTGATGGTACTACTAAATTCAATTTAAGGATGAATTGTTCATGTGAAATTTTTCCCAACGAGCCACAGGCAAGTACTAATGGATAACACAACATAGACCAGTAGATACAGTTTACTATGCATGGACGGTGAAAAAGAGGCTTTAAACTGAGCACCGATGACGTGGTCCGGCCGGAACTTAGCCTTTCCCATGCAATATTTGTGAGAAAACTTTATCACGTTGCTCAACCCAAGTGCCCGCCCGCTCACCTGAGCCTGCAACTAAAGGGCCCACCTCGCTCACCCGAGCCCGACACTACTCGGACCGTGGTTCTTTCTCTTCTATATCCGAAACAAAGGAATTTTCTTCAAGGAGTGTAAACTACATTTTTTGTTCTCAAATCCTCTGTTCCCACCGACTGTGATGAAACCATCTATCCATGTCGAGTGAATTCCTCGGGAAAATGAAATATATTCACACTGAGAAAATTTGAGAGGTCTCTATTCGGGTGTTAATCTAGTTATCACGTTTCAGGAAAATACAATATATTCACACCTAGAAAAATCGAGAGGTTTCTGTTCGGGTGTTAAATAGTTATCAGGTTTATAACAATGTTTCTAATAGCTTTATAATTTTTTTTGAAAATGATTTCGATTTTTCCATGCTTTTTAAAAAAGTGATTTTAATAGTTTTACCCATCCGTTTGAAAGGTGGCTTTCCAACAGGGGAACGTGGCTTGCATCCAAGCCCACATTTCATGCGAATGTTTAATTTTTTATTTTTTTTTTATTTGGTGAACATAGAATTATTATTTTATTTATATATATAAAGCAATTAAAAATGAAAAAAAAAGAAAAAAAAAACTATTGTTGCATGCATGGATGGCAGGTGTCTAAGCCACGATGTAATCTGAAAAACATTGAAGTGTATATTTGGTTAGGCTCCTAGTGCTGCTAGCGTTGCTAGTTCTACTACTTATTCTATGACTGACTTGACTCATGTTACCTTTGCTACATGTTCCTTTGGTGCTCGTGCTGAATATGGCTCTCGATCTTGAACATAAGGTGAATCATATAGAGATATATGGAATATACGTATTATACTGCTAGTGAATAAGTTGCTCTTAGGTATCGAACATCGTCTTTTACTGGATCAACAGATGTTGGATCTTGACTTGGAACTGATAGCTCTGGCCTTGTTTCTAGATCTAGTATTAGCTTTCGAAATAGAATTGCACCTTGAAGTGGCTATGGCTTTCGGGCTTATCTTTTTCAGTGTCCCAGGTGTACTAAGGTTGTTACTTTGAGAATGAATAAACCATTAATTTCAGTGGGGACATAGCTTTGGGACCTATAGGAGGGGATTCAGTCACTATGCTCAAATCTGACCTTACCACTTAGAGTCTTTTCTAATACCTTCACCTTGTTGACCTTTTTTGACAACAAACAATTATACAATAAGTATACTATGTGCTTTAAGAATCGAGATGAATAGATATATCCATATATAGAGATCTAGCTTACAAAGACCTAGATCCAATAGCAAAACTAGTAGAATAGAACAGAAAGAGCTATTTCATATTTGGAATCACATGAAAAACACGATCTCATGCTAGTTCCAAGGTTTCCTGCCAATGAAAGGTTTGAACCCTTACCCGCCTATCCACTAAACACCTCAATTGCGAGAGGCTTGCATTCATGAATTGGCCAATGTAGCCAAAACGATTCAATTTTGTGATTCTTGTATGAAAGGAAGTTGTAGGAAGTAATGTATTACAAAGCATAAGAAAATTTTTAGGAAGTCATTACAATTAATGTTGGGAAGTAGTCAAGGAATTTGAAGTTAAGGTTTTAGTACCAGATTTAAGTTTTCTTGTTATAATTATACCTTACCCTCTATACTAAGTATAATCAAGAAGTGGTGTTTTTTTCAGTTTATTCTTCTACGTTGGAATGTTATACTCCCATCAATTAAGTTTGGTGAAAAGAGAAAGAAAAAATATAGAAGCGGATGAACTAGCAGTTTTTGAAAATCTCAAAGCTCATTCACAAAGGTAACTTTGATTTCTTGTGTATTGTATACATTCCAATTTAGTTCTATATTAGTTACTTATATTAAAGCTGGAAAGCTTATGATGTACACTATTGTCTTTTTTTCCTACATTTGTTGCTCTGACCATTTATAGGAGTTTTTTCACACTCACACTGGGGGTATTTTTTTAGTTCCATTGATCCAATTCCTTGGGCTCTAATAAAATTAGCTTATCTCCCTTGAGGTCAAGTTTGCCAACAAAATAGTATTTTTATTGTATTCCACAGTGTATACAGTTTCTCAAATTATTAATTTTTTTTCTTTTATAATTTCTTGAATTTCTAGTTAGTTGTTTCTTGTTTTTCAAAGGAAGATGCTTTCCATTTTCCTATATTTCCTCCATGATTTATGCAATATTAGATAAATAGTGTGGCAAAAGGATTTGTACTGAAATTATCAAGAAATACGATAAGTTTCTATTTTTCTATTACCCCTAATTCAATGTTTTTCTCTTTCTTTGTGAAATGTGTTTCTAGTTGGAGAAATCACCTTTACGGGTATTAATCAAGGAGGCATTGACATTGCCCAAATGGAGGTCTGTAATATGATGGTTAGAGAGGTTTGTAATATACTAATATGATGGCTATAAATTTTGACGGTTGTCATTTCTGAGAATTATATTTTGAATTGATTCTTGATACTTCCAAAATTCTAATTTGATCCTAGCAGCTATGAATATGGCCACAAAACCATCTGGGGTTTCACATGTATCTTATTATAAGCCCCTATGGATATCTTATTTTATTTTCTTTTGTGCATTATTGTTATTGTTTCTAGTTTATTTTTGTGATATATTTTCTTGAACTGATTTCTCATGTTTCTAAATAGACAACCTCTTGGTGATATGATATACTTCTGATATGCAAATATTTTTAGATTAATTTTAAATATATTCAGTATATAACTTAGTTTAATTATGCCCCATAGTTATGGAACTTCTTATTTCAATATTTGTTCTGATGCTTATGAAAATTTGGCTTTCAATATGGTAATAACATTAGTGGCAGTGGGGCACATTTAGAAAATATTACCAATTTAGTGGTGGGATTTTTCATTTTCGGTTTCCTACTTATGTCAGTTATCAATTTCTTTTACATTACAAGTAATATCTTTATATTTTCCTTTATAAAGGAAGCACTGATATGGTTGATATGGATGCTCAAAGGCAGACATAAGTTAATATCTTTATTTAAAGCATTCATTCTAATGGGGATATATTTTGCTAACAATATCCATGTGTGATTATGTTAGATTTATTATTTTTCATTAATATTGTATGTTTTCTAATGTTTAGTATTGAGCCAGATTAGTATATTTCATTGGAAAATTGATTACATTCATGAATACTTTTCTAACTCTAGAATGAGAAGTCCTCAAGTTCTGTCATTTTACAATATAGTTCAAGTTCTTAAAGTTGAATGTGTATCACTGGTCAATTGCCTATGATCAAAGGAATCAATTCAATGATTCTAATAACTGGTACATACTACAATATATTGGTGTTCTGTTTGATATTATGAGGTTTTAAATAATGTGCATGTTGACTGATTCATTATATTGTTACTCTACTATTAGTTACTTCCTCTCTAAAATATCTAAAATATAATATTTTGTGTTTACGCAAGTATTTATCTTTATGAGTTTAGTTATAGCAAACCTACATGTAAGTCTTTTTCCAACTTAAAAGTTTCTTTTTAGAACAAGAGAAAATCCTATGACAAACAAATAGTGATGTTGCTTCAAAGTCTAAGGGCGATGATCCATCATCTGAGCTTGTCTTAATGTGGGAAGGGAGAAAACCGCCAAAGAATCCCACTAGATACAATTTAACATGCTTTTCTATAAATCTCAATGAGCTAACACTGAGGTTGAAGGTAGATTGAAAAAAATAACATCCACATATGTTTTATTTGGAGGCAAAAAAAAATTGTTGATTATTGTTTTTTTTTTCTCTCTAATTTGTAACTTGAACGTTTAATTGTATATTTAGGAAAAATTTCCGCCAAAATATTCGAGGATGGGACCAGTTAAACAACATCTGGAAAATGGAGAATATGATTCAGTGATGAATGATACACCTTGATAACATTGACTTGAAATATTTGTTCATATGAATGCCTTAAAGTCATTTATTTCTTTATTTTCTACCTACCATATATGAAATTATCCGAATTATTATTACGACAAACTGACTCATGATCAATATAACTATTTCTTTCTTGAGGAAGCAGTGCTTCCACTTCTTCACTACCTATACAAGGGATTTCCAAGATTTCCTTATCATATGTGCAATAATTGGGGACTTCCTTGGGGAACAACTATGAATGGTAACATATTGGTCGATTGACTTCCCTTTTGTGAGTTCTGTGTGCTCTTTCACTGGAGACGTAAATTTCCTGACAATTAATCCCTTCAACTGAAGGCAATATTGAGACACGTTTTTTTTGGGGCACGATTGAAGCTTCACATCGAATAAGGAATCCTTTGTTGATGGATCCACCATTGGTTTACTATGCGAAAGTTGATTCATCGGAGATTGGATAGTCATGGATCGTTCGTATGAGTTGTTAATTGGTCACCAACTGGAGGTTCTAATGCTTGATCGACTTATGCCTTGTTGTATAAATTATACAGCAACTATGTATATCACAAATTCAATATATTCTAACAATGTACTAAAGCTAGATATTGAAACACTTCTACAAATCAATTGCAGAATTTAAAACACAATCGCAAATCGCATGAAGCAAAGAAGAATCAATCAAACCACAACAAAAATAATTTCTCGGGGAAATATTACTGCTCAAAATCCCTCTATCACATATTTTATATTCCACAAGGAATCATAAAACAATTACAATGCACTCTTCTCACAAGAGTCTCCTGCAATCTGCCTATCATCTCACATTGATCCAGACAAAATCAAGCCAACACATAGCCAAATCTCCGCCTATCTTGAGCATGCCTTGCTCACACAATTCCTGATGAATACAATCCATATTCTTTAGGAATTTCAGCCTTCCTCAACTGCGTTGATTATCATGGGCATCCCGTGGTGTTTTAACTGCACTTGGGTAGCTTGCTAATATCACAACTGATAGTCACACTTCCCTTTAACCTTTGTCTCAACTGGGTCTCCACTGGAACTAACATGCATGCAGCTATAAATAGTAAATCATTAGTTTCATGGTAGATCATTGATTGTGAATTAAATAATATTTAACTCACTTGATCTCTTACTTGTGCAACAAACAGTTACAACTAGTCCAACTGACTTTAACTCACCTAACTGAGTTAACTGATTACTCATGCATTAAACTAATGCACCAACTGCAATTCAAACTCCATAACTAATAGAATAACTCTACATGCCTCACCAGCTACCCTCAACTCGAAATTCATGAGCTAACTAATTTTATCACACTCAATTAACTATTACAAGCGATCATGAGATAAGATTAAATTTTATTGTTCAATTTAATTAAGGGATAATTAAATTTGACACATATCAAATTTATTAAATAAATTAAATTTCACACTAATGCATCGCTAGGACCCATCACTACACGACCTGTGGTCCCACACTATTGTAGGTGTTGTCATGTTGTTTCTGGATGCCAATTTCACTGTTTCTTGTTGCAAACTTCAACACTCCCTCTCAACAAGAAAGGAATGTCCTTGCATGCGACATGCAACTCTTGCATGAAACACTTCTCTAGTGTTTCTCGCACATGCAACCTTTGCATGCAACACTTCCAAGACTAAATAACCTCCAAACAAATGAATCAATATAATGCATCTGTCATTAGTCTTATGACTGATTCTAGCTACTGCATGTTAGGTCCCTATATCACTAGTATAGCCCCTTATTATTGTTATTGTAAACCCCTTATTGTTATTATTGTACCCTTGTAACCCCCATTTTGTTATTATTGTGCCCTTAAATTATTATTGTTAGGTCGGCTAGGATTACATTGTGGCCCACTAGGATTACATTATGGCCCCATGGACTCCTATCAATATCGAGCTCTTCAAAGCTAGTAAAAGGTGTGTATTTTTCCGAATTGCATAAGTCTTGTTTGAAGAATCAAGTTGAATTGATTGCAAGGGCCTATTGTAGAATAGATATCAATATTGGAGTCTGAAATGGCCCCTAAAAAGAATTCAACACCCATTAAGCCTTTAGAAGTCTCTACTATTACTCATGAAGATGAAGAATGGCAACATGACATGTCAAAATTACAAGAGCAAATGCAACAAATTTCGCTCTTGCAAAGAACAACAAAAAATGAAATGGAAGTTTTGAAGAAAGGCGTGGAAACTAAGATGAATGGTTTAGAAGCTAAGATGGATGGCATGGAAGTCGGCATGGAAGCTAAGATGGATGACATGAAGAATGATCTAAAAGCATACATGGAAGGCTTGATGACAAGCTTAAAACCAGAAATGATTCCTAATGGCGGAAATATAGGAGAAGAACCTCCCGATGAGAACAAAATAAATGTTAATCATGATTCCATAAACTCGAATGTTGGCGGAAAGAACCACCATATTCCAAAAATGGATATGAGGAAGTTTGATGGAAAGGATCCTGTAACATGGATACTACAGATGGAGCAATATTTTGATCTCCATAACGTGCAAAACACAAAAGGTACGCATTGCAACTTTACATTTAGAACAAAATACATTTGTATGGTATCGATGGCTTTGCTCCCGTAAAAAAATTGTCACTTGGTCAATTTTTACGGAGGAAATGATAGCACATTATGAGGATACAAAGAGCAACGCCTTCTTTACCCAATTGATAAATATCAAACAAAAGGGTTTAGTGGGGCAGCACATTGAGGACTTCCAAAAATTGAATATAAGGGTAACTGATCTTACAGAGGAACACAGGATTGATCTCTTCCTAGGCACTTTAAAGGATAACATCCAACATGAAGTTCGCGTTTTGGAACCTGATTCATTGGAGAAGGCATTCAAGTTGGCAAGAAAATTTGAATGTAAAATTATGGCGACAAGGAAGCCTACCACTCAATTCTATAAAGAAGGAAGTGTTGCTACGCCTAGATTTCCACAACCTACAAGGTTGACACCACAACAATTGGAAGAAAAGAGAGCAAAAGGGCTTTGCTACAGTTGTGATAGCAAATACACTAAAGGTCATAAGTGTGCTGAGAAGAAATTATTTTACATAGATTGTGAAGAAGAAGAAGAAAATGAACAAGAAGAGGATATACACCAGGAACCACCTCTAGAAGAGGAAGAAATGAATCCGACCATATCGTGTAATGCACTGGCAGGAATTACCACTCCTCAAACTCTCAAGATAGAAGGACATATAAAGAAGAAAAGGGTAATAGTGTTGATTGATTCAGGTAGCACCCATAATTTTATTCATTATAAGGTAGCCAAGGAATTAAATTGTTTCATATACCCAACACCAGAATGTCAAGTGATGGTTGCAAATGGAGGAACTATAAATTGCTCTGGAAAATGCCATAATATCAAGCTAACCATGGGGGAATATGTATTGACTAGTCCAATGCTTGCTATTCCTATGGGAGGTGCTGATGTTGTACTAGGAGTACAATGGTTACAATCTTTGGGGACGGTAGCTTTTAATTTTCAAGAACTTTTCTTGAAATTTTTTTCAGAAGGAAAGGAAGTCGAATTACGGGGTATTGAAGGGAAGCCGGGAAGGATAATAAGCTCTAATGTCATGACAAAGTTTCTAAAGAAAGAACAATGAGGCGTAATTGCACAATTATGCTCACTAGACGTTCCGACATCAAAATCATCTATTTCAGCAGATCTCCAACAAGTCTTGGACAATCATTCCAAGGTGTTTGAAACTCCCAAAGGACTCCCACCTATTCGTGATCATGATCATGCTATTCACTTGATTCCAGGAAGTGTTCCTCCAAACATCAGGCCTTATAGATATCCTTACTTCCAAAAGAGCGAAATTGAACGTATGATTGCAGAAATGTTAGAGGCGGGTATAATTCAACCTAGCCAAAGTTCTTTCTCTGCTCCCGTAGTATTGGTACACAAGAAGGATGGATCATGGCGAATGTGTCCGAATTATAGGGAGCTCAATAAGCTCACCATTAAAGACAAATTTCCCATTCCTGTGATTGATGAATTATTGGATGAATTACATGGAGCAATTTATTTTACCAAGTTGGATCTTCGTTCAGGATTTCATCAAATTAGAATGAAGACTGAAGATATTCCAAAAACAGCATTTCGAACTCATGAGGGTCATTATGAATTTTTGGTCATGCCTTTTGGCCTTACCAATGCACCTTCTACATTTCAAGGTTGATGAATTCCATTTTCAAACCCTTCCTTAGAAAATTTGTGCTAGTATTTTTTGATGATATACTAATCTACAGCAGGTCTTGGAAGGATCATGTTGAGCATGTTGACAGGGTGCTCAAACTATTGCAGGAGAAACAATTATATGCAAAAAAGTCCAAATGTTTCTTTGGAGTACAAGAGGTGGAATATCTGGGTCATATTGTATCTCACGAGGGTGTTAAAGTGGACCTAACAAAATTAAAGCCATTAAGGAATGGAAAGTTCCCACAACCATAAAGCAGTTGCGAGGATTTCTCGGGTTAACAGGGTATTATCGCAAGTTTGTTAAGAATTATGGGAGAATAGCAGCACATCTAACAACATTATTGAAGAAAGATGCATTTTCATGGACTCCTGAAGCAACTAAGGCCTTTGAACATCTTAAAGAGGCAATGTGCCTAGCACCGGTCTTAGCTACGCCAGACTTTACAAAAACCTTATTGTGGAATGTGATGCCTCAGGAAATGGAATTGGTGCAGTTTTAATGTAGGAAGGAAGACCCATTGCTTTTGAAAGTCGTCCAATCAAAGGAAAGTATTTACAGAAACCTATTTATGAGAAGGAAATGTTAGCAATACTACATGCACTAAAGAAATGGCGAACTTACCTAATGGGAAGACACTTCAAGGTAAAAAACTGATCATGATAGTCTTAAACACTTTTTGGAACAAAGACTATCGTCAGAAGAACAGCAAAAATGGGTCACAAAGATGTTGGGTTATGACTTTGAAATAATCTACAAAAAAGGAAAGCCGAATGTTGTTGCAGATGCACTCTCAAGAAAGAATGAAGAGGTGGAAGCATTGCTTTGTGCCATTTCTATTATCCAACCAGATTGGATAACCTAAGCAAGAGATGAATGGAAGAAGGACAAAGATGTATGGACACTCATTCAAAAGTTGCAGCAAGATCCTAGTACATCTGATACATTTAGTTGGAAAATGATTCCTTATGGTACAAAGATCGCTTATATCTTTGTAAGAATTCCCAACTAAAACAAAAGATTCTTCTGGAATTGCACACTTCTCCTTTAGGAGGACACTCAGATTTTTAAAAACTTACCACAGGGTGAAGAAAGAATTTTTTTGGGATGGCCTTAAATCTGATATTCGAAAGTTTGTGGCGGAATGTTTGGTCTGCCAGCAGAATAAAGTGGAAACAATTAAGACCCCAGGACTTCTACAACCTTTATCCATTCCAAGTCAACGTTGGGAGGAGATTTCAATGGATTTTATCACAGGTTTACCTAAGTCCGAAGGAAAGAGTTTCATCATGGTGGTAGTTGATAGACTTACCAAGTATGCACACTTTTGTGCTTTATCTCATCCATTTAAAGCAAGTACAGTTGCTACTACATTTATGGACAAAATTCAAAAGCTACATGGAAGCCCAAGGGTTATTGTGAGCGACAGAGATCCCATTTTTACTGAAATTTTTGGACGGAGTTATTTTCTTGTTTGGGTACTCAATTAGCTCATAGCTCATCTTATCATCCTCAATCTGATGGTCAAACTGAGATAGTAAATAAATGTTTGCAAGGATATCTTCGTTGT